>SSNP01000007.1:6721574-6829413 GCA_006937955.1 Pachypanchax playfairii | reverse complement strand
CACACACACACACACACACACACACACACACACACAGATCCTACCACACTCACTCCTTCCTGACTCTGGGAAACCCAGAGTCAAGCAGCTGCTGTCAGAGTGCAGGGAGGGGTAACCGGAGAGAGGCATGGGAAGGATTCGAGTGTGCCACATTAATAACTCACAAGTGGCCTCTGTCATTAATGTGCCACCATGGTCCTGGCATCCGACTCAAGGATAGGTTCCTGGTGTGATCTGCAGCAGCTGGAGCGAGGTATCCGGGATGACAGCTGAAAACGAGCAGATGAAAGATTTACCTTCACCTTTCTGTGATTCACAGCCATGTCCTCCCTGCTTGTTACTCCTCTGTACAAGAAAATCCTGTCTGAATGAATGTTTACATGATGAGAGACGAGGCAGAAGGTCAAGATTTGGAGAAACCCTCTGTTACATGTCGACTCCGGGCATTAAATGTTTCCTGGGAC
The DNA here is from genome assembly GCA_006937955.1 of Pachypanchax playfairii. Taxonomy (NCBI): domain Eukaryota; kingdom Metazoa; phylum Chordata; class Actinopteri; order Cyprinodontiformes; family Aplocheilidae; genus Pachypanchax; species Pachypanchax playfairii. Next base: position 6,828,949 of record SSNP01000007.1, on the reverse strand, counting down.
AAAATAAAACAGAGATGTACAGTATCATTTTCACCATCGACAAACAACAAACAAAAGCTTTGTGCATTTACCAAGCCCCCCCTCCAACCAAGAAGATTGAACTCCTGCTCAGTTAAAACACCAAAACGTCTGTTTAACTCATTAACTAGGAGTGTATTTATTCAAAAAGCACCTTCTTTCAGTATGCATGTGTACATAAGAAGCGGGGGCTGACACGCAGGCCTCTGTCTTGGCTGACGACCAGTGGTCAGAGCAGCGTTGGCAGAAAGATCGTGAGAAACAGGGGGGCGACACCCAAATGTCATCACAGCTGCAAAACTGCTGAGCACAAAAGCCAAATTACAGAAATATGTACCCTGAGACTTCCCCACAATGAAAACAGAGGCTCGTTTGAGTGACTGCTTGAGTTGAAAAGCGTGGTGGTTGTTCTCCGTGATGTTTTGTGGGATTCACTGTGAGTAAGAAACATGGGACTTCACAGCTGCTGGCAGACGTCAGGGTGTAGCACTGGTTGCAGTGTGGGAATTCATCTTGGGTCAAGCTTGTTTGAGTCATGGTTTAAGGTGTTAGGTTACAGATTTTTCAGTTTTGCTTCCTTATTTATGTGTGTATTTTTGTCATTCTGTTCACTGTTTATGCTTCAATTTTAGGAATTTGTTTTTAATATTAATTGTCCTGAAACCATTTTTTAAATTAATTTCTTCCTTGTGTCATTAGTTGACAGGTTCTCCTCAGTTCCTTAGTTTCAGTCTCACACTTTACTCCAGCTGCAGTCACTCACCTTATCACTCCTCCTTAGCATATGTTGCCTTTGGTTTCATTCTTTTATTGTTTCAGATCTTCTTGTTGTTTGTCTTTGTTCCAGCGCTGTTTCCTACTCTGCGCGTCACCTGGTTATTTCCTTGTTCCTTCAGAAATCTTCTGAGCTTCACTTCTTTGTGTGAATTTTAATTTCATTTGCTGTTATGTCAGTTTTTTTTTATTTTATTTTCATTAAATATGTTCTCTTCATACCATATATCCACCTCTGAATCTGTACCTGGGTCCTTGGGTATGTTTTAGACGTCAGCCTGATTGAACACACCTGATTCAGAAGATGTAGTCCAACATGAGCCTGTTAATCAGCTGTCAATTGAAATCAGGTGTGCTGACACAGGGGAACACCTAAAGCATGTGGAGTAGTAGGTTTAAAAGGAGAGGATCAAGGCTTTATGACAGCTTGTGTTGTGTTTTCTTCCATCGGGCTTGATGCCAGAAGAACAGAATGTTGGTGAACTTTGTGAACAATGAAGAGACATGCAAATAAATGCAGGCTGTTACCTAATGACAGAGGTGTTTTGCTGGTATGTCTTAACAACCATCAGTAAATCAAATCAAATAGAGCAGCTGCTTTAATTAAGGTTCAGATTTATTTTTTGGTAAATCAGCCATTATATTTACAACTCCTCCTTGGTAGGAAGTCATTTAGTGTTTAAGAGGTCACGAAGACACCAGCTCATTTCAGTCTTTGGCTTTACAATATAACAGCACAGATCCACCCTTTGCACCCCATAAAGCTCCACCTCCAGCCACACCTGAACACACTCAGACCCACAGCTGATTTAAAGCCACTAATTAACCTGATTTAGATATTTTTAGTCTGTGAGATGAACCTGTAGTGTAAAGTGGACACAAGGACTCCTTACAGAACATCTACAGCCAGGAGGTGAACCCAGGACTCTCATGATGTGAGGCAATAGTGCAAACCAGTTGTGCCACCGCAGCCACTTGAGTAACAAATATAAGCTAAAATTAGATTGGCACATGATTTGGACCATACAAGATAACATCATTTTACAGACATCCTAAAATGAAAAGATGTTGGATGTCAAAGAATTCAGTAAGATCAACATTGGAACAACGTAACATGCTAAGCTGCATTGTAGTTAATGTTCTGCAGAACTTGTCCGATTAATAGCTGTAATTTGCAAATGAAGTCAACAAGCACAAAGTTTTTAAAAAAAAATCTGTTTATTTTCTAAAATTCGTTGAAAAATAATATTTTACTTTGATTTTTTTATAGTAAATCATAAAGATGATATTTATAACAGACAGGTCTGACTCTGTTCGACCTGGTTTGACCGTTCTGGTGTCTGATAGGATCTTGTTTTTTTTGCTGGGTCAAAATAACTAGATGTATTAGATTATTATCTTGTGAAACAAAGTTATCTTCAGATAAAATCATGAAGATAAATCTTTAAGCATGACTTTCCTTCAGTCTGTACTTTTTCTGAGGTTGTGCTAAAAACACAATCATCCCAGTTAAAAGGTAAATTCCACCCCTTACAAAAATACACGTACACAGGTGTGTGTCTACACATTGGTATATGCAAGTATACAGTGGTAACATGGTACAGGTTGGTGTTTATTTTTCCTTGAGTGTAACGCTGGGAAAGTTTCAGAGAGGCAGTAGTCAGGTGGGCTGAGGTAGATTTTGTGGTTGAGTGGGTTGGGGGTGTTAGTTATATGAGCTTAAGGAAGTGGATGAAGAGAAGGAGTGTGCAAAAGAAAAAAGGGAGAGAGGCTCTGTGCTTGTGCCTTTCAAGGTGTGTTATTTGTTCAAAGCTGTCCAAACATTTACAGAGCGCTGGCAGTCCTGGAATGCAGAGGCAGGGCCGAGACCGAGAGCAGCAGCCGTGGGAAACCGCTGCTCTCCGCAACCTCTGCAGGCTCGTTCCCCCTCGGGCAGAATGTCAACACAGACAGTGCCAGAGATGTGTGGGCCTGATAGTGACAGGTCCCGTCAGCAGCCGTGCACACACGCACACAACCACACACACCTACACACACACACACACGCGTGCTGTTCCAGCAGGCACGCAGCCGGGCTCATTGCCTCGCTTGCAGACTGACACACATTAACTGACAGAGGCAGAAGCCAGCAGCACTCACTCTCCCACACATGCCGCAAACACTCACACACACAATTGCTCATTCACACACACACACGCACTTAAGTCTTTAAGACTTGAGAAAGATACACAGAGAGCTTTAGTATTTCACAACTGACTGAAGCTTTAGTTTCCAGAAATATTTTAGCACACGTTCCCATAAATTACAGATAGAGTATAAATGTTCTAGTTAAATCATTAAATTCACAACTTTGCAAAGACTTTAATAGTTTTTTTTTATCATTCACATGAATAATGAAGGTTTTACCCCACGTTCAATGTAGTTTGTGTTTCTGACTTGTTGCACGTGAGACAAACGGCATGTTTCAAACTTTTTGTCAAATGATATCTGTTTTTTTTCCACATACACACCTATTAAAGCTCTTCGTTTGTCACACTGAGGTAGTAGTGTGCATGCTTCCAGGTGAGAACCTGTCTGTGCCAAGCATGGGAAATATGTCTTTTTGAAAGCCACACCAGGAAGTCAGCTGTCACTGTGCTCTGCTGAAGTGATATCCTGCGATAAGAGCTGTTTTCAGGAAGCCACCCAGCAGTTCATGGCAGCTGTGGGTGCAGAGTAAGTTCACTCATATCTCTATATATCTGTTCTGCATTCAGACACAAACACTAGCCTCAGCTGAGATAATGCACGACTGACTTGTTGAACTTCACACCTTGCACTAACCTTACATGGATTTCATAAGTGGGGAAAAAACAAATAAAAATCAAATGTTTCCAAATATCTCCCAGTGCCACAGTCAATTTCAGTTATTTACAGAAATATCAACAAACCGGGTCACCAACATCTGTTAGCCTCTTGAAATGATCCAGGATCATAAAAGTGATAACGTGAGAAGTGCAGGTCTCAAACAGATGTTTTATTAAAAGAAACAAAGTTTGACTTACAAAAATGATTTTTATAGGTTCAAATGACATGAAGTGTTATTTCAGGGCTGTGATGCACAGTTTGAATGAATCTCTTTGACCGACAGTCAACAAAAACTGAAAAATAAATGTGAAAAAGAAAGAAAGAAAGAAAGAAAGAAAGAAAGAAAGAAAGAAAGAAAGAAAGAAAGAAAGAAAGAAAGAAAGAAAGAAAGAAAGAAAGAAAGAAAGAAAGAAAGAAAGAAAGAAAGAAGGGGGTCTTCCATGAGAACGCATATTCTTCTAAAGGTGGTTAGAAAATACATGTGAAGGTGTTGAAGGATTCTTCGTCTCTGTGTCTTGTTCAAACACTTTAACTGTCTGGTTAGATACAAAAACAAAGGACCATAAATTCACATCTTAGAAAAAATCTGATAAACATCTTTTTTTCTCTCTTTTGGGGTAAAAGTGATTGTTGTTTTTTTTAGTGTGAACCACCATCATTTGATTAAACGGGCTAATTTGCCTACATATTTGCAAAATACCTTCTGTTTGTGTACAGATGACTTTAGATTGATGAAGCAGCTGCCAAGATGTCTGCAGCTACACACACACACACAAATACACACAAGCACACACACACACACAACATGATCAGCTAACATGTATAGACTTAGAGAACCTGATGGCATGACACAGCTGACTGATACTTTCTCATCACCCTCCTCCTCCTCGTCCTCGCACGTCTCTTTGTCCTCGTGTCTGGCGTGCACTCACCAGCTTGCCCTGCAGTTTCACACACCTGCCTACGCTGCTGCAGTCGTGTCATGTTTCAACTATGAGGCAACCTTCAACCAATGAGCTGCGGTGAGAACGGTTAGGAAGCGTGGTGGGAACTCTCCTCCCATCTCTCGTCTCTCTACCTGGGAACCGAAGCAGGCTCAGGGAGGGGCCGCCTACCCGCCTGCTGTCTGAATGAACACCAAACAAAACCTCTCACCAACAGGTGAGTTACACGAGTCACTGTTGGTTTTCCTCCAGTCTACTCTTTTTCACTCCCACATCATTATTTTTCATTCATGGCTGGCACACTGCTTTGCATTTTGGCAGGACTGAAAAAAGGACACTTAGAGAAACAAAACAGTCAAAGTGTGGGAACTTTCCCCTGTCCCTTTTGTTTCTTTCAGGAGCTTTAACTCTGCTTACACAGGTATTTGAGCACCTGTGGTCCTGGATTAGTGGAGCTGCATTCTTATTGTGTTGAAAAAATACAGTGAATATATATATTTGTTTCAGGTTTTTGCCTGAAAGCACGTTGTGATCTGCTGAACAGCTGTCAAAGGGAGATTTTTAAAGCAAATTATTTTCCTGTTTTACTTGCACCCCATCAAAGCTCAGACTGAGGAAGTGCTATTACATGCCCTCTTATTATTTTTTAAATTCGTGACCTAAGGCACAATAACCCTAGTCGTCAGGTTTGAAACGCTGTTTATTTTTCTCAGGACTGAATCTTTCTTTGGGTTCCAAGATATCCAACAGTGCCTCCCACAGAGGGGAAAAGTGTAATGCGTCAGATGAAACTTGCTTTCTGCTCTTTGAATGTTATTCAAGTAAATCATCTTAATCCACCTAACATATCAACATTTTATGAGATTATTTTTTCATGACAAAAAGCTGTTTCAGGCCAGAACAGGTTTTATTATCCAAGCAAAGCTAGGATATATAAAAATAATTGGTTGACTCTTAATCCATCCCTTAAATGTTTAACATGAAACAACATGAACAGAAAACTAAAATAAGACTTTAGAAACAGGAAAGGTGACCAGGTGCAGGCCTGGTGGAGTCTAACATGATAGTTCAACTTTATTTGCAGACTTTATTTTGTTTGTTTCAGCTATACTGCAATTTCCAGACTATTAAGCCTTAGGAATCAAAGCTGGAATCGAGTTTGTCCTTGTGATGGTTTCTTTTACAGAATCTGTCACATGGGCCCTCATGCTGTCCAAAACAAGCAATTTCTGTGAAAGAATCCGTCTGGTTGCCTGTCGCATCATCCCATCAGAATCTATACAAACTTATCCCGTCAGCCACTCATTCATTAGGTTTCTGTCATCTGTTCGGTCTTGTTGACTTTCACAACAATTTCTCTCTGGAGTTTTTCTTTTGGCATCGTCATGCGTTTGAAAATCACCATCGGTGGAAGTTTTTCTCCTGAGACTGTTAGAACGCAGGTGAAGTGCAGTTTTTCATGCCCAGTTGTTTTCAGTGTAATGGATGATCTGCCTGACAGTCCGAGTGAGAGTGAGGGCCGATGGAAGCCGCTAACTTTGCATCAGTGAAACTGTGTAAATGTAAAACTTTTTCTTCTTAGTAGTAGTAGCTGCTGACACAGAGTCATCCGTGCCCTGATCGGCCTTCAGGTCTCAAATCTGAGACCTAATCTGGATTTCACAGATTTCATCAGAACTCTGGCAGCAGTATTTTGGATCAGCTGGAGGTTTTTAACAGCACTATTAGAACATCCTGATAATAAAGAATTACAATAATCAAGTCTAGAAGTAATTAATGCATGAACTAATGTTTCTGCATCACTTTGATTCAGAATGCTCCTAGTTTTAGCAACATTACGCAGGTGGAAGTAGGCCGTCCTGGTAACATTAAGTGTCTACACCAGTAAGATAGACACCTAAGTGTGAACGAATTGTCCCTCCTTCTTTACACCGTTTCACTTGACTACTCAATAAAAACAAGTAAATGGTTGATGTGGCACTTCATTTGAAACTGCATCCCCCCTCACTCCTCCTACTTTGGCTATTGTCACTATTACAGGAGTTTTGTAGGGAGGTTCATGTCATCCATAAACCAAAACTCCAGACAACAAGAGATGGGCAGCTGTTTCCTCAGTAAGTACTGACTTTTGTCTCCTACCGCAGCCTAAACATCAAGCTGACAAACTTTATCTCAGCTTGTTTATGTTCCGCTTTAACTGAATTAAATAAAGGAGTTCCTATGTTTTGAGGACTTTTTTTTGCTTTTATTTTTTTTAAACTAACAATCAAAATAAATGCAATTATGATGTAAATTAGTTAGAAAATTGTGCTGTATGCATTTAGTCAAACATACTATCAAAACTGTCCTTTTAACTATTCCATAAAGTTTCTTTGAAAATTCTGCCTAAATTTAAATCAAAGCTGATAAAACTTCTCGTGTTTTTCACAAATATGGAAGTAAAAGAAACAAACTCATTGCACCAGTTCATTTAGCCTTGGTGAGGAGGATGTGCACTCTTCAGGGGATTATTCACAGTGAGGTGTCAGAATCATCTAACAATTCCCTGACACTTGTTGTGGGCCACAGCTTCATCCCACATCCTGGTTGACTTTGGATAGTTTGTAACTGGGTCACTAAAAAATATCTTGAATAAAACAAGCAATTCTTGTTCTATGTAAGGGTTTACATAAAAATATGGCAATCAAAACCTTAAAATGTCCTATTTGTGCCTTTTCCTGTTTCTTTTTCCTCTGCAGGAGCAGTAAACATGGTAAATTTATCCCTTTTCAGTGCTTTTAAAACACTTTTCTTTTCCTTTCTGACTCCTCTTTACTTTCTTTTGTTCCTCATCTTTGAGTCGTGGGTTTACAGCAGGTCCAGGGTGAGACAGGGAGATGTTTGCTCATTCTCTCACCAGAAGGGTCTGGTAGAAAGCTCGCAATCACAAAGAGTAAATATGTAAAGTGAGGTGCTCGTTGGGGATTTGGATGTAACAACGTGTGCCCTCCTTTCACAGCTATTACATTTCTCTGACGTGTGCACACTCACCATGGAGGCAGATTCCTGTCTGTGTATTTGTATTGTCTCTTTTTCCCTCTTGAGTCAAACACAATGCTCACACGTACCGACCGCATTTCGGTAACGTAGCTGAATGTGCGGCGTGTTCTCAGGCACATTTGTTTCTTCAACGGGGGAATAAAAACAGAGACAAAACAACAAATCTTTCTTTTTCATATATAAAAGCCAGTAAAATGAACGAGGAATCAGTTTGAAAAGCTGTAAAAAAATGTTTAATTCAGAAATTATACTAAAAGATGAATTACAAGAACAAGAAAATGTCTTCAGTTAACTTGAGTGTAAATAAATTTACTTGCAGCTGGTTTATTTTCTCCTCTGCAGCCACGGTGGGGACCTTGAAGTGTTTGTTGGCTTTTTTGGTTTTTCTTCTCATGCAAAACCTTCTGATCTGTTCGGAAGTGAAGACTGTGCATGCTGCTACTGCATGTCTTCTTTTACTTATTTCTACCTCTTAAATACTGCAGACAAATATACATTGTGTCCCAGCCTGAAATACAATTCACCTCACAACATTTGATCTAGTTTTTAATCAAATCAGAACACTTTTACTTCAAAAATAACCAAATCACTGTTAACAGGGCATCTTAAACACTGTTAGATGCTTTTATGACCCAATTTAGAATCCAGCGTTAGTGGAAAAAGTCCCACTCATGACTGTATGTTACAATAAAAAAAAAAAAATCAAGAAAACTAATTACATAAGATACAATGGAGAGATTCAAAGGATTAATGCATTGTAGAGAGAAATGATCACTGGTTGAACAAAATTGCTTCCCTTTATGTACTTTGTCATTTCCTATACATCTCCTCCTTGTCTCCACACAGAGGAAGTGGCTTGTAGAAGCAACACAAAAGTCTAAAACCCCGTAAAGTTTGGTTTAAACAAGCCAGAGAAAGCAGGAGGACTAGAGAAAGCAAATAAAAGGGGGGCGCGGGACAATCTAGTATAACAGTTTTATGGCTCTGCATTAATTAAAATGACGAATCCCATATTCCTGGAGGGCTAAAAGAGACACAAACAGAACTGAGAGCAACAAAACAGGAAATGTGCTGTTGTAAAAAAGCTGTTCTTCACTTTTACCCCGTCGGAACAAAGACATAAAATTTACATGTGGAAGGATCAGTGCATGCTGGAAAGCAAAGGATTGTCTGAAGATAAGAAAAGATGTGATAGGTTTCAGCATTTGAAAGAGAATTTTGTCATAAGATTTATGTTCTTACTGGTGTAAGATTTGTTTACAGTGTCAGACAGAGTTTGAAGCTGTTAGCTTTTTTGTATCTCAGTCTTTGTTATTGAAGGTGCTCCTTGAGCTCCTTATCCTGGCCATTTTTAAGCCAGGTCTGAGCCACTACCTCCGGGTTTTGTTCCATGAATCCCCTGCTGGAAGCTGATCTCTAAGACAAAGCCCTGTTTACACTAATGGCCCACTAGGCTTTTTGCCATAGAAACAAACAGCAGTAGGGGGAAGTCAATAGAATTTAACATTTTGACATTTTTCCTCCAGTTCTCAAAACCAATATTGACTCAGCTCCCCTGCATGACTCTCTTTAGTCCAGGACCTTGGCATATAAATCAAGCCAATGCAGCCAGAGCCGCAGGCTGTCGGTCGAGGGCTGAGCCCAACAATAGGCTGCCCAGGATGGGGCTCACCCACCGGGCAGGCGGAGCGGCTACTGTCCCTGGTCTCAAGCTGGTCCACAGAGGCCTGATGTATGAAAGAGCTCATGCTATCCGGCCCACTTTAACGATTCCATCTGAGAAGGCCAATTGTGTCTGTACTCCAGACCCTGCTGGTGGGTGAGGTGCACAAGTAGAAGGGACAGTGGGGGTACTCACATGTGCAGAACAACCCCATAGTGGGCCAGTACTTCTCAAAGGCCAGATTACAATCAATTAGAGCCTAATGAGCGGAAAGCTGGACTTGTAACCTGTTGCAGCAGGGTAGTTGTTTAGAAAGCTCCCAGTTGGCAGACACATCAATAACCTCTGAAATAGCTGCGTACTGAAAGCAAGACGCAGCAGGAAGCTGCTAAGTGCACGGCCGTCTGTATCCGAGTCCTGCTTCTGTCGCTTTGCTTGTTGTATCACTGCAGCAACAAGAACAAACAGCAATACAAGATTCCTAAACAACATTTAGGACTATTTTTCTTAAAGTCATTAAACTTTTTTTCCACTCTCAGTAGCAAGAACTGACAAAAACCATTAGATCCATTCCTAAAAAACTACTTGCATTTTCAATTTTACCTCCTGAGCGTGAGCATCTTTTCACACATGACTGTGAGTTTCAAAAGATGGCTTCAGCTTTCACCTGTGAAAGGGCAGAGTGTGTGAGTGTTTGTATTCGCCCAGCAGGAGAGAGCTCATCCTCAGGCATCTCTAATGCATGGAAACCCATTATCCACAGGAAAGTTTTGTTTGTTTGTTTTTTTATGCAGCAGGCTGGCTCACAGCAGGGAAGCAGGGGTCATATAAGGGAAGGTGAACCAGCAGGTGTCAAAGGGACATTGTGGCCAGAGGTAAAGTGAAGACATGCGACTGTTAAAGCCGTCTAAAAAAATTCTCCAATCACCTGTAGAAATTAAATAATGAGCAACAGAATAACAAAACAATCAATCAATTAGTTATTTTTACCAATTTATATTTTTATCGAGCAGTGTTTTAATGTCATCTTGTTATTTAAGCTTCATTATATTACAAGAAGGTGTTTTTTTCATCATGCACACAAAGAATTATCCAAACATGCCCAGGATGCAGTGACAATGCTTCTGCAAAAAAACATCTTGGATGGAATTTGTTTTGGTTGAACTGATTGAGAAACATGATGGCAAACCTAAAAATATAGTCTTTGTTTCTCTTCAAAACCGCTGAAAGTCCCTTGCAGGCTTGTCTTATTGCACAACACAAGTCATGCTTGCACTTTAAGTCTGTTGTTTATTGCTGCAGTCTGTTATTTTCAAGTGAAAATGTGGCTTAAAAAGTAGCTGCTACCTAAACAGAGAAAAGAAAGCAGAATGACACACAATAACAGGCTCTTGTGTGTTCAATTATGTCGGATTGATCTGATCAAGTGACGTTTTGCCACTTTCTCAGGTTTATGTTGTTTAGCTGTCTCATCCTATAACTGCTTCATGCTGCTCACTTGTGTCTGGCTACATAAAATCTCCAGTCAACAAATTGTCTGCTTGTATAGCAATCCTGCAGCCTTGTCATGGAGGATCGATTTGTTTCTTCACTGCAGGTCTTTTTGGGTTTTGGGTATCTGAAAACTCACCTGTCTGCCTGTCTTGATCCAGTCTGCTACCATATGTAATTGTAAGTCACAGTATTTAATGACAGAGATTCTGACCAGTGCGGTTAGCTTGCGCTTTGGTTTTGGATATTGGATTTATCTGGAAGGATTGATGACCAAATGTGTTTAGAACATAGAGTCTTTCTAGATATGACATACTTTTTTCCAGCCCGACCTTACGTGAAATACGACTGCATTGGTCGATTTTGAAAACGACACTATAATCCGTATGCGACCCCTATCTGCAAGCCATAAACTTAACCGATCCGCTATTTAACGTTAAATAATCAGCTTTACAGTGTTTCCATATGTATCTTTACATTTTAAAGCTAACCGTTGTATTAAAATGAGACACATTGCTGCAGAATTTTTGTTTTGTTCACCTGAACAGAGTGAAACTTCGCGCATGCGTACTTGTCAGCTCCTCTGGGAAGGTGCACGCATGTGCTGTCGGTAGTACATCCCAGCCCAGAGATGATTCAGGTCTTTGTGGATGATGTTTACATTTGGCTTTTTCTTTACATGATCCATCTTTAACTGATGTTTGTGATGTCTGGAAGTGTCCATGCAGCGGCCTCCAGTAGAGGATAATGTCTGTTTTTAATGCATTGCTGCTTTTGGACCTACAAATAATAAGCATGCGGTTCTGACCTTTGACCTTGTTCCATATGAGACTGAGATTCTTCCTGGTTTTCTAAATCTTTTGATGATAANTGTTTACTGTGAACAATGGGATCTTCAAAGTCTTAATAATTTTATGTCAATAAACATTTTTAAAATTTTCTCACATTTTATAGACTCAGTTGTTACAGGTTTCACATCTTTACATCCCAGAGTCTCTCTGAAATGTTCCTATTCATACACAGTCATGTTATTGAACTGGTGTCATATAACCTAATTAGTTTTCAAATGTTTCCCCACTGATTTTTTTAAATTCTGCAGTGTTCCAACTTCCATGAGATGTACTTTCATACTTTCCAAACATTTCAGGTTTAAGAACATTGCAAATCATTCTGTTTTTAATTTACATTTTGTAAAGTGTCTCAACTTTTTTGGAAAAGAGGTTTTGTTTTTCTTTCTTTAAACTGTTATATTTAGTATTTTGTCATGCATTTCAAAATGGCAACAAATTGCACCTTTGAACAGTTCACTGGTAATAAAGTACCTGATAATTTACTAGTGTTTTAGCTGTTTACTAAATAAATATCTAAATATCTCATTTTCAAAGTGGTTGTTTACTGTCTGTTATGTGTAGGGAAAACACTGACTTATATCTTCAGTTTAATTCTAATAAAATGTCTGATTTATTGAAAGATTTGAGTTTAGGAAAATGTTCCGGTACTGGACTGAAAACGGCTGTAAAAGATACCAAAATCTAAAGCAAAATGCTGCAAATCTAAAGAACTCTTGATCGAGATTTTAAAAATGTTAGTAGAACGGCTGAATCTTTGGATGTAAAGTATAAAGAAATAAAGAATGACTCTTGACTTTTACACAGGACTGTTCATTCTTTGGTAATGTTAATCACATTAAAAGGTCATCAGTAGGGAACATGTGACTGCAGTCTGATGACATTTAGTTTAGATGTTGACCAACAGACGGCTGTTCAAACTGGTTAAAAAGTCCAATCTGTAAAACATCTGTAAAACCTGTGAATGTCTTATTAGACTGTAACACACAGAAGATGCTTTGAGTTCATAAAGTCAAGCGTCTCCGTCCTTCCAGAGGGACGATATTAAAACAACCCCACCCCTTTAAATCTCTCTCTCCACATGCTCACCTTCTCATGTCCTGATTGTTGTGGGAACATTCACCAGCCCCAGCTGATCGTTTTAATGACGCTGTTAGTTTCCTCCTGGCGAGCTGTTGGGTTGTACCGGTCACCACTGCGCCCAAACACTTTTAATCAACCAGAACCTACTGTGAGAGCTTGAGACCTGCCCGGCTCCCCGCCTGCCACGACCGAGTCGTTCACCTCAGCAACCTCAAAGTAGCAGCTAGTATTTAGTAATAACATGTTCAGTTACATTGTCAGAGGTTATATTACAACACAGTGGGAGAGAGAGGACAGGATGGGAAGCAATGATTGGAAGTTCTCAAGACAAGTTGGCATGTTCCCAGGCCACGGTGGGTTAGAGGGTGGTGGGGGGGGTCTTTCTCCCAGCATGCCACGCTCTGTGTAGATAAATTAAAAATAAAGGCAAGTTGCTCAAGTATCTGGTTTGTGTTGGCTCCTTTTCTTCTCATCACTTCAGCTTCTTGAGTCAGACTCACTTTGAAAAACATTCTTTTTTGACCCTCAAGGCAATTTTGGGGTTTTTCCAGAGTGTGTTTTCTAAGAAACACAGCATACGCTGCAGTATTCAAATCAAAACTCTCTTCATGGTGCAATATTACACACAAGGTAAAACTGACTGGATGTGAAGTTAAATGTGTCCTGATGAAACAATAAAATAAAGTAAAGCTAGATTCTTTTTCTGTTTGGATTCAATAAAGAAAAAAAAACTCAAATTTATGAATAAAATCATCAATAAACGTTGCTATTTTGCATAAAGCCAACGAGCTGATTTAATCATCAAACTGCAAGCAAATGAGAACTTGCAGTGACCCTGGAAGAGCAATCACATTATTATCAGCAGAACTGCCAAAAGCTGCAGGTGTTTCTCTAGGAGAAAAATACAAAAAATATCTTGTGTAGATTTACTTATTCATTATTTCATGTTGTTTTTAAAAGACCTCCACTATTACGTTGATCAAATCACTCCTAAATAAAAGCAGCAGAAATGCATTTTATATGTAACATGACAGGATTAATACTGTATTTAGTTTTATTATTTGTTGGTTTACTGTATTCTGTTTGTTTTCATCACCCTTCACCTGCCTCAGTTTTCTGTCATCAGCTCACGACTTCCTGTTTCTACCTGCCCTCCATCTATAATCAGCTCACCTGAGGTGAGTGATCGCCTCCCAGAATGTTTTTGTTTTTCTTTCAGTTTTCAGTTTCAGAAGTTGGATCTGAAAAGATTTCATCAAACTTAATTATATTCCAGGTATCAAAAACAAGTGAGCACATGGCTGAATGTCAACAGCAGCATGAGCTCTGTAAGTTGAGGCTCCATTATCAGTTCTTTTATTTTCTTTAGCAAATTTTTAAAACTAATTTCTTCTGTTTTCTAGCCTGCAGTTTTTGTTTAATTACAGTTCACTCAGTTTTCATGTGAAAATGTAAAGTTTGTCATTTTTTTCTTTAAGTGCATCAGTTTAAAACTGAGCTTTATAATAATGATAATGAAACAAAACTGATTAATTTATCTCAGTTCTCCTGCTGACTAGTAATGGTAGTTGAGGAAACCAGTTTAGAGCAAAGCATGAACCCTCTGAAAGGTTTTTTCTGACTGAAATCTGTAAAATCAGCTTGACTTCTGTGTGTTTCTGCATGCAGTCCTTCATTTAGAGGTGATTATTATACAGAATGAAAGGGATGCTGGTTTGAGAGGTTTTAGGAGTTAACAACATTGGTAATGGCGACTTCTGACCGTTTTCTTTTGTTCTACCTTATTAAAAAGCGGAACACATTCTTTTTACCCTTTTCAGTCAGGCAGTTAAATAACTTCAACTTACCTTCTGTTACATAAGCTTTTCATTTGGCCTCTGGCATCAGAAAGAGTCTCTCCTCCGAGATCTGCAGTTCATAGACCTGCTGCATATGGTTTGGTTCTCAAGCAGCACAAACCAACATTAACAGGATAGTTGTGTTCATTTAGCAGCTTTTCAGTCTCACAGCAGTTCAGTTAACATTTAAAATGTGATTCCATGATTGTGCCCTTCAGCGTCAAAGCACCGTGTCATTAACGAATGTGAAGCAACAAACAAACAGAATGGTAAACGCTACAGTTTACCTTCCAGTTCACAGAAAAAAAAAACTTGTGCAGAAGAAGGCCAAGTTGTTTTCACACTGTGGGTGATCCACTGAAACAGGAAGCAGACAAGTTGCAGATTCGGTAAAGGAAATAAGTTGCTGTTCTACCACAAATGGGTCATGGAAAGACTTTCTTTTTCACTAAGGACAAATAAGTTGTGCCCTCTCAGTCATTCTGCCTGGAGACGAAGCTGCGTGGAGGTTTACACCGAGGTTACTCAGAGGACGGTCTGTGCCCACAGCGGCTCAACACCCACTCTGACTCAGATCCAGAGGGCGACGATGGTACAGCATGCACAAAGAGGCATTTTGCTCAGACATGATAGAGGTTGGGTCGGAGGCATTGCACGGACAGGCTCTGCAGCTCAGCTGTGATTTACAACCTTTTCTCACTTTGCAGACATTCTGGAAACTGACAGCATGTCCATGTTTTAACTCTGAACGTAACACCTTTACCAAGAGCTCATATGTTCAGAATGTCTCCCTTAAACATTACACTGAAATGGTTAAAAATATGGAAACAAACAAATTGAACAACTTTAGCTTTCTAAGTTTCTGATTTGGATTCTGCTCGTGATAAAACATGTGCAAGATTGCGCATTTTAAATTCACTAATATGCATTATCGTCAACTTTTCATGTGCAGTACTTTAGTGTTAAAGAGGCCCTTCCATTAAAAACGATATTTCTGAGGTTTCTGTTGAATATTTTAGCTCCACGCAGGTGGTGATAACACCCGAGTTCTCCCGAGTTCGAACGGCCTGTATCTGTTTCGTCACAACTCCTTTGTTCGTTCGTATTCGGCAGCTCCCGCAGTTGAAACCACTCCTAGCATGCTGCTGGCTAAAAGCTGTAGCATAAGACATAGCAAACAGGAAGACACGACGTCTGACGCTGCCATGCGCAGCGGGGCAGGAAACAGTATACCTTGTTCTCATAGGCTAGTTTGTTAGCCAATCAGAGTCCAGCAAATTCGAATAATGAATATTAACGAGCTGCTGACGAGGCCTGACGGAAGGAGCCGGAACCACCCGAATTTTAATGCAGACAGATTGAAAGGTCTGTTAATCATTGTTTCCTGACGTTTTTAGATATACATGTTTCATATTACTGGTTAATACTTAAGAAATAACCACAAAGTCCTGAAATGTGTATGAAATGGCCTCTTTAAAAGTATCGAGACTGTATTATATGATTTTCTTTCATTTTCATCTGTTTTTCTACTTAAGAATTTTTCATCTTTTTCATGATGAGGAACAAATAAAAGTCTCTAAATCAATCAACATAAAATCAAACCAAAGTTAAAATTTGTCACACTGTTGGTTAATCTTTGTGTTTTTACCCTCTTGGGTTCAGCACTAAAACTGCTAGATTAATTTGAATTCAATTTTATTTCTATTGAAGAATCAAACACAGACTGGGCCATCAGGAGAGAAGAAGCTAAACATAACGTAGAGTTTGACTCTGGACCCGAATTCTGACTTAAAACAATTGGTGTCATAAATATTTTTGAGTTTATCTGACCAAGATTTACTTTCAGTGGCAGCGTTTCGAAGGTTAGAGAAGTTATACATCTCTTATAGGACCTTACCTGAGTCCTGCACAATGTTGTTGTAATAATTTGGAAGTT
Organism: Pachypanchax playfairii; assembly: GCA_006937955.1. Classification (NCBI taxonomy): domain Eukaryota; kingdom Metazoa; phylum Chordata; class Actinopteri; order Cyprinodontiformes; family Aplocheilidae; genus Pachypanchax; species Pachypanchax playfairii. Next base: position 6,812,468 of record SSNP01000007.1, on the reverse strand, counting down.
ATGTGAATACAAGTTCATGTTCTGGTGTTACAGAGAAATTCCACATATCCAGTAAAATGCTCTGACTTAGTGCTTTTGCACATGTCACATAACTGAGCTTTTCCCTGATAGTTTTCAGCAGATAATGTGAAAAAAACCATAGCTTACTTTTGCGAAGTGAACAGGTGATGTGAAATTAATAGAGTTCATCAGGTAAAGGTTGTGTAAAAAATCCAAACATTACTGATTTGTGCATCTTTTGTAAATATTTATAATATATCTTCGTGTTAAGTGGAACTTATTTCATTGTTTTGCTTCAGGCACAGAAACCTGGTAGAAACTCTGACACCAGGGTGCAATCGTTGCTAACACCAAGCAGTGAGAAGTGAATAAGAGGTCAAAAAAAAAAACATGTGATATATTTGCTGTAGCTCCAGAGTCTGCATGTTCTGTGTGTAATAAGAATGATTGACGGACAGCTATAGGTTTTCCAGCAGCACTAGAGGGTCAGGTGGATGCTTGTAGGAGATGAGTGATGTGCTGAGCTGTGATTGGTTTCCCCATTTCCTATTGTTCCCTTGTCACTGATAACCTCAGTGACCCGGGCCAGAGGAAGGAAGACCATCGTTTGGTTTGTGGTAGTGGGCATGTCAGGCTCTTTGTCCTTGGATAACTTATTAACCCAGAGAGTCTTCCAAAAGGAGAATGATTTCTCACATGGCTCGCTGTATGGTTAACTCAGAGTAAACAGCTTGTCCGTCTGCAAAGAGGAAGAGATGGTTACAGGAGAGGTAGGATAGAGCAAAGTAAACAACTTCCACTGTTTGATTAAATAGCTTTTCTACATGAAAATGCTTCAATGAAACAGAAAAATCAGCTGAGAATGTCGCTGCAACTTTGACTGTGTAATCACTGTCCCCCCAGATAACGACAAGTCACACCAGAGTCACTCCTCTCACCTCGGGCTCTGAGCTGATGTCATGTGTTCTGTTCTAATTGTGCGCTGATCGGCTTCAGTTTTTGTGAAGTTCTCACTTGTCCTGCCTCACAGTCACTCCAGTTGTTTCTTAAAAGGAAGAAGTAGATCAGATTGTCTCATGTGTGCCTCAGCTACACTACCCTTGGTGTGAGAGAAGAATTCAAGCCCTGTCTGGAGATCTAAAAATACTAAAACACTGACAAATGTGTAACGATCTGGTTGCATATCTAATGGAAAGCAGGAAGGAAGCAATCAAGATGGAGCCAATGGGCCTCATTTCTGTTATATGAAAAACGGAGGAGGACGCCATTATTATCAAGCTTTTTGTTTACTGTTAAAAACACAACGCAGATGCATTACTGACTTATTAATGCTCCATTGTGAAATATTTCAGGGTTTAATGCTGAAAATAAAGATCAAACACACCCGAGGAAAGAAAACTTGTACTGGCACTAAGATGTGATATAAAAGCAAATGTAAACAACGTAAAATGGCAGGAAGATGTGAAATATCGTGAGTTATCTGATTTCACAGATGGTGTTTTTGTACTCTCACGAGTTGCTCAAAGGAGAAATACAATGAGAGTTTGTGTTATTATCTTCATAAAGCAAATGCATTTGCATTTTCAGCCAAACACTCGAGTAACAATCAGACAACTTATTAATGTACAGAAAACTTACAGCAGATCTTTTTTATTACCTTCAGAAGGAAGTACAATGTTGAACTAACAGACCTGTGCAAAGTTTAAAATCACGTATGCCTCCAAACAGACAGACTTCTACTGAATGTTATAGTTGATCTTAATCAAAGTTTTTTTTCTCAAATTTTTGCAGCTTTTTCCTCCTTACAAATAAAGAAATAAAGAACGGCTCAAGACTTTTGCACAGCTTTGTCAACTTGTGGTATTGTGGCATTTATTTATTAATTTAGGTATTTAATCATTTAAGCCATTCCCAAACATGTTATTCTTATCTCTAACTGATTTAGACTATTTTTTAATATAAAACTAGATGTTTTGTGAACTACGTGTTCTGTTTATTATTATTATTATTATTATTATTATTATTATTATTATTATTATTATTATTATTATTATTATTATTATTATTATTATTATTATTATTATTATTATTATTTGGCTTAAGAAGACTTATCAGCCTTTTCGGGCTCAACATTTTAGAAACTTTATCTTTCCAGAAATGTTCAATAGAAGTTAAATATCTAATTTGTAACTTTAAAGCAGCTAAAATGTTTGAGTGGGACTTCATGTGGAGTTAAATAGGTTGATTACTGCCATCTTGTGGAGAAAGGGAAGTACTACGAGCGTACGTTGTTCAAAGCTGTAATTTGTGTGTTTAAATATAAACAATATAACTTGCTAAAATTGTCACGTAAGTTTTTTTTTTGTATATCTTTCTCCACTATAAAGTTCATAGTGTGTTTACAGTTTGTTTTATTAAGTTAATAGGAATCATGTTACTGTCAAAGAGAAACAAAAGAAACAAAATGACTTTTTTTGTGTTTAGCAAGACCAAAAAATAACTTTTATTCAGTTTAGGTTCATATATTTTTGGGAAATTTTCAGAATTAGCAAAATATAAAATGTGCAAAAGCTAAACCTAAAAAAAGACACAGTTTGCTTCCAACTTCCCAGAAGAGATGTGGACAGATCTCTGCATGATGTTTGTAGATGAGGTGTGTGAGTGTGTTTTATTTCACACGCGGTGATTCCTTGAATATTTCTAAATAGACAATAAAAAAAACTGATTTTTGCCCATTTCTTAATAATTTAGACTTTGCAGCCCAGCTTGATGAAACAGTTGCCTACGAATGCTAACGAGACCCCACACAAACACCTTTCTGTTTAAACATCATGTTGCTCACCTGTTTACTGCTTTTAATTTACAGCTGAATTACCAGGTCTGCCATGATAAACAATTAGGGTGAAACTGTCCCATTAGCTGCAAAAAAAAAAAAAAAAAGAAAAAGCCCAAACAGATCCTAATCTTCACTCCTCATGCAGACTCTCATAAGAGGCTAATCCTGTTGATGGAGACAGAATCCCACCCATGTTAAAACAGCCCACTGCCCCAGGTGCTGCAGCCACACACAAGCTCAGACTTGTCTCTCTATCACAGCAAACAGTTTAAGACCCTCTTGGGCACATTGACCAGGCTGTGGTTCAACTAATTTGAGGGTCTGTTTCCTCATAAGTAATTAAAGTAAATTAAACAAAGCAAATTAAAATGTATAGTTTCTCCCTGCAGACTAGACATATCAGAATTATGAAGACTTTTATACATTATTTTAATCAAATTAACATTTTAAAAAGGCACTAAAGCAGCAGCACTGAGGCTTATGTTTAGATTCTGGATTCAGATTTTTCAGCTTATTTAGTTTGGACCTGTAAGAAGTCAAATCAGGTGCTCACTTTTCACCACTCAGTTCAGGTATGTGTAATCTGTCTCTTACAGATCAAAATGAGATCAGGATTTAATGCTTTCTGATTGCTGTCAACAAAGGCTTAAACCCTGATCAGATAAACCAAGACTTCACATTCATGTAGAAGAAAAACCACACCAACATCTGTGCTGTTGTTTCAGCTGCTTAAATCTGCCCCGTTCTCCCGGTAATCATAAAATCAATGTATTATTCTGTCAGACCAAAGGTTCAATGTTACTGAAAGGTTTTACAGCAAACCTGAAATATTCAAAACTAGGGTTCCTCGAAAATTCATCTTAAAAGAACATCAAAAATGTTTAAAAAAATAAACTTGTGCTTATTAAAATGTGAAATCTAAAGGTTTTATTGTAAAATTATTTGCTATCAATATTTAAAAGAAACATGATCCAGGACTCCAAAGTGTGACTTTCCTGAATCACAATTTCTATTTGTTTTACCTTTAACAGGTTTTGTGATTATTTCCATTTTTTTAGTTTTCATTGGATTCTTGCTTATTTTCTTACTATTATCTTCCATTTTCTTTTTCCATTTCCTTCTCAGTGACATTAAATCCTAACATAAACCCTCAGAACTGGAATTCTGGGTTTCATCTTAATATCTAAACTCACGAGATTAAAACACCAAAATGTTTCAGTTCAAAACAGCTTCATGTTAATGTTATTTTGACACCAGGGTTGCAGGTTGCTTGTCCAAAACTCTGTAAAGTTAATAGCAGTAAATTAACAACAAAATTCAAAAGAACTGAAAAATACTCTGCAAAATAAAATTTGTATTCTGTCTGACTGAATAAATCTAATCGTTTGGTGTTTGATCTGTGAAGAGACTGAGTTCAGACCTTGACAGACCTTGTGTAGAATCAGGACAGACTGGATGGAACACATTTGGATCCACTGTCACGTCATGATTTCACAGTAATCTCAGCTGACTGACTCACCTCACATGACACCCAACACATGCTGAGGGGCTCCTTTTACAGCCACCAGCAGGTTTCAACTCATACTTAACAAGAAATCTGATTATCTAATCAATTATAAACAACGTAATCATAAAGTTCAGAGATATGCAACTAAATCTCATGATGTTGCATTTAAAAACGTCTGCGTGACGCAGTTTGCATGTGGAAAATCTATTTAAAGTCCTGAAACATTATACCTCTATTGGAAGTGACTGCTGTAAGAACACTGTGTATTACGTGATCTGAAGGGCCGCTCTATATTTAACAAATCATGAGGTTTGACCGGCTGCATGCTCACGCAGAAGCACGCCCACCAGAATGGATCCGACCCGGTTCGATTGAGACTTCCTTGACTTGGTTCATGTGGTTAATAGTCGCAGCTGAAGCAGGACAGGTAGGAAACTGTGTGAGTGTGCACCAAACCTAACTAATAATAATAATAAAACTCGTGTTTTTTCCTAATCTCACTGGTAATAGAGATTAGACTATTATAAAATCCAAAAAAGATTGTATTATAGCTAATTAATTTGTGTTTCAATAAATGTGTTCAGGTAAACATGAACTCTTACTGTTGCATGATGTGATTAACTTATTTAGATTTGGTATTTACAGAAATAAGTCAGTATACTTACGTATAATTTAAAAATAGTTCTTATTTCAATAGTTTTTAATTCAATTCCATTTAAAAATACTTTATTAACCCCCGAAGGGAAATTACATTTTGTTCAGTATGTCAGTTTTACACATTTATTAAGCAATTTTGATCCATTTGTCATCAGAAGAGTTTTAATGTTAAATATTAAGCAGCAGCTCTTTAAGGGTCCTGGCACATCAACGTGCTCTGTTTGAAGATCTTCAACATCTAAGTAGACAGGGGGAGTGTAAGATGTGACTGATTTATCTGATCTCGTGGGACTTTTCTAAGACGTCCACTTCTGAGAAGATCTGCAGCTATTTTTAATTTATATTAATAAAAAATTCCACAGAAGTAGTGATTTTGCCACACACTGCTTCTGCATTTTGGTTTGATAGAATAAATGATGGTGTTGTCTTGCTCCTGCATGGTGGTGCAGGCGGTAGCACAGTTGCTTTGCAAAAAAAGGTCCTGGGTTCAAAACCAGCTGGGACTAGCCTGCATGGAGTTTGCATGTTCTCCCTGTACATGACTGGGTTTTCTATAGGCACTCCAGCTTCCTCCCACTGATCAAAAACCTCCACTTACGTTAATTCATCAGCTGTGAAAATTGTTCACAGCATGTTTTACAAACTAATATAATCCCTGTTATTTTTTTAGGCTGTACGGAGCTCAAACCTGAATGGATGACTTTGAGTACAGTGTGGCGATCAGTGACCGAGACTGGGAGTTCTTTTTTACAGAGTGTGAGGAGTGTAATCTACTTCCTCCTTCATTAGCAGGAGTGGATGACTCAGGGATGAGTGACATCGATGACCACTATCTCACCCAGAAGGTGCGAAGAGCCAACTCCACAATAGGATTCTCAGAAAATGACCATCCTATTGACAGCCCCCCCCACCGTGCGGGGTCTCCTGTGGAGCACAGCTTTGGTAAACAAGGGATCGGTGGAATCGACAGCGTTCTCTCAGGCAGTGAGGAAGACATACACATGCAGTCTATTAATATATTTTTTGAAAAGTTGAAAGGTCTCACGGAGGTTCAGCCAAGCCAGGAAAGAACTGGAAACAACAAAGAGGCAGTGCAAGAGGGGGGGTGTTGTGATGATGGGCAACAAGCCATTAAAAGGAGTTTGCCAAAAAATAGTTCTAAGTTGAACATGCTGCCTGAAAGGGGTGAAACAGGAGGTGGCAGAGTGACAGTTGGGTCTGTCGACACCTCCAGGCCAGATACAATAAAAATAGTTGAAGACGAATCCAGTTTTTCCTCAAGGACATCAGTGTTCAGTGGATATAAATCAGATATATCCATTAAAAAAAGCTTTGGGAATGAATTAGAGCAGTTGAATCAGTATCTTCACTCAACAGAGAGGCTTGCTTGGTCTGAAATGACACCTCAGTCCTTCAAGGTGGAAATGGGCCAAAGTATGGATGATAATTACCAGGAAAGCCTGTTGACAAGCCAAGAAATACAAAATAAAAAGTGCAGAAGGAGTGAGGACCACGTCTTCACCCGCGAAACATCACCATCCATCTCTATGAGGAGGAAGAGGAAAAAGAAAAGACGAAGTATGGAGGTTGACGATGAAGAAGCATGCGAGAGGCGTGGTTTAATCAAGCAAGGTGGCTGGAAGGAGGAGCTTCCTTTGTTACGAGAAGGAGCAAGTCTGTGTTCATCGCAGGAGACTTTGGATTATTTAACAGAACCACAAAAAAGTCACATGAATCTTTGTACCCGGAATCCACCCAATATTAACTTCCTCAAGAATTTAACTGCTCAGGGTGTAAAAACTGAACTCCAACACTCTGTTTCCCCAAGTGACATTCAAAATCAAAACTTCCTTCAGAAAACATTCACAGCAGTAAGTTCAGCTGGAAAATATTCAGCTAAGCTCAGATCTGAACCCGATCCAAGTCAAAGTGAAGACAATGTTACATCAGCAGCAACTGACTGTGCTAACGAGGCAACAAGTTTACAACCATGCAGCAAAATACAGGTCGAAGAATCAGACGGTAGGAATCAATATTCTAAGCTGCCAGTTTCAGTCATAAAAAAATCCAAAAGTCAGCAACAAGATGTAAAAGCAGGAGATCATGAACAGTCTGAACAAATAAAAACGTCTGTCGGTGACTGTAATAATAAACAAAATCTGAAATGTTCCACAGCAGAGGTCAAACCAGTCAGTCGTTTGTCAAACGCAGAGTCATGTGCTCCTGCTGGGGAAGTTAGCCAAAAGGACAACCTATCTGCTGCTAAGTTAGTTCTGGCTGTAGAGGCTGGAAAAGCTGGAAGAGACGAGCGCACGCTGTGTCAAAGTGAGGCTGAGTCCCAACAACAGCTGGAAAAGGACTGTCACAACACAAATCAGTGTCATAATATATTGGAAAATACTCACTGTCCTGTAGCTGCAACTGATAAGATCAGTTCTCACTCGAGGGCGTGTGCATCACAACAAGAGATTTCAGGTGACGTTACCTGCAGTGACTTAACATCAGACTGTATTTATCAGATACCTGAAAGTTATCTGTCTAACAGTCTGTCTAGAGCGGGGACAGAAAAACAGACGTGTTGTCTCATAGAGGTTCTGGATTCAGGTACGGCATTAACGAGCCAGAATCTAGAAAACAAAGTACACAGAACACAGAACACAGAACCCACAAACCGAAACTCTGATGAAAACCACACAGCCAATGAGCAAGAGTCAGTTCAAGCAGGGAAACAGATGTTAATCGTAGCTACATCTGAACACACAAACCAAACTGAATCAAATACTATGAAACTCGGGAGTGACAGAGATCAAACCATCGCTGCTTATAGAGAACCTGAAAAGGACGTCAATTCTGTGTTTGCCATGTCGTCTTTCTGGAATGAGATGGAGAAACTGACGATAAATGATATTCTGGGTTTAAGAAAGGAGAGTTTAACCGCTCCTCCTGGTTCCCTCCCACCTGTGCAGGAGCATGAGGAGACTCAGCTGTTTCCTGTGGCTAACCATGTGAGTGAATCCAAGCTTGAACAAATCCCAGAAAAAATAAGTGACTCTTCCACTTTGAGATCCGTCAGCTGGGAGTGTGAACCTGTCCCAGTGAGCCGAGTTTCTATCATCTACCCGGTGAGTCCCGTGTTAACATCTGTTCCTGACTCATCCCAACCTGCCCGGACTGAAGGAGCTCAAAACTGCCTCAGGAAAATTTCCAAAACTGTCAGCGTGCACAATTTACAGGCTCTGGAATCAGAATCCTTCAGATACACAAATGAAACTAGACAGATTTTAGAAAAACAAGAACCTGAAATAATTGACTCTCTTCCAGAGAATGTTGCTTCAAAGAAAGAAAATGAAGCTAATTTACAACCTTCCTCCTCGGAGAGCTACAGCATCTCTTTCATGGATATTTTTCAGTATCTCTTTGGAGGCAAAGAGTCCGTTTCCAGCCAGTCAGCCACAGATGAAAAAACCACCTCCTTCACCAGCGGAAACTCTGTTCCTGAAACATATGATCACTTCTTCTCAGAGTTTGATAGTGAAAATTTCTTTTACCCGCTCATCGCAGCAGAGGAAACAAACAAAGACCAGATGGTTCCAATATTTTCCTGCTCTCGCTCTACTTGTAGAAATCTGCAGTTCCCAGAAGCCTATGAGCATTTCTTTGCATCTTCATCATCTGATGATTCTTCAGCAGAATCTGAAGAAGAAGATAACTGCAGCCCTGTGAGGGTGGTGAGCAGGTTCACTCGTACTGCCAGTTTAAGTCAGTTTTCCAAAGATATGTACGAGGAATTTTTCACAGACAAAGACCTCCAGGAGAACTTCTTCTCTTTAAAGTCACTATCCTTCAGGAAAATTAATTTCACAGCCCCCACAGTCCAGAATCAGGGATCAAACTCACTTGTACCTGTAAGGCAGACTCCAAGATACACTTTGAAGATGTGTTCTCGCCTCAACGTGCTGGGAAATCAAGATATGATGTTCCCAGATCCTCTGCTAGACCACCTGGAGGACAGGATCTCATATCAGCTGGCACAGCAGCCTTTCACATACGAAGATCTTCAGTCGACTATTTCAAATCCAAGTAAGTTCCTTCTACAGAAACATCACCAACACACAAACAGTTACAACACTGATGTTATAAGCAGAGTTTTTAAATGTACTTGCGTGTGTCCTTTACTGTTTCTAATGAAGTACCAGACGAGGTGGAACTTTAATCTCACCCAAGTGAATGTCAGATACTCTGTAAACATTTGAGAAACAACTTTTTATCAGTGTATTTATTCATTTGATCTTCTGTAAGTGTAAAACTTTTTTAAATTAAATAATTTATAAAGCAAAATCAGGAATAAATAAACAACAATCTAACACGTTTGGCCTGTTTAGTTCAGCTGGCTTTGTTCCCCTCACATGTGGACAGCTGTAAAACAGAAATGTCACCAACTCAGCTGTAACAGTCATGACAGAGACGGATTATTTTTCCTCAGCTGTCAGATGACACTGCAGGAACGTCCAGCTCCTGCCAGCAGGATGATACTACGTGATAACTTGACTTCACTCAATGAGCGTCTCCTCTGAGCTTCCAGCAGAACAACTTCAATTACACTGAACTTAAAGTTAAATACTCATCTACATTTATGAATTGCTTTCATCTAACAAATATAGCATCAGTAGGTAATATGTAAACTATATTGCACATCATATTTGTATGATTAACAGTAAGATTAATCATTTCAGGGTTAGAGAGCCCGTTCCTGCCCCTAAAGCAGTCAGATATGTGTCTGGTTTGCATTGCATTTGCTTCGTGGGTGCTGAAGACTACAAACCCACAAGTTGGAGACGCCTGGAAGGCTGGTATGTATGAAAGCACAGTGTCAAAATAAGCTACAGCAGAAAAATCTGCAAACATTGTTTCTAAAAACTATTTAAATCTAAAATTTTAACCATCTAATTGATTCTGAAAGCTGTCTGAACCAAAATCATTTTTTGGAAAATTAACATTTCAGTTGAAATTGATGTTTTAAATATATTTTAATTGATCCCATGACTTTTTTTTTTTTCTTTTCCACACAGTGTTGCTGGCAAACGTAAGTGCTCTGTCAGCCATTCGGTACCTGCGTAAGTACGTCAAAACAGAAGCTGCATCCAGTGAGATAAAACCGCATCTAAAAGCGCTGAAAGATTCTTGATCTGTTTATAAATGTCATGATTAAAATGATATTTTTCTGTGATCTGCGAGCTTCTATAAACCTCCCAGTCCTGAGAAGAAGCTTCATGTTTGCACTAATTATTTTCCTAAATGATAAATCAAAAATGATTTAAGTTTATTTAAGGTTTTTGGGTGACTTTGTGTCTCTCTCACATCTGAAAGCATTCATATGAAATATAAAATGACCAAAGGTAACTGGAGATGTATTTGTTTAAAAGATGCTTTGTAAATAATATTCTAAAGAAGGAATGGAGGCAGGTCTACTCTGAGCTGTATGAATTTGAAATGATTAATAAATGCAGAATAAAATACTAATAATACTAAATAATTTTGAGGTCTCTGAGACCGTTTGTTTCCACGGTCCTGCATGCTTTTATTTTGAAATATGTAAAATATTCTTGCTACCAGTTTTGTTTAGTAAAACAACAATTTACCAGCTTTAATTTTTAAAAAAAGAATGATTAACTTTGAGAGCACATATCTGTACCTCTTTGTGTGATAAATTATGGGCATTTTCTTTTCATGAAGTTGTTTGTGAAAGCCTGAAGTTTGCTGTTGTGCTGTATGTCACTTTAAGCTGCAGTTTATATTGATATAAATACAGTGAAGTGTATATTTGATTTAATTGTGTTCTGCTTATTATTCAAAAATTACTCAGACATGAAAGTATATATTTCCGAACACTAGGGGGCGCCACAGGTTCACATATTTATTCTCTGTTTACACTAGAGAGAGACACGATCTGCTGGAAGTAAATTCCTTGTATGTTCTCATACTTGACAAATAAAAATTGATTCGGATTCTGAAACAGTTTTATCATAGAATCAACCTGTTAGAATTTATTCAATTTCGTGAACATACAGGAATTGTAAGTGGAATTTAAAATGAAACGTTTTTTAATTCTTCGGTTTGACACAGATGTAATTCAGCACCAGTCACATGGGGGTTAGAAAATGAATCTAAAATGACTGTGGGCCAGTGGGTTTACCAGTGAAAAACACTAATTCTGGATCTGAAAAAAAAAACAATATATATAGTCAGAAAAAGGATAATTAAAATATATCTGAACCTGAAATTTAAAAAAGTCTTAATTCTTTATGGTAATATATTTCTTTGTTATTTATGTTAAAAGGATACAATATCTTGAAATAATTTTGCAAATGCAAACAAATGTTACGGCAGCATTTAGAACAGACAGAAATCTTTTGGTGGATTTTTATTTTTATTCAAATAATATTAAAAACACATCAAACAAAATATTGAATAAGTCACACACACATCAGTAGGATGCAGCAAGAACGACCTTTACAAAAACTGGTCAAAGCAATATCTACTTTCTTTACTGGTGTATCATAATCAAAATATTAAATGCACAACATTTACTTAAATAGACACAAATTCCTTGTTTTTCTACTGGAATGTTTTTTGTAGTTTAATTTAGAATAAAATGAAATAAAGACAAATGAAACTTGTTGAAAATCTTAAAGGTATTCTGCTTATTAAACATGTGCTAGTGCAGTTATAGAAAACATTTAAATAATATTAAAGCTACATGTCATTTGCAGCACACGCTCATGTCTTCTCTCTTAAATGCTACATATTAATTAGACAGCTGTGTCTTTCACAGTCTTAACATCCGACGGAGCAGTTCCTGTGATCTTTTCGGTACTGTACACACGCTGGTTGGGATTGTTGACTTTTATCATCCCTCTGATAGTGATCTGTTGTTTGCACATGTCCAGAGCGCCGGGCTTTTGTTTCTTTCATGACCATCTCTGCTGAGTTGCCGTGGGACCAAGGCCTCGGGCCCCAAAGTCTAATCCTGCCCAGTGTGTCGAAATTCCAGACATCGGCTGAATCATTCCAGTCTCACCGTCATACTCCCAAATGTTGTCATAGTCTACTTCCTGGTCATCAGGATCTGTGGGTTCGAGGTATGAATGTCGATCTGTAGAAGTGAAAGAAGATTTATATACTTTTAGTTTCGAGTAGTGAAACGTAAACTTTGCCCTGGTTCTAAGAACTTGAACACAATCCAAGAGCAGTTATGTGTCTCATTCCAAACTATAACCTTACTGTCAGACGTGTATTGTAAGATGCCACAGCTACAACACTTCCATTGTTTTAATAGATACACTCTCTAGCCTATAGGAAGAAGTCAGTAAACAAAACCAAATAGTAACATGCTTCAAATTCTTTTTGTAACCACCCAGTCTGTGTTCAGTTGTATTTCCTGAGTTTTCTTACTGAGCTCCGTTTCAGCCAAACATTTTGCACGTGCCACGAATGTTTCACTTTTGTAACCTTTCTAAATGTTCGTCTATTTGCTGACAAAACAAAGAGCTCGAACAATCTAATTCAAGTGCATTCAGCGTTAAATTTACGGTTTACTGGAGAGTAAGTAATGTTCTGTGTCCTGGGTGGTATTTATAGATGGTGACTTTCAGAACTCCTGTCTGTCAGATGATGCAGTGATGCTAGAAATTTAAAAGAGTACTAATTTTTCATAATTTAAACAATAAATTCACCAATAAAACTGTATTTTATTGTATATATTTAATATATTAATAGTATTTACTGCAAACACCCAACTACATTTGAAATTTAAAGGATTACTTCAACTTTGGGCTAGCTAAGCTTGGATAAGTAGTTAAATCATCAGTGCTGTTTGATGTAAACTCAATAGGTTATCTACAAAAGGTAAGATATGAAGCTATTATTTATAACTTTTACACTAAAACACAGAAGTACAGCAGGCACAAAGGACTCGGGGTTATATTTGTGTGTCTTCAGCTCTTACCAGGTGAGTAACCATAAGGCATTTGAGTGGTGTTTCTCACAGAGCTCGGCGGGAGAGGTATCTGTCAGCAGATGGAAAAACAGAGAAAGTTACTTCCTGTGATGAACTACAACAAACATTCTACTCTTCCCTAAAGTATTTGTTACATCTGTGAAATGTTTAAATATCGCCCTAAGCGTAAGTATATAAACTTACTCCATGACCACAAAGTGTCCCGGTACTTTACTTTGTACTACAGCATTCCAGAAACCGGAACGCCCTGGGAGACTTGTCTCTCTGCGAGTCTCACCTGTTCTTGAACTTGACCGGGCACATGCAGCAGCTTCAGTCTCGACATGGCCTCTGCTCTCAGCTCCGCTTGGTTCTGAGGAGTCTCCAAGTCCGAACCCGAAGTCAGGCCCTGGGAGTTGGTCAGGATAAGGCTTCTCCTACAGCGTTTGCCCAGGGGAGGGGTCTGCAGTTTGAAGGAGGAGGGGAGGAGCTGGGTGTCCTGATGGTGGTGTCGGTGCTGGACTGGTTCATTCCAGCCCTGCTGCTAAAGAACAGGAAACAGGAGTAAAATGACTGAGATTAAATTTGGTATAACATCTCATATTGTGTACTTCATTGTATAACATGAATTTTGCAAATAATAATAATAAAAAAAAACTCAAATAACCCAATTTCTCCAGGAACAATGTGTGTTTAGTGCCTGCTTGTTATCAGACAGACTGAGCAGGTGTAAATTGAACCATTGGATCCAGTATCATTGACCCACTTACCACTAGCCTGATCTCACTCAGGGAGTTGACTTCTGGGCTGCAAGGCTCGTCATACAGAGGTGAGAGGGGCTGACGTGGGGCGCACATATCAGAGTGACGCTGGGGGCCGTTCAGAGGGTAGTTTGGGGATGTCTGTGGTGTACTCCAGCTGTTAGACTGATCCCAAACGACATCAGAGATTAGTGATGAGCGCAATAACACATGATATAAAATATATAACTGACAATTATCTGGTGAGGAAAACAGCAGATCCTCTGAGAATAGCAGACCGGGTTACAGCTTGTTTATAAATCATAACAGGCACAAAAATCTTTGCATCATTAAGTCTATAAATCTTTCAACCTCAGTTTGCATAGCTGCCGACCTTTCCCCATCTGTTAACACCATAAAGAAGACGAGCCCTCGCTGCATACTGATTAAGGTCTCTATTTCAGTTAATGCGCACATGGCATATAACGTCTCTTAGGGAATATTTGGTTATCAAGTTAAGATGACGGACTGAATTACTTTGACAAGTGGGGCTTTCTCCTGCCACTGCGTACTGGCACGATGCAGGACAGAGTACGGTGTGCTGTAGACCAGGGAGCTCTCTGCAGGCTGGAGGTAGGAGCTGTGCTGGGGTGAGGAGTAGCGCAGTGACAAAGGTCTTAGATCACGTTCCGGCCTGGTGTGGGAAGACACGCTGTTGGTCCTGCTGCCCAGCCGGGTGGACTCGATCGAAGACGGATGGTTGGGATTGTACTGTAAGAATACCAATCACATGCAAGAGGAAAAGTCAAGTCAAGACACGGTGCAATTACAAAATACTTTCAACACTGACGTAACAGACTGAACTCTCCATCTCTGGAGCAAGTTCCTAGTACATAGATTGTTTTTAGTAAACAAAGTCATCTGTGTGTGAGAGAGAAAAGACTACATCACATTAATTGGGAGAGTGCTGGTTAAGGTCAGGAGTTTACCACAAACAGTTTATCTGGGCACTCGGACTCTTTTTAAGTTAATTGGATGGGCAGGCAGCCCACACGGCTCCTCTCCTGGGGGAGTTTGGTCAAAAGTCTTGATAATACAAAGTGCTTTGGTACTTCTTCAGATGTCTGAAGTTCACAAGAAAACTTTTTCTGCTGAATCCAAATTTAGTGGTAGCTTATAACACTATGTTTAAAAGTTGTATTTGTTTTGTTTCATTTGCATGTGAAATAGGAGCACTTTGTTCTTTAGACCTTGCTTAATAATTAAACTTGAAAAAGAAAGGTGGAGCTTGTTTCCATTAAATCGGTCTCTGTGCAGAGGACAGAAGACATGGATTTGAACATAAAACCCAGGTGGCTTACACAGAGAGGTTCAGCGTATCCTGGAGTCAGTGGGTTTGCTTCACACACTGGTAACTGAAGGTGTTGGGATCCCTGTCCACTTGATGACTGGCTGTACTTCAGCGACTCAGCTCTTCCTTGACTGTTTCCACTCCACCTTTCAAACTTCGGCGCCTGGATATGAAAGAAGACATTTATATTTTGAAATCAAAGCCATGTTGCCAAAACTTTTGCTAATTTGTCTTTTTGTGTTTCGGTGGAACGTTGAATTCATGTCAGTCAAAAGCTGACAAAGCTGCCAAATTACAAAAGAGCTGAGGCTGTTAATACTTTTAATTATTCTTTAAGCTCACAATTCATTTTCTCCACATATTAGTAGAAATAGATTTTAAAGGGTTTGCCATACTGAGATTATTATGTCATAATATTGTTTTATTTGCTCATATCTCTGAAGTATAAAACCAGTTTACTTCTGCATGACATGACTAATATACTCCCATCACACAACCCTTTCAAAAGGGGAGGGGGGGTTGTTGAAATGCTGTTGTTACACCTGGCAAAGTAAATATTCACAGAGCTGAGTCTGTGAGGTGTGATGTGAGCAATGGCATGTACAGTCCTCCAGTCTAACCATGGATTTATGTCATAACAAAGTCAGGAGTTTCCTTCCCCTGCTGTTGACTTATGAAACTATAACATCCCTTTTACAGGTGGTGCTACCATGTTATTTTTATGGTACATCATGTTGAAGGCCCTGCTACTCACAAGAATCATGTATCTAAGCATGTTTTGTTGCAGGACTTGGCCGTCTTGATGGGTTTGTACAATCAAATCAAATTCACAGCTGTGAACACTGACAGGATAACAACAATCAGAATGGCGCAGCCCTCACCTCCGTGTTCGTCGGGGTGTAGATGATGTCATACACTGGGGGCGGGGGGCTGAGGACAGGCACGTCAGCAGCTTTGAAATGCTTGATCCAGTCACAGAACTCGGTCCTATCCAGGCAGGACACCACGATGGGGTTGATCATTTTGCCTGTGAAGAGAACAAAGCCTGTCATTTGGTCTGCTTGCCTCCTGGAATGTGCTATAGCAAGATTGCTATTCACCAGGGATAAACCCCCCATTTATAAAGAGGTTGCACTCTATGACGCCAGCAGAAGACGGACACTTAGCATATAACACACACAGGCATGTGTGCTCATTATAATTCCTATTTAGAAGAGAATGACTGATTCACTGTACTTACCTTCAATCTTGAAGGTGTTGGGTTTGACGTCTTGACAGGGAGTGGTCACTGTAATCATATTGAGTGGAAGTTTGCCCTGTAATCAGACGGAGCTTTTAATACAAATCCTTTATACAAGCACAAACAGTTTCGATCATGTTTTTAAGTACAAGAATAAAAGAAAATCGATGTTACCTTATAGAAGAGCCCATCGTTCTCCTCTGATAGGATGATAAGGGTCGATGGATACATCACCAACAGTCTGTCATTCTGGTCCTGTGGACATGACATCATAATGAGTTCTATAAAGTCTGTGCAGGTTAGTATTTTTCTTAAAAACAGCCACATTTTAAAAATGTCATTATTATAAAAGTTTTCTGTCAGTGTAAGTCTAGACTTGTAAAGGTTTTTGCAATCTAGGCAGTTTTAATGTTGCTAAAGATAAACAAGCACCAAAGTGCATGTCAAGGAAAGAAAGAAAACCCTGATAACATCAGGAAAGATAAGATCATCAGGCAAGTTACAATAGGAACAAGACACCTAGTGCAAATATATATAAAACACACAGGTTTAATCTTTTAATACTGTGCTGAGAGGTACGTTTTAAAGCCCATTGAGATCTTAGGTCAAACCAGTTCGTGAGGCGTTTGAAGGTGCAGCAGAGTGAGAGTTTATGTTATTCTGCTCTTATGGGGTGTGTCTGGACAGACAGCTGACATTCCAGCTGTGAGGTGAGTTGAGTCACTCTGTGTGAGCCGAGCAAATGCTTCTTACACACCCAGGGCACTAAATCACATCAATAGAACCGCCGCTGCTTCCCATGGAGAATTAACAAATATCCATGCAAAGACATGTCCTGACTACTGTTTTGATTAACTGCTATGAGAATCTGTTTTGGCCTTATTAGCAGTGTTGTTGTTTTCTTTGATGGAGTCAAATGTTTTTATCAAGCGGTTGTGTGTCACTGATTCTGTGGTGCATTGTGGGAATATATATTGTACAGATAAGCAGCCGGAAACGTGTGATTTACCAAAACATGGACTCCACCCTTTTTCACTCCTTATAATGTATTGAGGTAATGTGGATGTTGCACAATGTGAAAACTATGTGAGTCACCTGGATTTAGAGCACTGATGTTATCCTGCTTTTATTCATCAGGGGAATTTATTCCCACAGCTTTAACAACATGTTTGCATTGTCACTTCTTTTGTCATAAAAACGCAACAGAACGTAATTTTCATTATGTCTGAGAAGGAGCGGTGAAGTTGTACCTGGCAGGGAAGGTGCTGGAGTCGGACTTTAGTGACGTACGTAATGCGGCCCAGGCTGTCACGCTGAGAGCCCTCCCACTCATAAATGGGCTCACTGTTAATAGAGTTTCTCAGCTCATCTTTTCCTTCGTGAGTCTTTATCTACAGAAAGTACACAATAGATAACAAAAGTCAGCATCAGCCTGAAAAGTGAATATGAGAGGAAATCAATCACTAACTAGGTTTAAACACATGATCCAACTCCTCTCCTTGGAATGTCTTCATCCTAAACAATGACTTATTCAACCCAGTTGTTTTCTTCTCTGATGAAACAACTAGATCTGTGTTTCATCAGCTAATTCCACCACCAGTGAGTGTAGAATAAGCTCATACAGATTTGAGGGATAGTTTTAAAGTAGGTCGTGGTAGCCTCTCCCATTAGCATCCAGGCTTCAAGGAACGCAGGCAGTGATCTTTATATGACTCATTGTATTTACACAGTAAGACATCCTGTTTTATCAGGAGGAGTTGGAAATGAGGCTAATTTGCCACACAGTCAAGTCTGAGTTCAAGTTTGGAAACAGATGTATTAATTTGTCTCTCTATAATTAGAATGTACACGTTACTTATATGGGCACTTTTGCTTTTTAACATATCAAAACGTTTGACTTACTCGTACTCTGGTGTAATTTTCAGGTGCGATGGCATTGCCTCCGTTGGCCTCGATGTTTTCTTTTAGCAGACCAAACCACAGGTCCATTTCTTCTTGGCTGATACAGTAGACGATGATGGCGTTCAGGCTGACACCTGCAGGGTTCAAAGGTTGCAAAGACGAAAGGGGAAAGTGTCAGTCAGGGTTCTTTTTTTTTTTATCTTTTTGTACCTTTTTCTGCTGTTAACTCAGATTTTACACACTTTCTTGTTCTTTGTTTACAGCATGTTGTGCAATAGGTGCAATAATTTTTAACACATGTTCAGGACAGTAAACCAGATGTAAGGTCTACTGCAGAAACTGACCTGCAGCATTTGGTATTTAAAGATCGAAGAAAACTTTCCCTCCCACAGATTACTTTAGCCAGAGGGAATGAACAGGATCGGGATGATCAGAGCTGGAATCTCTCTCCACCTATCAGTCCCACACATACCAAAGATAACCAGCACAGAGGCTCTGTTACATCCCCCGTGGCTTTGTACTCTAATAGTCTGGAACCAAAGTCCAAATGTCGACTTCTACTTTTTCCTAATTAGACGCTTTGACCAAAATATTTCCTATAAAATCTTTCACTCCTTGAAAGCAGTTCCAGTAAGGCAACAAAAGTGAAAACTCCTTTAACCATTCAGTTGGTTAACAAAAGCCACAAGCCATTGTAAAAAGTAATTATTCTTTATTATCTAACTTTTATAGCCACAGTAATTTAAAGTATGTGGGAACTTCCGGGAATTCTCAAACATCCTCTCAAGCCGCACGCTCTTCGTCACCTTCCAGCTCACAAGCACTGGTCTCACAGAAGAAACCTCCTTTCTTTCAGTTGACTCAGACTTTTACCCGACTTCCTGTCAGCGATGCCTCCCAAAAGGCAAATAATGTTTTATAATTGAATATAAAAGAAGGAAATACAATGTACAAAGTTGGTCTGGCAATAAATCACAGTAAAGTTTGATGAGAGTAATGACAGCATGAACGCAGACAACATGTCATAATGTTTCTAAAACATTATTTTGTGGTAATACAACATTTTAACTGTGAAAGGTTTTTTCAAATCAAGAAAATATCAGATAATTTGCCAAAGCAGAGTTTCAAAGCTAAATTTGGCATTTCTGTCAGCCATGAACATGAGCAGTTTTTGGAAAACATCATAGATTATATGCTGTGACAAGGCTAAGAGTGGAGGCCGGGTCTTGTTGAATGACAGCTGGGTTCACTGAAATGCACCTGTTGTCTAACAAGCAAAGCTTTTAAAGGCTAGTTTACCCCCCTCCCTGTCCAGGGGTGAATGGGGGGCCCAGTTTTAGTTAGTCTTGGGTTTGACAGGAGGTCAAGAGGTCAAGAGGGTCGCAGCACCTTTGAATCACAGGGATCCGATAACACATGCAGGAAATGCTAAAGCCTGAAAATAGTGTGTTTTCTTGCTGTTTTTTTCTATCAAAAAGAAGTTTTACTTTGAATCATGATGGAAGAGACGGACATAGCAGACCACCAACAGAGGTTCAATCAAAACAAACTAAAATAAACAATATAGAAGTAAAATTCCCAAGTTCATCCATATTTTTGAGTTTTAAGTCAGACCCTTACTTAGAAATCCTCTAGATTTTTATTCTGAAGAATTGATTAAAGATTATATCAGTAAAACCGATAAAACATAACTGATAATTATAAAATACCAGCGCTCCGTGCCAAGTCCTGCTCAGATTCTTTTCTAGTGAAGACAAATTTACCATTTATTTGGAAGGCATATTCCTCTGGCTGGCTGTGGTTGCAGTTTTGTTGCAGGTTGCAGATGGTGAGTTCTTTCAGAGGAAGAGTCCCCTGCAAACAAAACGACAAAAACTTTATTAAAAGAAAAATAAATGATTATTTTTCTAAACTAACTGCACTTTTTCTCTTTGCTATAATTCTCGACAATAAGGACAGACTTATAAAATCTATGATGTATTCCTGTCTGTTTTTCCTTTGGTGTCATCTGATGTCTGACTAAAACAACATTCAGGTGCTTAGCTGAGTTCTCATAAACGGTAAACTGATGATTAATGACTCCAAAAAACTTTACGAGACACCTGACGAAACTTAATCAGACTTTCTGTTTACCAAAAACATGAAGTTAGTTGAGGATCTATCCAAACGTTAAGATGTAAAACAAAGAAAACTTAAAGAAAACCTTAATTCGCTGTGTCGTGCCATTGATTTAAAAGAAAGATGTACCTGGTATGTAAGTCCAGTTGTGTTGTTTGAAACAAAATGAAGATGTGTTTGGAAGAGATCCAGGTAACAGTCGTGGATGTCCTGCAAGCATATAAAGAGAAATAATTTTAAAAATACATTTTAAATCCAAATCTGGTAAAAATTCTGTCCCATTTTTCTCCGACTCTGAAACAACAAACCTTATGCAACAGTTTTCTGCTGATGGAACAGTTCAAACGTGTTTTACTGTCTTTCAATATTTTACTTTTAACATCCTGACAAAACTCCCAAAATGTAATAATTGCTAAAATCCCTGACTGGGATAGGTTTTTTTATTATAACACCATATTCGTAGCTCATCCGGTGAGTCATAAAAATGGACACTTTTTGCTGCGGTTTAATCTTCTTTGTGAAAACACTGTGTTCTCTTGCCATCGTGACGCTTTTCCTTTCATCAATCTTTTTCTGCAGTTGTGTCACAGCCCTGAGAAATTGCAGCTCCCACCGCAGTCAGCCAGAATGTCCTCTATCAGTCCATGGGATCAGAACAACTCTCTCTCTCTACCCCCGGGTTTTCTGTTGGGAGACGTTTCACAACTGCAGCAGAAGGAAGCATGTCCAAACACAGGCTGCAGAACTCTTTAGTAGGAAACTGCTTGGATTATTCATATCCAGGCGCTATGTCAAAACCAAAACGAGTTTCAGTGTGTTTTTAAAAATTGCAAAGCAACATCCTGTTACTTTTCACCTATTTTCTTTTGTGATCTGAACCTTTTAAAGAGCGTGAATGACTGTCAAGATGTGTCACTCTGAGCTCGATCATTGTTTCAAACCACTGATGATCTTAATGTGTTTGTTTTTCTTTTACAGTTGCTTTCCTGCTGTTTCATCATGGCTAATAAAGGTCCACTCACCTGGCAGTGGAGGAAACGGAAACGGACTTTGGAGCTGTGAATCATCCGTCCGAAATTCTTCACATTGATGCTGCTTTTTTTCCACCCACTGGCCGGGTCGTAAAGAAACGGAGGATCCCATTTAATGTTATCTATGGTCTGTAGATCTTTAGGTGACATTTCCTGCAACCAGAAATAAAGACAAGAATGAAATGTTTCAGTAGAAGAAGATTAATTGTGATTTTTTTCCAACATATTTTGGGAGATTGTGCAGCGTCTTACCTTCCTGGGTGTAACTGTGCACAGAATATTTATGATGCTATTGGACTTCTCTTGTCCCTCTTGGGGATTCTTCTTGCGAAACAGGCGACTGCTGCTCCAGAGAGAAACATTTAACATGTTACTACTAACTCTCTCTACCACTGAAGTTTTCCCAGAGGAGAGGATCCTCAGATAAAGTATATAAATAAATATGTTGTTCCACTGTTGTCTCAACTGATTAATCATCCCTAATCACATTTCCAGTCTCTTCATTTACAAATCAATCAAGACTCCCTTCCCTTATCCGTATTCCATCAGTGACAGCCATAGAGATGATAGAAACAATCAGGTCTTATGTCTCCTATAGTGAGGATACACATAGGAAAATCAGCATTCAATGTGCTCCTTGTTTTGCATGTCCCTCATCTGTTACCGTTACTGACACATTTTCATGAGGAAGCACTCTCAATGCAGAGATAAGGCGAGGGGTGCTGCTTTTTACAGTTGCAGCCTGTCGTTGATCATCTTATCTACACACACGTGCACCAGTGTCCTGCAACAACACAGGCGTTTGTTTGTGTGGTGGGAATCAAGGGCCGTCTATTCAGGAAGTCCACATCCAGCATTAATCATTCACGGGTGTCAAACCCATGATAAAGTTTTCTTTTTAAAGCCTTTTTTCAATGCATTTGCACACAGAGATAGGCATGAAAGCAACGTAGTGTCATGCAATCTGCAGCTGTGACATGAAGGAGGAATGTGTTGCAGATAATAGGGAGGTTTGCACACCTGACAGTCTCCACGTCTGTGCTGTGGCATTCAGCTGCATTCACCTTCATTCTCTCTGGGGAATACCTGAGCCTCACCACATTTAGTGACACAAAGCCTTACTGGGCTACAGGAGTATTGAATGCACCGGTTGGGCTGAAACACTGATCCAACTTTCCAATTTGAGCCGTTAAGTGTTTTTTTCCCCCGCCTCTTGTTTTTATTTAAAAACTGAAAGTGATGCAACATCACACAATACAGTACATGGTACTGGAACCACATGGGGTTAATCAGAATCAGGTGTGATGGTCCAGCAGAAATCTGTAACATGCCCTGGCATATTCTGTAACACTGGGAGGTTAAATATAATTATATGAAAAACAAACCTAAAAAAATCTGCTCATGTTTGTCTTTTCTTCCTTCAATGTTTAGAATCTTTAAGTCAAGTCACTTAAAGCTATTAAAATGAAAATCCAGGTCTTAGATTTTACTAATCATAATATTCCATCTTTAATCACTATAATAAATGGGGTTAAGTCCTGATTTTTTTGGAGGGAAACCAGGTTTAATGACAGCTGAAGGAGTTTTAAAGGGGAGGCAAATGGTAACAGGATCATTGACAGTTGTCCAGACAGGCACCGGGTCATGCACGGCTCAAGGGCTATCCAGTATTACCACATGATCCTGAACCAAGCCTGACAAATTTCACAACCTCAGCTCAAATCTCCAGAAACACCAACAATTCCTTCCAGCTGAAATACAGAGTCTAAAATAACAAAGAGCAGTCAAGGACATCAAACACTGACAGAAACCTGAATCAGGTGAGTTCTTCTTACCTGTTTCTGCGAATGAAACTCTTGCTGGAGAATCTGAAGTTGTGCTGGGGGACACATGAAATGCTGCTCCCCATGATGTGGTCTGTAAACCGCTCTGTAGAAAAACTGGTTAGAAAAGCTGTAGTCCGTGTGTGATGGATGAGTGTGATTCAGGAGAGCCGTGCGCTTCCTGCAGAAGTCAGACTTAGTACTGAGTGAGAACTGGGCTGGGTGAGTGGAGTAAAGAAGTCAGACTGTAAAAGTTTCTCTGCGTAAAAGGGGCGGAGCTTACAGGCTGTGTCATAGGTCTGTGTGGTGACTTTACACTCACTGTGAGCTGCTTCTGTCTGCTAAATCAATCCTCACAACAAAGGGGTCAGACAGAAGTGTCCCGTTTCACACCTCTCGGGAGCCAAACGAAGCTCCATCACTGAAATAAGTGCTTCACTGGTTGGTGTGTCTCAATCAATGGAACAACAGGGACTTACCACTGGCATGCCCAGACATGAAAATACATCCAATCCTGGGTATTCTATTTATTACTGACATTCATCACATAGATCTCATTTTAAAACTTAGTATCTGGGGAGTTTTATCTTACATCAAGCTTCCCTATTGTTTTGTTTAAAGCAGGTTAAGGGGTTTAATTACAGCGCAGAGCTAAAAATAGATAAAACAGCCATATGATATTTAATCTGAGGAAGAATTTATCTGATTTACACTATTCAAACGTGGTATTATGAGACTTCCTAACAGAGATAAAAGGAGGATCCTTGTTGTGTCAAAGGTCTAAATTTTCATAAAGTGAAAACACGCCTTGTTTGAATGTTGAGAGGGTGTTTTTAACAAAATATTCACATAATACAAGCTCAACAAAACTATTATAAAGGATGACAAGCTGATGTAGAAATTAAGTGCTTAAATCATTTTCCTACGCAATAATATTAAGATCCACTGAAGTAAATTTGATAATATGTGATGTCAACGAGCCTTTCGACACCTTAGCCCAATTACTTTCTTAATAAAGATCTTAGATTGTCTTATTAATATTAATGACTCGTGCTAGAAAACATGTAATTTTCCAAAACTGATTTCTTTAATTGGAAAGTGACAAATTGTCATATCCATGAAGTCTCATGCTCATCCTGGCGTTTAGTTTGCTCATTAATGAGCTCATTGTCTTGTGGTGAGCTGATGCTCTCTTGTTGTAGCATGAAATGCATGCTGCGGTTTGTCAGTTAAATCCAACCCGTTCGACCTGTTGGCTGCTGACACTGATACACCTGAGGCACCAACAGTCGTTAGCAACAGCCTGTAAACTGTGGAGGTGTTTTACTCACTTCCAGATGTTACTGCTATTGAATTTATGAGGAGAGCCCATTATTTGCCCTACTGAATTATTTTTATTGAAATGATACTAAAACAAAGTGACATCATTGCTTTTATATATAGATAGATAGATAGATAGATAGATAGATAGATAGATAGATAGATAGATAGATAGATAGATAGATAGATAGATAGATAGATAGATAGATAGTATAATATATATATATATATATATATATATATATATATATATATATATATATTATGGAAAACACAGAACAGCGAAGGAACAAATATTAGCTTCCTCCTTTGCAGTATCAGGTATTATTTATTATTATCAGCTATTAAATTAGAGTTGTATAAGTACTTTTTGTGCATTATCTAGAAATGTAAATTTCAATCTTGTGTTTTTTTAAACACACTAAAGCATCTCAATCTGTTTTCTTGCAAAACACATTCAAAATAATAACAATAATAATAATGATAATAATAATACTGATGTGAAAATGTTTTGCAGTTCCTTTGATTAATAAATAAATAAAAACACTGTTTCTTGTTTTAGAGGTAAATATAAAAACCTTTTGGAAAATATAAAAAAACTACCTAATAAGCACCTGCCAGTTTTTTATGGCCTTGCGCTTTGAGTTGATAAGAAGGTGGTTAAGAAAATTAACCTGCAATTAGTGAACTAAATGAAGAAATTCAATAGAAAAGCTGAATCTATAAAGAAGACCTTTTTCATCCACCCCCATCCCATAAAATCTTTAAAGCATGTAATGAAAAAATCCATCGGCTCATCTTTTCAAAATAAGAGCATTACAAGTGGTAGTGATGGGATTGAACCAGTTTCAGTTCATAGACATGAATAAAATAGGCCTGGGAATGTAATGTGGAAGTTAGAGCTACCTTGATTGAGTGTGAGACTTTCAGCGTTTAAACTGTAATAGTAGGTAAAGTTGGTTAGAAACCAAATATTTAACCTGAGAGGGTCTAAAGCTTCACATGTGCAAATAAACAACTCTGTTTAAACAAAGATGAAGGCTTTAAGCTAAACCTCTGTCCAGTTTATTATGCAGCACTTTCAATCATTTCTAGGTAAATCAGGCCCAATTTACACCTTCACTGGGTTTATCACACAGTTATCCCCTTTTTAGAAAGAAAGGAGACTTATCAGAGACAGGATGATTACATACACTCACACCTCTGCCCTTCATTGATCTCTCTTTACGAGGCTATTCAGAATAAAACTGAAGTTTAACTAACCTTGAGGTTAAATATGTGGTTTCTAACCAACTTTTCCTCAGACTGAAGGATGAAACATTTCAATCTCAACAATACAGAAATCCAGTTGCCATGATTTAACTTCCAGATCACTCAGTTGTGTTTATCCAGACTCAGCAGGTAACTGACTCGGTGCTAAAGTGACACCTCAGGCCACTAAAATGGCGTCTGAGTATGTGACCCCCAAACATCAGGTGTCCAAGGGAGATGATGACGTGCCAAAGTTCTCACGTAGAACAACCATAAAGAAGCTTTAACTGGATCTCATTAAGATCAGAGTTTATGATCTCAGAGAGCAATTTAAATTAAATTAAAATGACTAGTTTTAAAAACTGATTATAAATATCTAAAAAGGTAAATACAGTGTTTGTTGAAACTGATCTTTAGTTAAAATGTTGAAAATGTTGAAATTATCTGCAAAGTCAAACAGAACTATGATTAAACAAAAATACATGATACCAACACACACTTTTTGTTAGAGTCACTTCCCATCATCCCTCTCTCTCACCTTGTTTCAGGTTAAAGCTGCTGATCCTCATCATCCTCTGTAATACAAGAATTGGGCAACACAGGGAAGAACGCTGCTTGAGAAACTGATGACGGAGTGAAACAAAAAGCAAGACGGAAAACAAACTTCACAAGAAACAATACTAACATCATCAGACATCAAACAGGAGCTTATAAAGACGCTTGTGAAAAATAATGTCAGAATTGATTAAAATAAAGAACCAACAAGCTATGGGTGTAAGAAAATCCACAAGTTGTGACAGTTTGGTTCCGATGGAGCTGAGAGACGCATTTAGGTGAAATAACATGTAGCAAATAATTTAGGTAAATTTATATGTTGTTTTTTTAAAAAAAAAACTTTATCAAACAGTTGATGATAATGATAAGTATTATCACTAATACGTCTTTCCGATGTTTCAAAATAAAAATGATCTTTGACACAAACAGGATTTTATTCTTAATGACACATCTAAATAAATTACATAAAAGTCAACAACCATCCAATGTGAGGCTGTTAATCTATTAATCTTAATTTAATATTTAAAAGTTTATATTATCATCCTCTTAAATAATTTTATACATCACAATAGTTTTGTGCAAATATAATTAATTCTTGACAAGGACAAACAGGATTATGGAGATTTCTTTAGAGAAACATTTTATCATCTACCAGACAATAAAACAGAGGTCAGAGGTCACATCATTTAAAACCAGTTACTTTCTGTAGGGGTTACTGCTCTGCTGCCATTTCTTTGTTATTTCGTTTGCAATTTTATCTGATTCTTTTACATCCTGAACACAAGCTGAAACTTAAAGACACACATTAAACAGAATCATACAAGGTTGGGGGTCGGTGGGGGGTAAGACGAGAGGGACACCCCCTGCAGCTTCATCAGACAGGATATTCGTCTAGACAAGTCAAAACTTTATTAGCATACTTGTGCGAATATACAAACTCACTGATTAAAACTTAGCACAGGTAATTCCACACAGTGGTAATAAGTCACTGAAACTACTGCTTTTATTTTGAAAAAAGGTGAGATGTAGACTTTTCTAATTCTTTTTCAAGAGTCTGAAATATTTAAAGTTGCTTAGATATTGAGTCAGTATAACAGATGTTTCCTCTGCCTTCTCTGTGTTACTGTCATTGAGCAGATTCATGGTGTACACAGCATATTCTTTCTTCCATGTTTTACTATTGAAAATATGCAAAATAAGGAAATATATAGTATGTAGAGTATCCAATATAAGACAAATGTTTCCTGCACATCTCAAAACCTGACACTTTTCTAGTGTTCTACATGTTTTCACCAGTTAATGTTATATTTAACAACAACAATTCAATTTTTCTGCCCCGTATCCTTTTTTATTCAAACCTGTACATGTTTGAGATCATGCATGTGTGTGTTTATGGGAATCTAAAAGATTGTGTGTGTGTGTGTGCAGCACCAACCACAGGTGTGAATGCCATGTGACTGAGGTCAAGAGGGGTAAAGTGAGAGTGTTCAGCTGTCAGCTTAAATCACCGTGAAACAGGAGCACATTGAAGAGGTACGAAAGAAATGTGTACAGTGAGCCTAGCAACAACCTGTTTGCAACACAAACTCCTGTGTGTGTGTGTGTGTGTGTGTGTGCATACTTTTTCAAGTGAATTGCAAATGCATGATAAAAGCTACAGCGTTTTCATGTTTGTTTCTAGCGTAAAGAACACAAAGATCATTATCACATCTGAAAACATCTTTATTCATTTTTTAAGGGGAAGGTATTGCTCCATTTTGCAACAGTGCAAAATTCAACATTTTAAAGACTGTTGTAAATAAGAAACATAAATAAACAAGTATCACAACATCAACCACTAACTAAAGGAGCAACAGTCACATCAAAATTGCACAAATTAAATTAAGACAAACTGAGTAATCTATGTATATTTGAATCCAAACTTACATAAATCTGTGCACTTCTGCCTTAAATTGTATCCCTGACTTTTACAGAATATGAGCTTTTCTATAAGGCCATCAGAGTTTACATGCTGCCACGCCCCCCCCCTGCACATAAATGTAACATAAGGTAGTTTAAAAAAAAAGGAAGAAAAAAAAAATCAACAAAATCCTTCAAAATAAGGAAAAAAACAACTTCTTAGAAGTTTGGAATGGTTTCACTGCACTACACATGAACTGACATCCACCACGATACAGACTGCTAACTGGGTCAAATCCAAAATGATTCCTTTATTTTAGACTAAAGTTCTCAGTGGTCATCATTCACAGACTTTAATGCTTTTATAAGGAGTTAATTAAACAGAAGTAACTAGATCAACTCAATTTAGAAGGTTTGATCCATTTCAACATTGTAACAAAAAATTCGGGCAATAGGACAAAACCCGGGGACGATTATAAGACTCGTTAGTAACAAGTGTTAGTTAATGGACGGTAAACTACTTCCTGTTCTCAGAGCACTCTAGTCAAAAAGATTACATGCATTTTATTGTGTTTCTGACTAATCTTAATATAAATTTCCAGACAATGTCCTCCTATCATTGAATGGTCAACAGGTTTGACAGTGCTAAAGCTGTTTTTTTGTACATAGTCATGTGATCATGCCTGTGGCAGTGAAGAAACATTAAGAAATGCAAAAGAAAAGCTGCATATTGCAACGCAGCAAGCCGTCTCCCTATAAACTCAAAAAGCACACAAACATCTCTCAAGCTAAAACATTCTTTTTGTCATGTCCACTAAAGATCTGAACGCCACACGTCTAAATAAATATATCAAAAACACTCTTAAATAGGCATTACTCGGATCGCTTTCTTTTCCCAAGCATCTTTAAAAACAGAATATATTAGACTTTATAAATACATATAGTTTATCATAATTCTTTGTTTTATATATATAAAAAAAACTTGAACTTATTTACAGTTTTGAGCGCCTGTCTTGTCTAAAGGTGTCCATGCTTTCCTGTTCTCTGCGTCTATTTCATTGCTCAGTACTGCCACCTACTGTCGCACAGCTGCACTACAACATTTCATTTCTTTTTGGGAGTCAGTGCTGATATGTAAACATGCATGGTACGACCACTAAAAAGCTACATTCCAAAAGTGAAATCATTCTTTTTTTTTTATACATTATTGCAAAAACTCTTGACAATAAACTAAAGCCTTGCAGAGAACTACAACATCAAACCAAAAAACATTTACAACACACATTACAGCATTAACCACGTCCCACAATAGGTGTGTCAAACACTTATCGTGGTGGTCTAGAAATTTTCAAAGAACTATTTTCAGAAAGATATCTTGAAGAAAGTGAGTGTGGGTATGTGTATGGGGGCTTTACACAGCGCAGTTCAGAACCAACACCAACCTGACAAAAATAGCAGCCAAAAATGTCGAAGAAAGATTTTTCTAAAGAAAATCTTGATTTAATTTGGTCCTTTTTGGGGAAAATAAGGTTAATTTAGTATTTTCAGTGTCTGTGGAGGAATTTTGCAGACTTAATTTTTTCTATGTGTATTTTTTTCACATTTATCTTAGCTGACATTGTTGAAATTAACAAGAATTGGGTTCCTTGCTGAATGTAAATTTGGAGACTTTAGAATAATTTATACTGAAGCTCAACATTAACGTTGTATATCTTTAATCTATGGCTGGCTAACTTTGAAGTGTGCTGTAACCAGTCAGGGGTCTTGTACACACCATCCATCTTCTTACACTCCCCCCCCCTCCATACATTTACCTGCCCACTCTCCTCCACATCTCAAACTGAGCAGTTACGCCTCTTCCCAGAGCCAGTCTGGGCTGTAGCAGCAGAAGCTGAGGTCAGCCAAACGGTGACCCCGTGTCAAAGGCTGGTGGAGGAAACTGAGAGGGTGGGTGAAGAAGGCGGTGGGAAGTTCAGGAGCTCCAGTACAGCCACGCCGACGCTGCTGCGCCGTGTGAACATACAGGAGGCCGCCACCCACTTGTTACTTCGCGGGTTGTATTTTTCAATTGAGTTAAGACTGGAGCTGCCATCGTTACCTCCTACTGCATATAACCAGCCATCCATAGCCACCAAATCATGAGTGCTCCTAGAAGGAGGAGAAAAACATGCAAATATTACACTCTGTATATATGTTATATTACAATATACATTGCATGGAATGTTTGTATATAAGTAATCAATAAGCATTTTAATGTTTTTATTTTTAAAGGGGATTTTTTGACAAAAAGAGGCATTTAGAGATTCTGGCAAATCGGTAATCAATATAACTTGATGTTCTGAAAGATGTAAATACAGCCTTTCATCAGCCGAACAGGAGAAAACACTCAATGCCACACGAGTTATTTATGGAGCTGTAAAGTCGACTTATCAGGTTTTCCTACTCCTACGTTATACTGACTGCTCAAAACCAAACGTACGCCTCTGTGTTTGTGTAGGAAGTGAATTCACTGATGTGATTGCAGAGACTGCTGCGTCAGGGAAGGAGGTTTAGAGACGTGACAGTCTCACGAATCATGTACAACACAATCAGTGTGTGTGCACGTCTGTTCTGTCACTCGTGAGGTATGTTTCATTTTTCATCAAAAACAAGCAGAACTATAACTTTTTGGAAAGGAAGGATATTTGATGTTTATGCATTTAGAAGGTTTAACCAAGAAAAACCCTCTAATATTTTGCTTTGAACACAGAATTTACCTCAGACCAAAATAATTGAACTGGAGTTTCTTAATTCCCTCTTATCAAACTAGTTTAGAATGTTTTGTTTGTTTTACAGTACTACAGTGATCAAAGAAAAAATTGAGGTGATATTTGCTGAATTTCATTAAAGCGCCACTGGATTAAAACGACTAAACCAGACAAGACACATTTACCTGCAAGGTATCAGAATGTGTTTGTCAGAGCACAAAAAGAAAGTGACTTTTCAAATGTTAACACCTTCTCAGCATGTCTGTACTGTTAGCAGAAGCTCTGCTAAAGCAGGACTAGAAGTGGGTGATTCCAGTGATGCAGCTGGTTTAAGGTGTTCCCTCCTTCTCTCAGGTGTGAAGTTGTGCCAATATTAACTTAAGGAAAGAAATATGCTGTGGAGTTATATTAGAACGGGTCCTCTAAACGTGTGTTTTAATTGTCAGCACTGTAAAAAGGAAAGGAACGACTAATTTGGCTACAAGATGATTCCTGTCATGCTCTGTTGGTTCTAATAATTCTATAATCCCCAGACTGTTGGCAAGTTTCTCATCATGCATCACTCATTTAAAGGTCAGTGGACTTGAACTTGGCAGCTGTTTTTGTGCTAATAAGAGTTCTGACTGTTGGCTGACCTGCGTATGTTCATGGGGGCGACTCCTTCCCAGGTGTTGGTCTTCGGGTTAAACCGCTCCACTGAGTTCAGGCAGCTGGTGCCGTCGTTTCCTCCTGCGACGTACAGCATGCCGTCCAGCACAGCCACCCCCGCGCTGCTGCGTCGGCTCAGCATGTTGGCGATGGCTGTCCATGTGTTGCTCTGTGCAGCCAATCAGAACAAGGTACATTAAACTGGAGACTCTGTTGTAGTATTTGATTTTGTCATTTAGATTCAGTAAAACAGAACTTGGCAAAAACAAACAATATTTTAATGATAAACTTTCCAGCAGCTTACCTGAGGGTCATATTTCTCCACTGTTGCCAGATGTGAGGAGCTGTCGTAACCTCCAACTGCATACAAGCTGCCATCTGGAGGGAAAAGGGGAGTAAATGCAGAGAATATAAATATTAGACTCATACCAAGGTGGTAACTCCCTCTTAATTCCTGATATTTACTTACAGACTGTGAACCGTAAACATACAGGAGAACTAGTATTCATAATATTTATTTTAGACTAATTCCTACCCAGAGTTGCTACTCTGACATATCTCCTTCGGGTGCTCATAGCAGCGATCGACGTCCATGTACTGGTCAGAGGGTCGTAACGTTCTGCACTGAAAGAGAAGAAGAAGAAGAGCAGATGAACCTGGTTTAACAAATATTTCATTTCAGATTCAAAGTGCTGAGGTGTTCAGATTTTATGCAGGGCTCTGTGTACCTGTTGAGACAGGAAGCACCATCATAACCTCCAGCAGCATAAAGCAGGCCATGCAAAACAGCTACACCCAAACAGCTACGTCTTGTTCCCATGGAAACCTCTGGTTGCCAGGCATTAGTAATGGGATCGTAAGACTCCACTGTAGCAAGGTCAGAAGTGCCGTCATATCTTTAGAAAAACATGAACACAAACGGTTTGGTTTTAGATGAAATCATGGTAGAATACTCAAAGAACAAAGACGTGGTGCGATGCCTGAACAGCAGTCTTACTGATGTACAAGTTACTAACACAGAAACCTTTAACAGGTAAGAAAGTCAATATGGTAGTTTTTAACTTACCCTCCAACAGCATAGAGTCGGTTCCCAATGGCTGCCACACCTACTCGTGCACGCCTTGTAGACATGGATGCCACCATGTGCCAGCGGTCTGTCCGGGTGTCATATGCCTCACAGTCTCCATGGATGGCAAACAGGCTGCCGCCACCTGTGACACAATAAATACAATCTCTATCAAAGATTTTTTTTTTTTTACATTTTGTACGAAAACAAGAACCTAAAACTGAGAGAAGTGTGTTCTAAGTGTACCCTAATGGGTACCTTCGGGGACACACTGACCAACGGCGAAGAGCACGGGGCTGGCTCCCTCACAGCGCCGTGGGCGAGTCCGACTGTTGCTCAGGACTCCTCTCTGCTCAGGCATCAGGTGGTACTTGAGGGCTTCGATCAGCAGATCTTTGCACTCCGAGTGGTGACGCACCAGCAGCTCCGTATCAACGTTGCTCATCAGAAAGTCTCGTCTCAACAGTGGCAGCCGCACGCACTTCATCAGCTGGTAGGACAGAGTCGGGGGTGTGGGGTGAGTTAAAAAGAAGAAAAACAAAGAACTCTGCTGAGAAATCCTGACAGGTGAGAAGAATTACCCAAGGTACATGTTGCCTGCGTCCATCTATATCATGTTTAACCCAGCTCAGCACGGCACGGTACACCTCCTCTTCAGATGGTACATTTAAATTATCACTGGAGATCAAATCCAAGACCTGGATTGACATGAGAAGAAAGACAGGT
Organism: Pachypanchax playfairii; assembly: GCA_006937955.1. Lineage (NCBI taxonomy): Eukaryota > Metazoa > Chordata > Actinopteri > Cyprinodontiformes > Aplocheilidae > Pachypanchax > Pachypanchax playfairii. Next base: position 6,779,055 of record SSNP01000007.1, on the reverse strand, counting down.
AGAATTATTTGTACATTTAAAATCACACTCAAATTTAATTAGAAAAAGTTATAATAGAAGAAGAAGAAGAAGAAGAAGAAATGTTAATTATATAGCACCTTTCACAGATAAAAATCACAAAGTGCTTCACAATAATAAAGTTAAACTTACATGCACATAAAGGCGTGTGTGTTATATTATAATCTCAGTGTGCACTTGTGCTATGATATATTTTAAACTAACCCTACTTGTCCTTGTGTTTATCTGAAGCACAACAAATGTAGCAGTCTGAGTGGCTGCTTGGCACTGATCCCAGATCAACCCTAAGCTGGCAAGGCTGGAAGGCAACAGAGCTGCCAGCTGCTGCTGCGGTCATCTTGCTGGGCCACATCAAGCCAACCCAGCAGCCTCAGAGGACCACAGCCTCCACTAATCCACTGTCACATAGAGAGACACTGCTGTTGCCCCACCCTGCAGTCACTGCTTTATCTGTATGCAAACTGCATAGAGTGAAGAGGAAATATAAAAGGGGAAACGACTTGTTACAACTTTGAAAACTGTCTTTGTTGGAAGTGTGTAAGATTAAGACTTGTCATAGATGTCTTCATACACACACCACAGTAACTGAGATGCAGCCATCGTGTTTCAAAATGTCACGCATGTCAAGCTGGATCAGTGAAACATCCACTGAGCTGACTAGTCACAATCCTGTCACGCCTCTCTACTTTCCTCACAGAAGATGAAGAGAAATATGGGGCATATTTTACAACACTGTGTGATCGGAGTTCTTTTAAACAGCGAGTGTATAAATCCAGATCTGGTGCAGATTTATGAGAGGCCTAAAACACCTGCTGACATATTAGTTAGGAAGAATGAAAGTGAAGAAAATGATGTATATTTAATCTGCCTAAATGAACTTAAATCTCTGGTGTCTTGAGTGATGGAGCCCACACACCAGAAGCTGTGTTTTACTTCTATGAATCACCTTCACTTCACTGCTGTGGATATTTTATTTTAGAAGATTAAAAAATAACAGGAATGATGTAGTAGCCATTTTACATGTGTTTGTTTGTTTGGTGGTTGTTTTTGTCATCATCACCTGGGAAACCTCAGCAGAAATGTGTTTAAAAATACACTATTTTATAGAAAAAAAAAACATTCTGTTTCCATTTTTTTATTCACAAATTGTTCTAGAAAAATCTTAATTCCAGACCTCGAGTCCCACGATCCTACATGTTTTAGATTGTTCCCTATTTCACCACACCTGATTTAAATTGATAGCTAATCAAGGGGTTTCTACTGATCTGTGATTATCTGAATCAGGTGTGTTTAAGCAGGAAACCATCTGAGTGCAGAACAGTGGAACTCAGAAACTGGAAATGAGAAACATTGTTCTAGAAAAAACAAAAGAATTCGTTCAACTGGAACGTATTATTTCTTTATTAATTCTCATGGGATTATTATTTGCATTTTCAACTGAAGACAAAATACAGAATCAGGCTTCTACGCTCAAAGAAAAAGGACATCAAATATACAGTCTGATCACATGACTGTCGAGCAGCTTAACTGCTAATTTTACAAACAAATTAGCAACAAGGCCTGAGAACTGGAATAACCTTCAAGTTTCACAGCTCTCGATAGATAAATGTATAGAACTAAGCAAATAGAGAAATAGAAGTTAAATGTCCCAATAAAATCCTGCTTGAAATGGGTGACAGCAACATGCTAGAAGCAAAATAAAACCCCTTATTGATATGTCAAAGGGTAAACACTGCTGTTTGCTTTATAAACAGAAGAGCAGCTGTGAAAATGTCACCGGCTTTGCTTAATAACCACTTCCAGCTCTGGAACAGCAGCGTTGCTACCGCTGAGCCCCAAGAGTGACGCTTTAAATTGATGTAACAGATGAAACAGGAAATGGTCACAAAGTGGAGTAAATTGAAACGTGCAGGACATGATAAGAAGATATAGCAAGTACCGAGATGTAAACTGCAGGTTGAATCATCTCCTCTTACTCATTTATAGTTTGACATGTTAAACCTCAGTGTGCACGGGGGCTTCCTCCATTTGGTTCAGTTTAAGTTACTATCATACATTAAGTTCTCAATGACGGTTAAATATAAAGACACGTTCAAGTTCACGGAGATCAAAAACCAAGAATCACTCCTACCTGTTTCAGTGGCAAGAGCATGAACTCCTCTGTTTTGGAGACTTCCACAAAGTGCTGCAGCACATATTTGTGTGCCGACTTGAGCAGATCACTGCAGGAGTGTGTGTCTGCGAAGCCTCGGATGCCCAGGCAGTTGGAGGGGTCTAGCTGACTGAGGAGGAATTTACAACATGCATCCCTCACCCCGTTCAGTTGCAGCAGGCTTGCTGCTGGAAGTAATGTCTGAGGAAAAGAATTACACGACAAAATGCACTGAGTTTGTTTTTGATTGTTTCGTTTGGCAAAACAGAAGCTAATTAATCTGTAAAAGTTGTACACTACCTGCACGTTACCTTCCCCAACTACAATCTCTGCCGTGTAGGCGTACTGGACCAACTGCTCCAAAGCCTGAGGATCTATGTCATGTAGGGTCACATGGGTCTGTCGACTCTCAGACATCTCATCTGAACAATCACACAGAGAAAAGCAGTTGCAACGTTTTCCTCAAAGTTAAAACTCTGATTGATTAAAATACGCTACTTTTACAGACACACTGACAAACATAAACAGACCTGCTGTTAAATGTCAATGCAGCTCACTTCCACCTATTTAGCCCTTGAAATAGAATGAGATTTGTCAAATTCTGAAACTTTAACCCCCCCTCCCATTCAGGTTCCAGCAGATTTATGTAAGGCATCAATTCTGCTATCAGTAACTTACAAATATATCTGCTGAGTTTTTACTGGAAAGCTGCAATGAGCAAATTAACAACTGATGAGACAAAATTTAGTAGTCGCGTCTCTGGAAAGGCAGCTGTCAAGAAACACATTATTTTCCCAAAAGGTTGGAGCCAGAGAGAAATCAGACTCACAACTTGTCTGACCACCTGTAACTTAGAGAAGAGCAGGACTGAAGAAATGAAATGCACATACAAGTTCTCCAGTCATCAAATTCCAACAACAAAACAAGTAATGTGCAGTTTAATGTTACAGCTTAGATTATGCCATCTCCCATAATGATTGTCATAACAATCGGGGATGAACATGAAGCAAAGCAAAACCAGGCTGTATAGCATTAAATCAGATAAGATGGGTGACTCACTGGTAAACATAGCATGGAAGTAGGGGCTGCAAGATGCCAGCACCACTTTGTGTGCCTTGATTTCTTTGTTGGAGACATGAAGCACAATGTCACACAGCAGGCCACGCTGTCGCATCCTGTTCATGGAAACGAAGGAATCATGGTAGTGGCGTTTGGAGTTGTGCGAGATGCTGTGACCATCGCGGTTGAGCAGCTGCATGCCCCCCTCCATCATGATGCCTGATGTTGCGGTTGAGGCCTTGTGTATGGGCCGCACACTTGGCAACTAAAACATGAAGAGAACAGTGAAAAGAAAACATCTTAATCCCATTAATTTGTTCCTTTGTCATGAATACAATCTTGAGACCTTTGTTTGTCAGCAAGAAGGCTGTTGATGTGGCAGGCGCCCTGACCCATCATCATACCTTTTGTCAGTTAAAGTAACCATTATGTCAGCTGTGACAGGAAGTCTGACCAACATGGCAGAAATCTGAGAGAAGTACGATGCAAAGTGCTGACTTGATTATTTCACAGTGTCAAGTGTGATTAGATCTTACTTTAACAAGTTAAGACAGTCAAAAAGTATTAATCATTGAGCATCTTGTAAATTAAATCAATGCAGGTTATTCATCTACTCAAATGCTTTGGCTTTTCTAACGGCAGCTTCTCCTGAATAACAACTTACAATATTATATCACCAAGGAATTAAATATACTCAACATATGGTTTTTATATCAAACTGGATCAGAAAATACAGAAACCTTAGCGGAATATGAGCAGACACTGAAAAGTTATAAAAAATAAAGCCTTAAACAGAATTATGCCTTGACTATAGGTGGGGCCGACTACCGAGAATCCCCCTCCCCATCTGTTCATCCTGTCTCTAGTACTGGTGATCTGAAACAAAGTCAAGTTCTTACCTTCTGCTGTCTTACAAAATCACCATGTAATGTGTTAAAACACATCTGGATTTAGGCTTGAAATAATATCATTTGAGTGGGTACATCAATGTGATGTTGTAAAAGTCCTGCTTTTAATGGTTTTTGGTTGTTATCACAAAATAATTTAACATGTTAGTCAAAACAGATAAAACTGTGTGAAAATAACACAATTTTACACATCATTAAGAAATGTTAAATCCCCAAAACCTCTTCAGAATAGCATATTTAATGACCTGGAGTCTGATAAGTGAAACACACAGTTATATCCAACAACATACTTCTGATTCTGATGAAGGTACATCTGAAGTATGCAGGTTTATCTGTCTTGCTCCATCCTGACAATATTTACGTTCTGTTCAGTGGCTTCCTTTTAACCACACACAGTCCCACTGATCACCATCTCAAATGTCACCACAGCTGCCTAGCGACTAGCTCCAGGTCCCATTTTCCAAAACACAATGGACCATAAAAACACCCCAACCGTGATACAATAAAAGAGAACAATCTCCTTTTATGTCCCTAGCAATAACACTGAAAATGGAAATGCATGAATAAGAGGCTGACACAGAAGTGACAGCACAATTATAATCCTTAACTAAATCACTTGTCTCTTCTCTCCTGTTTCTGCCTTCAAAGCTTGACTGTCATCTTCAGTATGAGAACATTCATACAGGAAACACTTCTGTTGTTTTAGCTTGTTATCTCTGGATCATGCTCTTTGAATGATCTGAGGAAACCCCCAGCACCGGTAACATCCACGTTAAATAACAGCAACCATAAGATGCAGGAGCAGAGAATGAACGTTTAATATTTTACCGGTGGCAGTGTTGCGGTTATCCTTGGACACCGTGTCCTCCTCAAAGTGATGGAAAACAAATCAACAGCAGTCGCAGTCAGACTGTCCTAAACCGGTACCATCGCCAGCCTATCTGTCCATATTCTGACCACAGCATACGAAACATAAAGAAACCTTCTGTTTTGTGCTGTATGTATTGACGTCAATGAAAAAAACTGCATGAACGGTTGACATCGGTTTGTTAAGGTGGAGCTTTGACTGCCTGAAATGCAAATAGCCACACAGCCCAGCTAGCTAAAATATAAAGCCGCAGAAATGAAGAGACGCAAAAAAATATATATTTTCATTTGCGCAATGTGCTAATTTACCACGATAATAGCTGTCTTATTGATTAACACAATCCAAACGGCCTTAAAAGCCGTCTTTTGTCTGGTCGGAGTACGGAAGTGTGTTCGATAAATACTTCCATACTCTTGCGAAAGGCGGAGTCTGACGAAACGTAAACCAAAATGCAATACTGGTTGGCCAGGAATAAAAAACAAACACCCCGACCAACTTAAGAACGTCCTGTTTGGACATCCTTATATTTATCTTTAAATTTAAAAAGTGTTCTTCAAGTTAATATTGTGATATATTTTAGGTTTAAAGATAAATGTACGATATGGTTGTTTAGGTCTATTTTTTCCGCGTCAGCCCGCCAGCTTTGCTAATGTTGGATCGGCTTGGGAACCGGAGAAGCAGACGATCCTCACCCGTAGCCGTCGCCGTTGTCGTTGTGACAGCAGTGATTTCTTTCGGTTTGTAAGCTTGCCCAGGATTGTGGTTGTGTAGAGGAACGGATAAGAAAATTTAAAACAACAATGTTTCTCCTCAAGCTCACCGTTCCTCTTGAACGCAGCTAGTCGTTTAATTTAAATCTCACGTGTGACACCAAAACACTGCCTCCTCTTGTATGCGGGTTTGGGGCTGTAAATTTTAAGGTTGGCGTGAACGCTCTCCCCAAAGATTTTACATTTTCAGTTTCGAATAAAACTAGTTAGCTAAGCTAATGTACCCCTAATGTTGTGAGGCTAATATTGTATTTTCTGGTGCTAAGTTTAGTTTAATTAAAATTGCAAGTAGGTCTAACTAAAGAAATAGACAGCTATGAAACATAAAACCAATTCTTTCCGTGTGCACCAGAGGATTGTGGGTATTGTGGTTTAGCATCACGTTGTGGTCCCAGCATGGCAGCGAAACAGAAAAGGTTTGTTGAAAAGTTATTTATAAATTTACGTTTTTAAAGGGATATAGCTCTTGTTTCACATCGGTCTGAAGATGTTTAGTGTTACCAGGTCTACCATTAAAATGTGCGGGTTTATTAAGAACGTTTCTAATGTGGTATGATTGCGTTTTAGCTTCATGTGGCGTTAGCATTGAGCGGTCATGCTGCTAACATGTATATGTAAAGTGCTTTTTCTTTTTATCTGAAGCCATATACGTGTGGTTCAGAAGATATGTCGAGCTAATTATCTAATGGACATGCATACAGTTTAAGATTAGCTTTGATTCGACACACTGTTCAACACGTTGTTTACACGTGTGTCTTCAGCTGAGCGACTTCTGTCTTACAGAAAATTGGGGGAGCTCACCATGGACGAGTTCCTGTCGTCAGGTTTTGAGTCTCCATGTGAAGATGATTCTGAAGAAGAGAGTCCCATAAAAACGAAAAAGAAAGATATAGGCCCTAAAACGTGAGTCGTTTTACTCTGGGATAAAAATTAATTCTGCTACTTAAAAAAATCAATCGTAATCAGTGGTGGATTTGTTTTCTTTTTTTGTGTGGGGTTATGTATAGAAATGACAAGAAGGGTAAAGCCTCTCAGCACAAGGAGCAACTGTCCCGGTTACAAAGCAAAGATCCAGAATTCTACAAGTTTTTGCAAGAGAATGACCAGACACTGCTAAATTTTGACGACACAGATAGTTCAGAGGATGAGGATGAGAAAAAGTACCACACACTCCCAAATGAACTGGAGGTAAGTCTTCTACTGGTCTGGCCTGGCCATGATGTGTACTGTTAAAAAAATAAAGAGGCTCACAATGGCATGATTTGCATGTAGGAAGCCAGCTCGGCTGAAGAGGATGATGAAGAGGGTCAGAAAGGTTCAAAGAAGGCCAAGAAGACAGTGGACACAATCAAAGTCACCAGTAAAATGGTTGAAGGCTGGAAAGCTGCAATGAAGAAAGAACCCACGCCTCGTCTCTTCAGAGATGTCACACAGGCCTTTAAGGCTGCTGTCGCCACGACGAAGGGTGATGGAGGGGGTCAATGTCGTTACAAAGTGGCTGACAGTTCAGGTAGGTCATCATCCAACTGTTTGGATGAATTGTAGATTATCACTTAGCTCACACCTACTTTGTTTGGCAGAGCTAAGCTTTTTTCCAGAGATACCAAAGAGCTTAATGCCAAGTATGATGAAAGGAAATTGTTCAGTATTTCAAAGAAATCTATGATTTTTGCCAGGAGCAAAATAGGTGATCATCAGATCTTAAAGAAGAAAAAACCAAGAGAACTGGTATCTCTCTGTTTATAAGACACATTCTGTCGATGTGAACCAGGCTTGGGTAGAAATAATGAGCAGAGGAGTTTCCTTCTGTAATGAAGGGGAAAGTTTATGACAATGGGAGGAGGTCTCATCTTAAATCAGATAAGACTCATCTGAGTGATCTACATTTGTCATTAATAGCTGACATTATACCGGTACACGTGTAATACAGACAGAAAATATACTACAAAGTAATTCAGATAAAGTCTGACTTTATCTATTACATGTGAGGAATTGGGTTTTGAGGGCTGCATGGTGGTGGAGTTGGTAGCATTGTTGACTTGTCCTAACCTGGTTCAAAACCAGGCTAGGACATTTCTGCATGGAATTTGCATGTTCTCCTCGTGCGTGTGAGGGGTTCTTCTACATGAGTTCTTTATTTCAACATTATTTTGGCTATTTGCATGTCACATTAGAAAAAAATCATATTTTCTCCATCACAGAGCGTAACTTTAATTATGTTTTTTTAGAAAAATTTGGATCTTTGCACTGTTTAGGAACAAAGGATGTTATTGTTCCTGGCAACGTGTTGTTCATAATGTCAGAGATGTCACATAGTAACATCATTTTGAACTCTTTGAGCATCTTCTTAATTTCTTTTCTTTGTTCTCCTCAGTGTTCAACGCTTTGGTCCTCTTCTGTATCAAAGATATTCATGTGGCCCTGCAGAAGATGCTCAACCTGAAAACAAACAAAGACCAGAAAAAGTATCAAATGAACATCCACTGATGTCAAAACTAGCAGATCGTTGCAAAAGAAGAAGGAAAATCTGTTCTGCCCCTAATTTCTTCTGTTTTTTTTCCCTTGTGTTCTCAGGCTCGTGCTCCCTTCATCTAGTTCAAAATGGCAGCGCAATCAGACGGACATCAAGATGTATCTCAGTGGAGTAGTTCAGGTTGGTTTTTATGTGTTTACTAGTATCACTCCAGCTTTGTGTTGTGAACGCACCTCTGTGGCAAGAACATTTCCTCCAATGATTTTGTCTCTTTTGTTTTTGTAGCTGTTATCCTGTTTAACAGAAACGACAGTCATCACTGCAGTTCTGCAGCATGTCAATCAGCTCATACCTTATTACCTCTGTTTACCCAAACAGTGTCGTCACCTTCTCAAAGTAAGACCTGAATCAAAGTATCAGGATAAAGTGGGATGTTCCCGTTTGAAATGTTGATTCTTTTTATTGAACCTCTGTATCTCCATGTTTAGCAACTTTTGAAGCAGTGGAGCACGGGAGAGGAAACAAGTCGAGTTCTTGCCTTTCTGGCCCTCAACAAAATCTGCAGACACAAACAGGAAACTTATCTCAACATTATTTTAAAGGTAAATGGAGGCGTGTTCTGAAAAGTGTTGCATCGACTTAGGGTCAAAAATCAATGTGCACTGTCAGGTGAAAAATAGTTAAATCTAGACTTATTATTTTGTCATCTGATTACTTTTATCTAAGCTGTACAGAGTTTGTCTGTTTCATGTTTGTTCTTGTTTTAAGCAGCTTTTCTTTCTTTTTGCAGCAAATGTACATCTCCTATGTACAAAACTGCAAGTTCACATCTCCCAACGCACTTCCCATGATCAACTTCATGCAGAGAACTCTGACAGAGATGTACTCCTTGGACACACAGACCACTTATCAACATGTCTTCATCTACATCCGGCAGCTGGCCATCCACCTCAGAAACGCCATGACCATGAAGAATAAGGTTTGTCACCCACGCAGGCTCTCACACAAACAAAATAAAACTCATTAAACGTGTCAAATTTCCATATTTATTCCCAAACAATTGTGTTGATGAGCTCATTTAGTTCCTGCAGACTGCAGTTTAAAACTTGTTTAACTTTTTTATGGATTCTTCTTCTTTTTATTTAGGAAACCTATCAGTCGGTGTATAACTGGCAGTTTATACACTGTCTGTACCTGTGGTGTCGAGTCCTCAGCACCTTGTATCCCAGTGACGTTCTCCAACCACTCATCTATCCACTCTGCCAAGTCATTATTGGCACCATCAAGTGAGTGTCTTCATCATATGTGTTAAAATGTGTTAATAGTTTGTGCAGTATTAAATACAGGCTCTTGTTTCTCTTCTGATTGATCCTGTAGCTTGGAGCTTCCTCGAGTACATGTGTTTGGACACAAAATACACTTTAAAACCTTCACAGCAATGTTCATAAACTGAAACTAAAAACTAATGGGCAGTTTGAATTCTCAAATACTTACATTTCCCGTGGAAAAGAGCATTTGATGTAGTTAATTATTCAGTATTGTTTGTTAGTCATGATTAAATTGGGTTACGTTAAATCAACTGATTTAACGTAACCATGAAGGTAATACTTTACCATATTACCATGAAGGTAATATGGTAAATATGTTGTCATTTTTTATTCCCACTAAAAATTATAAAGCCAAAGTTTCACTATTTTTCTGTTTTAGCTGTTTTAAGTTAATGTTTAAAACTCCCAACAGTTGAATGAAGTAAAACTGACACATCTTATTTATTGATTTGCTCTCTGTTTGGTCTGAGAGAAAACTGACTGATCCACACACTGATCCATTGTCCATTGTGTCTATTGTCCTGATACAAAATGCACCAAAACTCCACGAGTGATCTGACCTCAAAATCAGGTCGAGTCTACAGAGCGGCTGGATCAGACCACGTGTTTTTATATGAACTCACTGATGTTCATTCAGGGTAACTGGGACTCTCATCCTCTGTTCATTTTTTAATTATAGATAATAAATTCCCTTTGTAACAGTTTCCTGTAAAATAAAACACTTTTATTTATCTTATTGGTTAATTTAATCTAAATTGTCTAATTATTGTTGATGCAGCAAAAAATTATAACATTTTAAAAAACGTTCAATCATTTTTTGTTCTTGCAGTATAAAAAATAGTATAAAATATTGAGTATTTACAGTAGTACTGGTATTCAGGCAAGTGGAGTTTTAAAGAAACTCAACACTTGTGACTGATGATAGATTCAATGGGAAACTTGAAATTTTAACTTTTAACCAGGAAAATAGAAAAAAAGGAATAATGCCAACAAATCATATTCCCCATACAAAAACACAAAATATGGATCATTAGTAGCCAATTTTATTTTTAAAGGACCTTTAAAACTGCTCATGGGAATTAATGAGCAGAGTTGTAACTTTCCATATGTGAGTTTCAATAATTGCAGCATGATTTGAATTTAAAGTCGGAGGGAATAAAGATGGAAAAGGATCATTTTACTTTGAGCTGAGTCTCCTGCAAATAACAATCACGTAAACCTGTGTTGCATCTTCTGTTAGTGCTACTTGTTTTCAGTCTAATTTCTTAAAATCTCTTATTCTTTTAGCTGTTTTTATCAACATAAAATCATCTTGTTGTAGTATATTTTTCCAACACCAGGTGGAGACATTTCCTTCTGTTTTGGATTTCAGGCTGGTGCCTACATCAAGATATTACCCTCTGAGGATGCACTGCTGCAGAGCCCTCACCCTGCTCTCTAGCAGCACCAACACCTTTGTTCCTGTTCTGCCTTTCCTCGTGGAGGTGAGACCTCATGTCATCCCCCGAAACCACCATCATAAGATCTGTACAGCTCAAACACAGTCAAGTTTCCAGCGGTCATAAACGAAGTCGTTCACATCAAAACACAAGCAGAAGCCCCGAGTAGTTTAAAATGAACTAGAATAAACAATCAGTCAGTTGGTTTTCTTTGCCTCAAATGGAAACAATGTAAAGGTAGATGTGATGAAATGTTCCGTCGGTGGTTTGCTGTGGAAAAAAAAAAAAACAACATCAGTGGCACGTGAGATGCATTTTGGTCTCAACGGCTACAACTGAAGGAGCTCAGGAGGAAGCGTTTCGAAGAGCAGCGCTGCATGAGCCACCTTTTGTTATCAGACCAATCACAGTTCACCAACTGACAACATTTTCTCCAGGTCAGGTGTTAATCACATTGCAGCGTGCGGTTGCGTGTCTTGTGTGCGAGTGTTTGCACATTCTGTGGGGCTTTGTTGTGGTTTTTCTGAAAGAGAGCAGCGTGCTGGCGACAGCAACAAGCTCGTCCTACGGGGAGTGGTCAGTAGGTGATGACTGTTTGTGCGTGTGTGTGTTTGCATCAGTTTGACCGAAGCGACAATAGCACGGTTGTGGTTTACACTCTGGTCCTAACATGCTGTATAGACCACATCCTTTCTGCCTGCAGCCCACCAACCCAGCACATGCACTCTCAGAGCCCCCCTCCCCGAACCCCCAGCAACAAGCTGTGTTTATTTGTGACGCACAACACTTCCTGTGTTTTTTCTCCCTCTTGTTAAAGGCAGAGCTGAGGTACGTAGCTACTGTTTTAATTAGAGCAGGAGAAGCAGCGCCCTCCTCCTCCATTACCTCCTGTGTGTGTGCACGCCCGTGTGTGTTCTTGTTTCTCCGAGGGGGGTGTATGATTTGGAGCTTCCTGCTTTGGTAGCTGTGTGTGTGTGTGTGTGTGTGTGTGTGTGTGTGCTATCGCACCAGGGCTGGTCCATGCCTTTCCACTTCCCCCTGGCTCCCCCGCAGACCGCCACCACATCCTATGTTTGTACAGACAGCACCGACCAGGAGCGTTACTCTGCTGTGTGCACATTGAACATTAACGACCACACACACACAAGTACGTGGAGTCAGAAATAGCTCGATACACAGATACAAAACAGAATTTCACTTGCACGTTGTGGGCAGATGTGAAAGCTGAAGCTTGTCGACTAATAGCCCCCGCGCTGACTCCAATCTTCTTTGTCAGGCTTCAGATAAAACATGTCGTATCAGTTGCTTCAGTTTTTAAATGAGCTTTGTTGAAAAGTAATTGTCCAATCACAACCTATATAGAGCAAATTCCAAACACGGAATAACAAATAGTTCTTCCTACTGATACTTATGTACAAGTATTTAAGTTAATTGGCTTCACAAGGTCTTGCTGACTGACTTATTTGCACTTCTTCAGTCTTTCCTTATTGATCTCCCACAATGTTGCAAAATCTGGTGCAGTCTGTTAGCACCTTATGTGCTGTTGATGAGCCTCAGCTACAACCACATTTTATACTGATATCTGTAAAATTGACTGACTTGCAGCCATAAAATCACAGATTGGCGTTTCCACTTTTTGCATGTTTTAAAGATCTTCCAGCAAGTGGACTTCAATAAGAAACCGGCCCGAATGAGTAAGAAACCCATCAACTTTGCAGTCATCCTGAAACTGAACAAGGTCAACCTGATGGAAAAAGCCTACAAGGTAAGTGTAACTGAGACCAGCTGAGAAAGTGTTTGTTTCTGTTTGTGTCGTTATTGGAGCAGCTGATCAGATGAGCGCTTCGCTCAGCTTGCGTGTGTGCATAAGGGGATTGAGGGCAGCGTTGACAGCTTCTCGTCAGGGCTCTATAACTGGCCCTTAGTCGCCGAGCTCAGTGCCGCAGCCAAGAGGATTGCAGCGCGGTTTACTGGGATTATCTCCCGCACACTTCGCTCGCTAGGAATGTTCACACTGCTGTCACCTCAGCAGCTGCCACATAAACTCCAAACAGTCCTGGCTGAGTGAACCTGAAGACACACCTGTCCACATGGGGTAGAAATGTTTAACAGATAGGTAGCTTTACTGCTAGCATCTGTTGAAGTGAATGTTTTTTAAGTGTATTTGTATTTATTGTTGAGGTGTGGGTGTCATGTTTCAGTCAGTGAACAGACGTGCTGCTTTTCAATCAAAATCCAAACCAATCAAAAGTCTGGACAGAATTTAGAAAAGCTCAGCTGTTTTAACTAAACGATCTATAACGACCCGCTAAGCTACTGAGTGATCTTCCAGAATGTTTGCAGGATCTTGCCGAGGATTTTAAGGAGTTTTTATAAAACACCACAAGCCCTATGTGAAATATCGTCCTGTTAGCTTAGCATTTACTTCTAGGATAAAGTAGTGTCCATTTTAAGAAGGTGAGACAGACATGTGGTGCGATTACTGGCGTACGTGGAAGGTTGTTTATGAGAAGGTACTGCTGACGTATAGAATGTGATGAAGGCACAGAAAGCGTTTCAGGGATGTGGAAAATGGCAGCAGGGAAGAAATGCTAAGTGCTTAGCAGCGTCTTAATTATTTCCATACTGAAGGTGGTGTAAGTGTAGACCATGCAGAGCCGAGCCCAAGATACAACTACAGGTGTTTTTTTTACAGATGTTTCCATTTAAATTTACAAGTACAAAAGAAACTCACGCTACGGCGACTCTTTTATAATTTGTACATGTTGCTGTTGTGTCTCTTTAGGACGGGTTGATTGACCAGCTGTATGACCTGATGCTGGAATACTTCCACACCCAAGCCAGCTCCATCGGCTTCCCTGAGCTCGCCCTGCCCACCATTGTTCAGGTAAAACTTGTTTATTTACAAAATAATTCAGGACATAAGAATGAAACCGGTACAGCAGCAGTGACAGCAACAGAGTTTGTCCTGTAGAGACAACACAGGATCCGGGTCTGAAACTGTTTCCCTCTGGGGAGAAAACAACCACAAACTCTGTCTGAATAAATCTCATGAGAAAACTGGATCTTCTCTTTTGTCTCTTCTTCATGTCCCTGCAGCTGAAGGTTTTCCTGAAGGAATGCAAAGTGGCCAATTACTCCAAGCCGGTGCGCCAGCTGTTGGAGAAGATACAGGACAACACCAACTTTATCACCAGAGAGAGACAGAAGGCCACCTTCACAGTGGCTGATGCTGCTGCTGTGGTGAGTGTAGGCAGCAGAGGAAAAGGTTTATATCAACCATGTTCTTTATTTGGCCTCATTATTTCCTAAAGTGAAGCTTTTGTAAAGGTTCAAACATTAAGTTGTAAACAGGTTGATACTCAGCTGCGCAGGTGAGCTAACGACAAGTCGCTTTATAGATGGACAGAAGTCTTTATTAAAGTTTGGATTTTAAATTCTTTATAAAACATCTGTAGCTCTGCAGTAATCTAAGTGTAGCTGATCAGTAGGTAAGAATGTAACTTACCCATCACAAACTTAACATGCTAATATGATTTCCTATGATGTTACAGTGTTGTAGTTCATTGATAAACGAAACTTAATGTTCTGCTCAGTCACATGCTAACTGTGATCGTCACATGGATACAGGGGTTATTTGTTCCAGATTAAAGAGATACTTCATAGTAAAAATGATCAAGCTGTACATGAAATAACGCAGAAGCCTGAATGTTCGTAACTAATTCCTGGAAAAGGTTTTAGTTTTGTGTAAAGTTTAGATACATGGATCAAAATGCTCATAAGGAGTCCAGTTTATTTATTATTAGCTCAGACACAATCCATGAAGCCATTCCAATGTTAGAATATGTTTCATTTTGTTAGTTATAACAGTTATTGCTGTTTGTTGCAGAACATGTTATTGGTTGACTTTATACACCTCTTACCACCCGTTTTTCACCAATTTGGATCATTCAGAACGAGTTCAGACTGATAAACCAGATGATACTTCACTATCTGCTTGTTGTTTAAACAGTCTCACACATCAAACATTCAGATTATTGTATGTTGAAATATTGTAGTAGAGTCTATTCTTTGATTCACATCACTCATTTGTACAAAAGTGTTTCATTTCTTCAAGCTTGCAGTTGTTATACTTAATAATTCTTAATTCAGTGCTTTAATTAGCTTCATGTTTTGATACATATAAATTGTGGTTTTATTTTTTAAACTTAGAGGGATTTATGTAATACCTTATTCTAGGCATACTTTTATTATTAAAAAGTAATAATAACTCAAGTCAGTAAATCACAACAAAAAACCATCAACATATAAAACCCTTGTGGCTGGCTGCAGTGTTCATTTTCTCCCATGTTTTTTATTATTATTATTTTAATTTTATGATTCTAGTTGCTTCAGAGGCTGAAAAATAAACCTTTTAGTTGTTGGATTCAGTGCCAAGTTTAAAAGGAAAATATAATTTTAAGACCTTTAAAAAAAGATCAAATAATTCATGTTTACCAGCGTTATGGATCTATTTGATTTCTGGACAAAAAGCTGCCACTTTTTTCACACACTTTACACCGCGGTTTAAACAATGATGCAGCTAATTTATGGATTTTTACAGTCAAACAAAGTTTATGTCACCAAAACATTTAACCTCGTCACATCAGACCGATGACATTACTGAACAGGTCACAGAGGATCAATGAAACATCTAAATGAACACATTTACACTAAATTCTTCATTTTGAGGAGAGTGTGATCACATCTGCAGTCACCTGTTGGGGGTGGAGCATCAGAGCAGGTGATGTGAAGAGGCTGAACAAACTGATAAAGAAGGCTGGTTCTGTTCTAGAGACGGAGCGAGGGCCACTGCAAAGACAGATGTTTTGTAAAATGAAAAGAGAACTGGCATCCTCTTCACAACGTAGTAACTCATCAGCAGTGGGGCTACAATCAGATCCAGGATCCTTCCTGCCCACAGCGAGAATCATTTATGACTCCCTGAAGGAAGTCAAAAATTAGTTACTACATTTAATTTCTCTTTGGGGATTAAGAAAGTCTGACAGAAAGAAATGGAGGATCTGCTGCACAAACAAGTTCCTGAGATGCGCTACATTCACGTTAACGGCATTACTGAGAAAAAAATCGTGCTCATCATTTGCTCTTCAGACAACAGGTTTCAAAAATCAGTATGTACAGGGCAACATGGAAGCAACTAACACATAGCATTTCTGTCTTTATACACACATACAATGAAGTGTGTATTCCGGTATATAAGTTAGAATGGCACCACGCCAGCACCTGTCTCTGCTGCTGTCTGCTCAGCGGAGGCTGTCGCCATGGCATCGACTCCCTGGCGTCCTGGCAGCAGTAGAGGTGTCACTGCAGGCAAAGGAGAGTGGACAGCCCTGCTGCTGCCGCTGTGGAAAGGCCACAACCCCCCTCTGACCACCAGACCCCCACTAACATGTCACCAAACCAGGAGCTTCCATGCTGGATTTGCTTGTTTTTAATCTCTTAATGAAAATAGTTTTATGTTACGATACAACTCTGAATGCGTCTGTTTCAGTCATCTTAACAGCTGCAGAGCAAATTGTGGTAAATGTCTGACGCTTCTTGATTCAGGAAGCCACAGTCTGTTCTTTCTATTGGATTTGCTGGTCAGATAATGTGATTGGTCCTAATCAATAACAACCACACAGACCTTTAAAAGATCTCATCTTTCAGATTCCTTCAATTTGTTTGAGTTCTATATCCTTCTGTTTCTGGTTTTTGTCAGGATTGTATTGTCTGAAAGGTTTAACAGGTTCACTAAAACTCTTGATTTTCAGTCAAGCTGATTCTTGTCTACACCTCTGTATACATCTGTATTTGTTTCCTGTCAGGTGGCGTGGGAGAAGCAGATCCAGCAGGAGGGGACTCCCCTCACCAGATACTACAGCCAGTGGAAGAAGCTGCGGGAGAAGGAGATCCAGCTGGAGATCTCTGGCAAAGAAAGAGTAATTATCTAAAAATCCATCATAAATCACTTCTGGTGTTCTTCTTTATGAATGACAGTTACCCAAAATATTACTCTTTTTACATTAATCATGAAACAGTCTTGCTGTATTAAAAAACTTTTTGGGAGGATGATGATATGATCCTCATAGAGGCTGATAAAACAAGTCTGCTTGTGTTTTTAAGATGGAAGATTTGGACCTCCCTGAGATCAAACGGAGGAAAATCCAGGAGAGGAAGGAGGAGGACAAGAAGGAATTCAAAGGTCTGTTTGAGTCTGACAGCGACTCAGACGACGAGGACACGGGACTCAAAATCAAAAGTAAGTTCACTTTTACTCAAACTTTGAATCTTGTCTACAAATAAGGCAATTTGTGCATGATATATTCCCGTCTTGGCCTCTAGGGGGCTGTATTTTGTCACAACAGGATGAAAGCAGTCTTGAAGATTTGGCAAATTACCTGCAGTTTATTTACCAAAAACATCCACAAAAGCTGTTTTCTGTGGAAATTAAAAGTAAATCCAAATAAAATTAAAGAGAAAGTCTTTGTTTATCAAACTGTTTGGTTGACTGCCAATCCCAAATGAGCCAGCTTTTTAACTTTTAACCCCCATGATGTTTGTCCTTTCGGGGTCATCCACAGGTCACAGACAGCTGCTACCTCTTATTCACAGCTTTTCACTCGGACGTGATCTGAGCAGAAAAAACCCTCTTGAAGGTCACAAAGGAAAAACGTAAGCAGCAGGATTTTTTTTTAATGCATCTGGAGTTCATTGTAGGGAGAGTCCCCACAAATAGACGGATGGGCCACTGACAGCAAGCAGCTCCCCACCCTCCTCCTCCTCTTTCGTTCATCTTTCCGCCACCCCTAGTCCTTGAGAGCACACAAAAGCTGAACCCTCCCCAAAACAGGAAGTAAAGGTTTGGATCTCAGCGGGGGTTCCTAATTCAAACCAGCTCAGTGGAACAGCCAGCGATGGCCGCTCCCGCTCCTCTCTGATGAATTTCTTCTTCTCTCTTCGGCTCTGGAGCTTCAGCTGTTTCTTACACATGCAATCACATCTTGATGTGAAGCAATCACCTCTTGGTCCAGTCTCGAACACTTTTGGGCAGCTCACCAAAGCTTTTTTTTGTGGTCTGACTCACTCCCGGAAACAGGGTGAATATGGGGGGGTAATTTAGACTTGTGTGTGGTGGTAATAACTCATTCAGGTCATTTGGGGCCAACCTCAGAGGCTCTACTGAAATCTGCTCTCACTACGTGAGCTACAAAGACAGCGTGAGCATGTTTGTTGTTTTAAATTCAGATGGGAGAAGTACCTGATGCTTTAATATGGGTTGTTTATCTGTGTGTGTGTGTTAGCAGTTACACACAGAGGAAGAAGCTGTGCTTTACCTCTCTCCATCACACCGTCAGCCTCTCATCACGTCTCCACTTCAAAGCCCGTGGACCCCAGTTGTCCCTTTGGCTAGACAACACACACACCCGTACACACACTCTTCTCTGAGGATAGTACAACACAAGTTCAGACAAACTCCAAACTTCTCTTCTCCACACACACACTCACTCTGCCATCATCACAGCAGCTCTGGAACCTGTCTGCTATCTTCATTTGCTATATTTAGGCCGTGAGCAGAAGATGTCTGAAATTGCCGGTAGTAAACTGTCATGGGTGTTTGTGCAGCAGCAGCAGCGGCGGCGGCGCCTGTAATCGACTCTCAGTTCCATCTCAGGAGGAAATAGACACTTCCAGCTGCCTCTGATACCTGGCCCACATATCTAAGTCTCCAAAGTCTTCAGACGTCATCAATGCACCAGTGCAAACTTAGAAACATCTGAGGGAAGAAACACTAGACAAAAATCTGTGTGGTTTGATGTTTTTCCTCTGTTTTCCTCTCAGGTAAGAAGAGCAGTCATGAATCAGATGATGATGATGATGATCTTGAAGATCTGTCTGACCTGAGTGGTGATGATGAGGTGAAGGAGGAAGGCTCAGGTCAGTCGAACATCAGAACCATAAAAACAGTTTAGATGTTTATTCTGTTAGTGTTGAGAAAAGAAAATATCAATGTATCATTTAGATATTAATTAGCTGGTGTTAATTGAAAATTAGTTTATTTATTAATGTTTCCAGCAGAGGGCAGATGTTTACAGCTCCTAAATTCTGTCTATTTAGTTGTTTTTTTTAAAGTGCATGTTTGCATTTTGTATTCTGAATTGATCGTAAAAGTTTTCCTGATTTTACAAAATTTATTTCAAAAAGCTGGAAAAAAAATATGATAAAAGAGTTTTAGTTCCAACATGAAAGAGACCCTAAAAAATGTTCCAGCTTTTAGTTGAATTCCTGGAACTTTTATATTTCATCATTTATAAAAGAGTCTTTAAATGAAAATATCCTTCATTTGGGTTAAACTACATTTTTGGTGTAAAATAGAGACGTTTTGTGTAAAAACTCAGAATGCTGTAATTGATCCAGTTTATTTAAGATAGTTAATGTGTTTAATTTTACTTAGAAACAATAATGTTATTTTATGGTTCAGATTCTCTCCTCTCGGCACATGGCAGCCCATAAAAGATGCTTTGAGTTTACACAGTTCTGTTTCTGTATTTTATAGAGATGGTGAGCTCTTTGTCCTTTATTTATTTATTTATTATTAAAGAAATACACTGTATTTTGGGAGTTGTTGGGTAGAAGATTCATGCTGGAGAATGTGAGTTATTATTCTTGGCCATTTTAATAACAGAAGAACTTTATGCAACAGGTTGAACAGTAGTTATTTTCGTGACTGCGGTTAAGTTAAACTCTTCCATGCTGTTTACTTTATGGTGCAGTAGTTTGAGCTTTTCTTGGCAGATAGATTTATAACTAGGCAAAATTTCACTGGGAGCTAAAATCTTGATGAAGACGTCGCTGATAAAATAAGTTGTAATAATCTGAAAAATGTGTTTAGAGACATTTGTTTGATCCTGTAATTCAGATTAATAGTTTTCCTTCTGTGTGTCTGTACTCCAGGTGATGATGATGATGATGATGATGATGATGAGGATGAGGAGGAGGATGAAAACGCCTCTAAGCCTCCTCAGCCCTTGTCGTCTGCTGCTCTGATAAAGTTGGCGGAGGGAGACGAGGATGTGGTTGAAGAACTTCAGCTGTCTGATGAAGATTAGGATTCACAGTTTAAAGGTTAATCAGGACAGCGTATATTTACAATATGTGAAATTTTGGATCTTTTGAATTCTGTATTCATTTTTGTACAATATAAATAAGATCCTGCACATTTCTAGAATCAACACCGTGTCAACTTGATGTTTTATCAGTACATGCTCACACACAAATGGACCTGAATGAATCTGCATCCTGTGCATGTGTACACCTGTAGTTACCATCAGGTTTTAAAAGGAGGAGGTTTTTCCTGTTTGGTGGAATCTGAGCCTGAGCGAGTTGGGCCGAGTCAGACCAGAGGATGGTACAGAGAGGCAGGTTGTTGAGGCCTGAGGCAGCACAGTTGTGCCAGGCTGGCGGGGTGGTGTCTGATGCTGTGCCAAGACACTGCCCAGGTGGTAGAACTGCAACACAGGCTGGTCTGTTTCTGTGCCAACTCTTCACCCACCCCCTACTCACACCACTGTCTTCTCTCTCAGTGTCTTTACACGCTCACACAAATTTCCTGCACAAAGCTATTTACTTTTTTAAAATTCTCAGCAAATATGTGAGAATTCACCACAATTTTTTATTTATTCTTTGGGGAGCAATCATGAACTGTTAGGAGACATTGTTCCACACAAGTTGCTCTAAAGAATGTATATCACGACCATAATTTGTTTTTACAAACAGAATGGAGAAAAAAAGAGCTTACGTTTAAAATGTTAAAAACCAGAAATGGAAGACCTAACCTCTAGAGTGCAATTGCCTTGGTTCCAAAATATGTTATCTATATTTAATAGTTTTTCTCGTATGTTACAAGCAAACGTCAGAAATGAACTTTACATGATTATATGGAATTGATGATTTAACCCAATCAGCTGATTCCTTAGATAGGAAATGTTTTATTTTTACTAATTGATTTGGGATTTCTGTAAAATGAATTGACACGACTGTTATGAACTGATGTTTTAGAAATAAAACTGGAATTGAATTAAATCAACATTAGAGCGTAATAAAAACAAAATAATGTGGAAATTGAAGCCGAAACTAGCGCCCTCTAGAGGCTGGTTGCAGTACAGTTTAAGTCCCTCTATGTGCACGAATGGGATGTTTTCTACATTAAAAATACATCAGGTTGCCTTTTCTAGGTTCAGACATTTATTTGCATTATTCTTGCTGCTTTACATTGTTATAATTTTCTAATATTTTAATAATTATGTACTTGTTTGATGCTTAAAAGCAGTGAGTAGGTGAAACTTGGCAGTGCATGTTAATTTGATTTTTGTTTAACAATATAAAGACATTGAGACAAGTAGTCCCTCTTTATACATGATGGTTTGAATTTAATAAGTGATTTAGAGCAGATGTAGAAATATGGTAAACCACAAAATATCAATATTAGGTTAGTGATGTGTTGCTTAGCGCTAGGGGTGGATTATTTGTTTTATAGTCACAAATAGGAATTTGATTTAAGCAACTCTGTCAGACTTCCTTTGTGTAAGTTTGAATCCAGAATGTTTGGACCCAAAAATGTATCTGAAGCAAAGTGGGAAGTCCCATCAGTTTGCAGTGCTTTGTAGAAAAAAGATGAGTGTGAGAGCTGAGACACGTATGTGTATGGGGAGGGGGGGGGGTCAGATTAGTCCCCACAGGAAACAGGAAGGCCTTGGCCTGCAGCTGAACCTCACACTCCACCAGCTGGTGTTGACCTGAACTGTGACCTTCATGGGTCACCACCTCCTTATCATCACACAGAGCAAGAGCGCACATACCTCCTTCTAACACATTCTTACACAAACACCTGAAGAGGGAAAAAAGTCATTTGTATACAGTCAGTTGAAAGCACAAAGAAGACAGCAGAGATGTTTCTTTAGGATTTATTTCACCTGTGGTGAATAGAAAAATAGGATGAAAACAAAACTTTGGAAGGGAAATCTAGAGAGCATTTTTTAATTCATTGCTTGCGTTGTAAAAAAAAAAAAAAAAATCCATAAGAAATTCAAACATTTGCATTAAGAGCTTTGTGCCTTTTCTTTTCCCTGCAACCAAGAGAAAACAAGGTGAATGTATCTTTGGAATCCATCTTAAGGGCTAATTTTAATACATATAATCTGCTTTATCTACTACATCAGAAGTCCTATAAATAACTGTGTCCTCATATTTATATGCTGGAGTAGCATTTTCAGATTTAAGCTTTTTTTTAATATTACACTTCAAGTTTTTTTTTTTGCTTTTTTTTAGAAAATTAGGAACAAAAGTACCACTGAAGTTTAGCAAGTCACATTTTTCAGTAAAGAAATTCTTAGTCGTGCAACTACATTTAACAAAAAGTGAAAGTACCACGTTATGTAACCAGAATATTTTCATCTTAAACATGATTCTGTACAATTTTGCATGTTCATCCCGCCTCTTGACAGTAGTCAACACAAGTGCACGATGCTGCACACATGAGACGTCTCCATGTCTGATCGTTGGTAAGCGGCAGCTCTACCTGCTTCACCTCAAATACAGACCACTGTATGAGGCCCTGTTTTAATGTTTCCCTTTTTTCAGAATATTAACACAAAAACAATTGGACACTTTGTGGAACATGTTTCCAATTCCACACATCCGGTATCATCTTTGGTATCAGGACAGTGGAATGCATAGTTGCAGTGATATAAGAGGGAGCTGGTCAGATCCAGTTCTATTCAGCATGTTTCAACTCCAACCTCTAAAAAGAAAGCGCCACGCTGCCTTTTGGCCTCGGGTAATAGTCGAGAAGGAAGGAAGAGAGAGAGAGAGAAAAGAAGGAAGATGCATCACTTGTTAATTCCTGGGCTCTGCAGGACTTGGTGTAAGCGCAGTTAGAGATTGATAAGAGAGTGACGAGAGCTTCCTCCTGCCGAGGAAGGAAGGAAGAGTTTCCACTAGCGTCTGTCTGATTTGTAAGAATGTCGCATTTGTGGCAGAGCTCAGCTCCTTTTTTTTTTTTTGGCAGGCTGTCTGTGACCAGCTGTCTCCTTTCCCTCCCCTTTCTCTTCCCATTCCTCTCTTCCAGCCCAGATTCTTTGGATTCTACTTGTCTCCAGCCACTGCAGAGGCTGTTCAGTAATCTTTGATTCCAGTCTAATAACTTCCCAAGAGTTTAGGTTGAAAAAGTCTTAAAGTCAAGGAGAGTCTGGTAAATCGAGCCCAGGAGTCAACCTGACTGTGACCCCATTCTGACCCCACCCCTCCACCCTGCGTGTTCCTACGACGGAGTTTTAGCTTCGAATCTTCCCATCATGGCTGAGCTGGTACCGTTTTCCTGTTTGGGGGAGGAGCAGCTGGGGGTGGGGCCGCTGTACGGAGAGGAGCTGCTGCTGGTGGAGGTGGGTCGGTGTGGCAGGGACAGAGAGATGGGCAGGGGGGCATCAGATGGCGTGGCCAGGGAGTCTCTTTCCCGGTCAGGGGGACGCAGGATGGCAGAAGGTGGAAACGGGAATGCCAACGGGAATCCAGTCATATAGAAGAGCCTGCCAACGCGGCGTGCAACCTGAGGAGAGAAGATCACATGACTGTCAGAACAGCATATTGAACATCATGTGGTGGATGTTTTTTATCTGTATTTCAGAGAGAAGAAGAAGAAGAGGCAGCAGTTTGCAGGGGCAGGCAAATTTAGGGGAATTAGCTATGCTACGCTAAACTAATAGACTGTCTTTGTCCTAAAGACAGAAACACATTAAAACACAAGTATGCATACAGATGACTCCAGTCCAACACACACACACACACACACACACACACAGGTCTGTGATGCGTGTACCTGTGAGCGGATCTTGAGCGCAGGCCCCAGCTTTAGTCCCATGGTGTTGAGCAGATGCTCCTCAGTGAGCAGCGGCAATGTCTCTCCATCAATGGCCTGCTCCCGAAACACCTGGCAGAGACACAGCCGCTTCAGCCACAGCCCCGACATGCACACATAAACTACAAACTCATTCACACACTACAAAACAGTGGCTCTATTCCAAAATCTACCAAACCCATGAATATTTAAACGGTATGGGTGATCCAGGCATCTGTAAAGAGACGCCTGATGGGGTTTTAAACAACATGCTTCCCATTAAAGCATCTCTGTCTTCATATTGGCTGGAAGAGTTGATGTCTACTGATCAGTGTCCACAGTGGTCTAGCAGAATTATGTTACCAGGATAATTTAAAAAGGACAGATTCCTCTGTATTGTTGACTTAAATTTGTTTTAAAATATTAAGAAATACTTTAAAACAAAAGTTTTATGTTAATTAGATGCTTTTTAAAAAGCTTTTTAAGTTTAACCACTAGACACAGGAAGGTAGCTGAAACTGAAACAGTGACCACGCCCTAGGGGCCAGCTGCAGAATGAGTTTTATGCCTCGCTTCAATGGGACAATTTTCCCAGGTGTTGATTCCTGCAGGTCTTATCTTGTACATTCAAATATTAATCTAGTAAAGATATTTAGTTGTAATTTATATTTTGATCCAAAAAAACCAACAACATCACTGTAAATAAGTGGGCGGGACTTTCCCCACCATATCAAAAGTAACCTCACTCCAAATTCAGA
This sequence comes from Pachypanchax playfairii, assembly GCA_006937955.1. NCBI lineage: Eukaryota > Metazoa > Chordata > Actinopteri > Cyprinodontiformes > Aplocheilidae > Pachypanchax > Pachypanchax playfairii. The sequence continues at coordinate 6,754,351 of SSNP01000007.1, read as the reverse complement.
ATGGTTGCATCAACTCTTCAAGCATCCACGTCCAAAAAACATTTTTAATTATTAGCTAGTGGTAAATATTTTGGTAAGAATGGGTTAGCCTCACCCAAAAGCTGAGTGGTTGATTTTGGAACAGTATGTTAATACACACACGTGACCCACACACTTCCATGAACCGCTAGTTCACTCACATTCACACAAAGTCCACAAATCTGTGTGAAACTGAACATTCACACATCTGCACACAAAAACATTATGAACATAAAGATGTCATCTTCAAAATACTACAGTCGTTTTGGAGTATAATTTACTTTGTTCTGCTACTCTTCTTCTATGGTTTATAGCCAGCCTGCCCCTGGCCTCCATCTCCTTCTTTCTCTCTCTTCCAGTGTGCTCACCTGTGCATATTCAGCACATCCAGCCAAGCTGCTTATAAAGCCACACACATCCTCCACACTCCACTTGCTGATGTCCTCCACAGGGTTGGATGTGGCTGAGTCCTCCCCATGCATGAAAAGACCTCCCAAAGTGCCTGAAAAAGCAGCAGCAGTTGAAAATGATGAGTCAATGTACAGGCCGAGTACAGAACTGCTTCAGATATTAAAAACAACAAATAAAAGCAATCATTCTTAAGCTGTGGTGGGTTTGAAAAGGAAACTTAATAATGAGATGGGCCGATGGACTTTGAGCCAATGTGGAAGGAGTACATAAATCAATACACGTAAATCGAAGAGATCAATAAGTCTGAGTGTTTTTAGTGATCGTTTTATTTGAAAGATGTTTGGAAACGCCAGTCACCAAATGAAAGAGGCAAAGCAATAACACACAATCCCATGCAAAAGTTTAAAACATCCTAATTTATCTTGTAAGAAGACAAACATTCTGATAATCTTTTAAAATGATCTTGATCGATAGTTCTTCAAATATTTTGACTTTGGCAGTTTTGTCACTTAATTTCTGCCTGTTTCTTTACCTCATAATGACTGTAGATTGTGCACTTTAAAAAGGGAGACAAAAGAATTGTCATGTCTAAGATCTACCTACAGGAGATGACTGTCTGAAATTAGGACATTTTAAATACCCTGAAAACACAGAGCACGGAATCTGACGCCCAAAAATCAAGTTAAAACCATTTCTTTGTTGAATGTTCTGCATTGACACAGAGTTTAGGAGATTTTATGTCTAAATGGTTTATATGTTGGAAAGAAGTGGTTTAACAGAAATATTTATGTGAAAATGGTCAGAAACAGAACTGCTAAGGTTCAAAGAAAGACTTTGAAATACCATCAAAAGCCTGAAGAACTATTACGCTAAGCAACTTTAAAATATTACAAGAAAATATGGAGCAAAATGTAAAGAACTGAGAGAAGAGTCAAGATTTACATTTTAGAAAGAATCAGTTTATTGTTGTTATTGATTAGTTAACCTAAATTAACTTGTTTTATTGGATTTCAATCTTCCGTTCTTCAGATAAAGTAACATTGTATGTGTATGTGAACATGTAACCACCCCCCCTCCCCCTTCATTCTGCTCTCGTGCCTGTGGTGTGGCCGTGGGTGACGCTGGGGTCAGAGGCGGAGCCCCAACAAGTAAAGGTTTCCACACTGGGGACACGCTTGCACGAGGTGACGCTAATGGAGTTCACATGTCACTTTAAACGTTTTGTTGTGTTTGTCTAAGTTTCTCACCTGCGTGAAAGTAAGGGCTGGCGTAGGGGAATCCAAACGGCAGCGACTGGGCGTGAAGAGCGTGCAGCGGAGGCATGAACCCTGGTGGCAGGTGATATTTGAAATCAGCCTTGCCAAGTCCGGGGGTGAAAATGTTCCGACTGGGTGACTCAGTGTCTGCTGAACTACAAGGCGGACTCAGCCTGCCTGAGCGCTCCCCAGCCTCATTGACACTCTCACAGCCTCCCTTGCTGCCAGTCTCTTTGCCCCTGTTTCGTTCTCTGTCCCTGGGCTTACTGCTGGCCGTGGCACCTTCCCGCCTCTCTTCACACATCTCAGTATCGCTGTCTGAGTCCTTCATCTCCTCATCATGCACTTCCATGTCTACCTCTCTGCCTCTATCTTCTCTCCCTCCTCTGTGATCTCTGACACGAAGCTGTGTCTGCGGGTCCCTGCGGTTCATTTTTCTGGATTCAGCATCAGGCCCAGCTGTGGAGCTCGCAGTCTGGGTATCTTTGGGTGTGGAGGACGCCCCTGGTTGTTGTTGTTGGTGCTGCTGCTGGTTTAGGGTTAGAAGAGGTGTGGCAGAACCATGGCGTAGCACCAGCATTGCATTCGAGCGTCGTGCCAGCTCCTCGCGGAGAGGGTGTCCTTCTGGGATGTCATGGAGACTTCGCAGGGCAGGATGATCAGGGGGCAGGCCGGGGGGCAGAGCTCCTAGAGGGTCTGAGCCCAGCAGTCTCTGCTGCTGCTGCTGGAGACTCTCTAACTCCTTCTGCCTCAGTAGTTCCGCCGACATCTCAAGTCTGAAGCAGTGAAACAAAATGTTCAACAGGTAAATATCAAGGTAATCCTTTTAATTTACTCTTGTTTTACATGACATAACAACAAACACAGTAATTCTCGGTATAGCAGTCAGAATTAGTTTATTATATACTAAAACAACACACCTGGCAAGATTCTGCTTCCTTAAAAGCTCCTGTTGTCGAGCAAGGATCTCCGCTTGAGCTGGCTGGAGAAAACCGTAACCTGAAAAAGAAATCAGTTCAAACTTCTACTTAATGTGGTGAGAAGAACATTTATTTATTAAAATAAAGTTTAATCCGAATCCATCACAACATATGCCAGTAAAATATTCCTAACTGAGAAATATGTGACTGTTTTTTTGTCCAACTTATTATTAAACGTCTCGTCTAACACAAGGCCACAGAAAGTTTTATACACACTGACAGAGAAGTTACTTTATTTATTCCTCAGTCTTACTGAACACTCACCAGGGGCCTGGCAAAGAGCGGAGGGCATGCCCAGGAATGGAGGCCGCAGGTGAGGTCCTAAGGCGATGTGAGGAGCAGTCGGCGGGGACAGCAGGGGTGGAGGATGGGACAATTCTCTGAGGACAAAATAAGACATTCATTTAAACTAAAGCTCAGTCTGTAAGTTTTACTGAAGGATCACTACATGAAAAGAAATAGTTTCTCCTCACACTGAGTTTCTGTTCTCAGCACATATCAGCTCTTTCTGTGTGTGTGCGTGTGTATTAGCTCCCACACCAGTGTACGTGGTGTATTTTTATCAGTGGCACTCCAGAGGCCTCGATGTCGCCTCAGTGCCTCATCAGTCTTGTCACGCCGCAGCAAGCGCCGCTGGCCATTGCTGTACCCTGGACTGCAGCCTTTCCTTCCCCTGCAGCCTCTCTCTCTCTCGCTCTCTCTCTCTCTCACACGCACACACAAATCTAGACCCACACACATAATGAGGACTGAATGCACAATGTCAGTGTGTCATGCTCCGACAGCTGGGGTGGCCCCTGCGTCTTGACCGGGGCCACGGGCTGAAGGACCTTCTAATTAACACTCATCCCTCCTCTCTTCTCTCCTTCTTTTAGCACCCCTCTCTGTCTCCCTGCCTCTCAGTCTGAAAGGATGGAGCATCCTGCAACCTCGGCTCCTGAAAAGGCCTCTTCATTACTGGCTTGGTCTTTTGTCCTCTTTGAGGGGGAAAGGTGCCTCTCACCTTTCTCCCTTTATTTCAGTCTTAACCATCTTTTTTCTGGTCTTCACTCCCATTTGCTGCACTTCTCTGTGACCTAAGAAAATCTCTCTAGTTCATTTTATTTTACCCCAATTCGATTTTGTTCCATTTGCCCTTGATTGATCTCATTTACATCATCCGGTCTGTTTATGCTTCACTTTTCCATTTGCTCCTTTCACTTTGTCGCCTCTTTCCCGTGTAATATTTTCTGGTTTTCTACTTATTTTTCTCAGCTTTGTGCACATCTTTATAGTGATAAAAACACACAGTTGTAATAAGAGTTCAGCCTTTGCACCCAGACATTGTGCAGATGTCAAAGTATGTGAAGTTTTGAGTCCAGAGTGCGTGATGAATCTGTCCACATCCATCCCCAGAGCCTTTCCAGGCTCAATCAGCAGACACCTCTCTTCTTCACTTTCCATCAGTTGTGTCTGACTGCCACTGAACAGAAGCATGAGAAACAAGCTCAGGAAAACAACAAAGTCAAACCCAACAGAGGGACGCGTGAAACCGCAACTATTGTTTTGAAACTATGTTCAAATTAGCCAGCGCCTGTGTGTCTCCCGCCTCTCTAAGCGGTGAGGAAAGCGAAAAGGGCACATGTACAAGAGAAAAGAGATGAGACTGAAAGGGGAGAGGGTGGTGGAGCTGGGTGTGTGTGTATATTCATCGATTGCCTCTGAAATGTTAATACTAATCGTATAACCGCTCTCTCCGGCGGTGCCTCGCACTCCAGTGGCAGCTCCAATTAATCTTAGGTGAGGGCTGTGGTGCGTGACCCCGGAGCTGCTAGCCTGGACCCCCGTTAGCCGCTGCTTATGTAATTACACCGCCCAGTGTGTAATCACCTGGCTTAATCCCTCGGGGTTAGCAATTAGCCCTGCGACGCACAGTTCCACCAGGCTACGTGTCGGCGTCCTCAAAAATTCCCATCCACCCCCACCATGGCTCCTGCATGCCAAATTCTCATCACAACCCCCCTCTTTCTGATATTCCCTCTTTCTTCCCTCTCCTTGGACCGCCTTGCTTAGCGTTAGCCCGCAGATGAATAACGGTCAATTAAAGCTGCATGACTGGGGCTGCCAGGCGTCTGCGCCACCATAATTAGGCCTAATCACGGGGAGTAAGAGAGGGAGAGGAGGGAAAGAGTGTGTCTGACACTCCCCTCTTCTCCCTCCCTCCATTCCTCCCTCTCTTCCTTCTTTTATAGGAGGTAATTTTGAGGCAGGAGTGGCAGACATTTGCTCAGAGAATGCATGTGCGTTCCATTTATGTGCAACATGTTTGTGTTTCTCTGAGCATGTTTTCATTTTGTACTATCTGTGCATTTTGTTGGCAAACAGTTGACATGCTATAAATAGATGAGCGACAAACTAGTTTAAAGAAAAAAAAAAAGATTCACAAATGCAAAGTGAACTCATAATCATACAGACGTCTATCAGTGGATTCTGTCTGTCTCTGCCTGCAGTCAGGCCACGGGCTCAGGGGGAATTCACTGGTGTGTGGCGACCTGTCAGAATGGCGACAGCGGTCCCGTCCTGCAACAGCACAGGCTGTGTTTGTGTGTGTGTGTGTGTGTGTGTGTGTGTGTGCGTGTGTGTGCGTGTGCGTGTGTGGTGAAGGGGCTGCCCTTAATGACTGAAGCGTGGGGGGATTAGGAGCGCCGCGCGGCCGCCTTCGGCTCCCTCTCCGCAGGAACACATTTACACAGGAAGCTCATTAAAATGGATGAGGCTCCCTCCACGCTTGCTCTCTCTCCCTCCCTGTATCTCAGTCACTCCCTGCAACCCCCTCCTCCTCCCTCCCATTATCTCACACTCTTTCCATCTCCTTACTCTGTATGTTAGTTCATCTCTCTCCGTCACCTCACCATCTCCTTTGCTTTACTTTCTTCATCCCCGTTTTAAGCCTCCATGTTTTCCACTCCCTCAGTCTCTTTACTTTTCTCTCTCCTCCTCCTATTTGCCTTGCACATGTTTGGTGAGCTTAGTGCCATTTAAGGCCAGACAAATGGAGCGCCAGGCTCTAAGCCTATCGAGCAGCCCTAATGATTTGTTTTTAACAATGGGCCCTAATGGGCCCCAGATAATCAATGATGAGGGGTCGATGGAAAGGTGAGCTGTGGAGAGTTAGAGAGGGAGAATGGAGAGAGCTTCCATCTCTAACTCACTTTCGTTTTTTTTGTAAAGCCTACTAGTTATTTTCTTTTTTTAAAATCACTTTTAACTCATTCAGCTCTCATGTGTCCATAAAGTATACAGCTGAATCAGCCTTGCCTTTAGATGCATATTTGCTACACACTCAGGTGTGTGTGAACTTTACACTACTGCCGTATTGCTAAGCGACTCATTTTTAATATATTAGTCCTAATATGCTGCTCCAAGAGTCTTCACAGAGCCAGAGAAAGCTTTTCTGTAAAATCTGAGGCCAGCCTTCAGGGATACAGCTGAAGAAAATATTTCTTTATAGACCCCACACAAGGGCATTGTCATGTTAAAACACCAGGATGGCTTCCCTCAACTGAAGCCACAATGGTAAATGCAAACTACTTCTCAACAAATATGTTATGCAGTGTCATCAAGATTTTCTTCAAGACGACATAAAAGAAGTGGCCTAAAAATCTTCCCTTCAATAAAACTGCTTGGAAAGATTTCTCCATCAGAAAAGGCTGGTGAATGCAGCCAATAAGGTTTCTGCTATGAGAGGCAGAACAGGTATCAAATATTTCAAATATTACCAAATATCACTCCAGATAAACCGATTCACTCTTGTTGGAAATTCTGAAAAATCATGTGTCCGGATAATCTACAGCACTGTGCAGAAGTCTTAAGAAATCCCTCTTGTTTTCAAGTAGCAAGATTTTATTGTAATATTTTAAACTATTCAATCATTTTTTCAAGAACATTGACAGTCTTTATTCATGCATTTATTATGCAAGAAATTAGAGATGGTTGAAAACTTTTGCACAGTTCTATACGTTATTTTTAAAGTTAATCTAAACGATGAGCGCAGAAACACGTAACCAGACAAACACCTGTCACACGGGCACTGCTGGTTTTATTTCCATATGTCAAACTGGAGATTGTGGATGCAAGTGCTAACTAGTTGAATGTAGCAGCCCGAGTACAGTTAAGCTAACAGAAACAATAATCTGTTTGTTTTGGGATGGACCCAGGACTAGGATGGTGCTCTAAGCTCCCCTCACATTAAACTGGAATCAGATCTGCTCCAAGTCAACAAAAGGTCCCAACTGAGTACCACCAGGGTGAACACTACAGTCTAGTTTCATAATGACGTGTACAAACTGCTGCTAAGTTGGATTTTTGGACAATTTCAGATTCATGGAAAATCTTGGACCAAACCATCTGCATAGGAACGCCGGTCAAATGCCTTCTAAACAACCTGTGCACAGTGCACGATGAGGTATTATTTACTTTATTATTTACTTCTAAAACTGTGTGTTTTTACATGCATATAAAATAGTTTATGATGAAAAGCTGTTAATTCCATTTTCATGATGTGTGAGACAATACAATATCGACTTGATCTGCAAATCCATTAGGCATCTAATAATTAGTGGGTGGTGCAACAGCTTGGCAAAGGTGTTACAGTCCCCTTTTAACTGTTGGTTATGGCTGTAGAGCCTCTGGATCCGTTCCTGCACCCACCAGTGTCACTGTTTCCTCTCTAGGTCCCCAAAAACAGCAGCTACAGCCAGTAGATCATCAGCTGCAGAAGGTGCAGCTGGAGTTTCTTTGCATTATTGTCATCTTGAAAATCATAAGCTTCTCCATAAATTATTGAGCAAGTTTGATGATCAACACATAGAATTTTGGACACTGGACCTCCATCACATATATTCCTTGACAAAATTTGAAATTTTTCAAAGAATTCAGTAAATCAGCTTGTTTGCTTTAAGATTCACATATCAAAATACAACCAGAAGTTAAATTCACTGGCTGTGCTAAAGATCAGAAAGTAAAATCTTAAATCTTACACACAATAGCAGAGTCGCTCCTTTCTCCAGTAATATAATAATAATATACAACTTTAACATAATATAGTAACTAAATGTTTGCTGACCCATCAAGGTCTAAAATATGAAATGTTACACCTTGAAGCTCAAATGTAGAATTAAAAAATCAGTTTACCATAAAGGTAAAAATATAAAACACTTAACTTTTTTTGTTTGTCTCAGTTTGAGTACAGAAACTAAGAAAGCCAATGAAAAAAATGTGCAACAGAAACTGGTCTCGTTTCTTCCTCTCCTTGTTTTTTTGAATCACCGGTTGCCCTTGCTCTCTTCAGGTGTCAAAGTTAAACAACATTCGTTCCCATATATATATTTTTTTAATACCAAACACAATTTGTGAGGGAGGGGGAGTTAAAGGGAGCTTACAGGAGATGGGAGGATGGAGTTGGATAGAAATAGATGGATGAATGGTGAGGCCTGGTTAACTCTCCTCAGTCCTGTGTGGCTAATTACTCAGTGTTCTGTCAGAGAACAGCCGCGGCTCACCAAGTACATTCACACTGCACCACTGGCCTCACACACACACACACAAATTAGCAGACATATTCACACAAACAAACTCAAATTTAGTACGCACAGATGAGCATGCATGGAGACCGTCAGCTTGAAAAATGGAGCAAACAAACACTCGCAAACACTAACCCCCCCCCCCTCCCCCTCGCCTTAACACACAAAAATATATACACCCCCACTGTCTCCCAGAGCTGCACCACACAGCGCCTGACCGCTCTGCTTCCTGCTTATTTCCCCCTCCTACCCCTCACCAATCGCTCTCTGTCTCTCTTCCTCACACACACACACTCACACAAACACACACACACAAACACACCCCCTGCTGCCGCACCGCCGGCCCATTATCGATCCCCCGCCTCTCCCCGCGCCACATAAATAATCGACAAGCAATTACCCGCCCACTCCCGCTGCCCCCGGCTTTGTTTGGGAGGCGCAGGGGCCAACGCTGGGGGGGGAGGAGGAGGGAGGAAGAGCTGGCGTGCAGGCGTGCAGCTCCACAGTGGTAACCAAGAGGTTATTGAATCCTTAGTTTAGACGTATGTGGAAATGCACATATTCACACAAGGACGGTGCAGCACAGAGAAAAAACCCCAGCGTGAGATCAGATATTACTCAGGAAGTAAAACTGCACAAAAGAACAAAAAGGAAAGTGCAACTCTGTGCTGATGCAAACTGACAGGTGATTAACTCCTTTGGCTCTTTAGGAAGAGTAGGAGGGTTTTGTAATAAACAATGCAGGTATTGCAAGAAGGAAATGGTTGTGGTTCCAACAGCTGTAGCTCACTGTGGTAGATAATTTTTGGTTGTTTTTTTTTACCTGTCAGTGTAATGTGCATCCCGATGCTGAGGAAGACCCTGCTTGCGTCTCTGGCTTGATGATGAAGAACTTCCTGCTGAGGGCAGGTGAGCTTCTAATGCTGCTGGATTCCTGACGGCTGCGGCAAGCGCCTCCTGGCGAGCACGCAGCATGTCTGAATAAAGAAGAAAAAACACAGTGGAAGAACAGAGATGTGAAATTGACATGATAAAAAAAGAGAGCAAAAACAGATTTAGTGTTACGTCACTTCCGTCTGTGATAAACTAATAAAAACCTGTAACACAAACCTTTGCTGCTAGTTTCACAAAACAAAAACATTCAGTCTTTTGGAAATTATTTGTTTTCCTGAAAGGAATTAATTGAAAGATTAATTTGTCACATTCAGCCCAAATGCTAAAAATAACCAGTTATGCAATTTCTAATGCACATCATGTCAACACATAAACAGTAAAAAAAATTTGCACACAACGTTCAAATCCCCCTTTCACAATTAGAAACCAAGTTAATAAGATGACACTGCAGATTTTGAAAAATTAAAAAAACATCATGCAAAGTTAGAATTTGCACATAAATAAAACTAAATATTTACTGTGTTTTTGCATAAATGACCTAAAAGCTGCATCATACAACAAATCCACAATGTTTTTTACACTCCCTCCCAACCACCACCGCCATAATCATGCCTTCTCCCTCCATCTCTGCCTGCCCTCTGCCACCTCCTGCCCTCAAACGCTCGCCTCATTCCACCTCTTCCTTCCCTCTGCCTCCTTTTCTCCCTTGCAGGAGATGAGGACTCATCATTATCAGCCGGGCCAGGCCACACCAGGAGACATGGCTTCTAATGAGAGAAAAATCCATCCGGCTCTTTCTCTCCTCCCTCTCGCTCCCTGACTCAATCTATTCACTCGCCCCCTCCCGCCAACACACACACACACATACACACACACACACACACACACCCCTCCGACCCTCCACCCCCCCTTTTTTAATTAGACAGATCCCTCGGGAGCTAGGGGCCATTTCCGCCGCCGGTACGGGTGTGATGTGTGTTTTTGTGTCTGTGTGATTTAGATGTGTTGTGTGTGTGTGTGTGTGTGTTGAAGCAGCTGAGTGGGCGCCGGGGTGGTGGTGGGGGTGAAGCGACAGATATTAATGCGGCCTAGCTCCGGTGTATCGATCTGTTTGCTGCGCCAGGCCGCAGGGGACTCGGCTGGCGGCAGACGAGGGTGTGTGTGTGTGTGCGTGTGGGAGTAAGGGTATAGTGGAGGGAGTGGTGTGGTGGTGGGTTGTGAAAGATAAGGGAGGGATGAGAGAACTAAAGCCCCAAAGCACACACACACACACACACACACACACAGACACACTCAGAGTGTTGTGCACTTGTGACAGGGTGAAACAGGTGACCTCTGAGATTTCTGTGGTCACAATCCCATTGCACCAATTATTCAGTGCAACCAGCTCAGTTAAAGCGATGCTTTAGCAATTTTTATTACAACACCTTGATAAAGTCTGGGCACCTCCAAGCAACTGATTTTAAAAGCTGCAGATGCATCCTGTTTGATATATTCCAACTTCAGTTGCAGCCCAGAGATAAAAACCCTCAGCTGTTTAGAGACAATGAGTAAATTAAAGAATTAGGAAATCGTCATCATCATCACCGAATGATGCAACACGTGCATCATTTAGCAGAAAAAAAGCTGCAGATGTTTCCTGGGGACACTAAAAAGCAATGAATGCAGCTGAAAACGCTTGCTGTTGCCATAGAAACTCATGAAGTCATTGATGTCGACTATTCGACAGTGGTATTGGAGTATGAACAACAACACAGTGTTTTCATTTTTTGCTGGTCTTTTCTAATTCAAGTGTTTCCAAAGCAGCGTTTTAATCTAGTTGGAACTTTTAAAATGTTACTCATGTATTTGCATCTGTTACAGACAGTAACTTGAACGTCTACCGACAAAAACGTTCCAATGTTTCATGATTTTATGGCTCAGTTCAGTATTATTATTTAGCTTTATATCTTTGTTGGTTTGTTCTGTGATATTCTATGAGTGTAGATTAAATAAAGATTTTATTTTGCATAAAAATGTTATTAACTCCGTGTAGAATCAGAAAAATTTGATTTAGATAACGCAGGAAAAATGTCCCATCAGATTAAAACCTGTTGAAACTGTTCCTGTTCTGACGACTTCTTTCTCTTTCATTCTGTTTGAGTTAAAAGAAAATGTTAGGGTTTGAGTTGAGTCTCTTTTTTTTATCATCCTATTTTTTTCACTGCCATTATTCCTGGAATTGGGCCTAAATCCCTTCAGTTAAGCCAGGTTTTCCTCAGCACGAGAGTGTAGGCGAATGCTGCGCTGATACAGCTTGGCCAGCACGGTGATGGATTTTGTAGACTGGCAGGTACACAAAAGCTAACATTCATCCACTAAAGCACTCCATACAGCCGAAAATTAAGTATCTTTTCAGGAAGAGGCGTTCCGCTGCCAGTCTCGTGAGTTTGAGCAGCTGTAAATATGTGGTGGATCTGCTACACTGAACGTCTTTGTCCTTTGGCTAATCACATGCGTGAGTTCTCCACTTTTTTCGGGATGGTGCTAAAGAGATGTTGTTACAGCTCTGGGTTTCTGAACTGCAGGAGACAAAACATCCCATCCCCTCCTCTCACTTTCATCTGGATGTCTACCCCCACCTCTCATTTTATTTTCCCTCTCCCTCTCTCTTCTTTCATCATATGAAGAGGGAGGGAAAGCCCTCCTGGCCATTTCTACAACCCTGCCTCCCCTCCACCTCCAACTTCAACCCCCCCACACACTCTTTTCCCAACTCTTCTTTTGCCCATCAGGTCTAGAGAGTGCTTCTCAACACCTTGCACCTCCACATTCTCTCTCACACACACATGCGCGCACGCACGCACACACACACAGATCCTCTTCACCCCCGTCTCTTTCGAGCACACACACTTTCATTTTCTGTGCCCTGTACTTCAAACACATGAAAGGATGCTCTGCAGGGACCAAGGCTAAAGGGAGAGTTGGCAGTAAGGAGAACGGGGGGGAGGAGGGGAGGAGGGAGGTGTGAAAGCAAGCTTGAGAGGGAGATGTATAGAAAAGATGAGGGGCCCAAAGGGGTAGAGAGGAAGGGGTCATGGTGGCCTCACTGGAGACCAGGTCAATGTCAAGGGGGTCTGAGTGAAAAGGTTCATGTCAGCTTCTCAAGAGACAAAACCACTCATTCAAGCGTTGTCCCGTCTTCAGCATGGCCTCCATTTCTTATCAAGCTTCACTTGTTAATTGGAGACAGCGAAGATGTGGAGCTGTGTTAAAATGTTTCTTGTAAATAAACTTGTAAAAAGCTGGTGGAAATCTGGAGGAAGTTACTCAGTGAGCAGCTGAGGGCTTTTTTAACACTTCAAGAATCTAACAGGACATAAAACACACACACTGCAGCTCACGGACAGAAAACCTTCACAGGAAGTTGACTTTAAGAGGGAGACAAATAAAGTCGTATGTATTTTTTATAATCCTTCCTCCAGGAAATAATTTATTCTCTTATCACACACTGTTCGTTTTCTTTATTTTCTATTTTTGGGATACGGTATCTGTTTAGTTTCATCTTCTTATGGACATAGACACAATTTCAATGCAGTTTTAAAAAAAAAAAAAGAATATATTTCTGTAGTAAAGAATAAAGTAAAAACTACAACACTAATTGGAATGTGGAAGCAGAAAAGAGTGCACATATCAGTGCTGCACCAGAGCGCCTGGCTAAAGACCGACGAGGCTTCAGGGAAAGGAAGCCAGCGATCAGAGCGAACTATAAAACCCCCACAATGTGACGCAGTTTGCCTGTAAATCCTCTAAGAGACAGAAAAAAATGGCAATTAAAGCATTTATAGGCATCGCCCCAAAGATTTGCAGCCAGCAATTAAAAATCATTACTAATCAAATAAAAATTAAAATAGCTCAACTAAAATTCGGCCGCAGCAGCAACTGGATTTATGCTATCGTGAAAGCGCTCATAAAGGTAAAACTTAACGTCACAATTTTAAAAATGTGTAAGAGTATAGTTAAAATCAGAATAAAATACAAACTTCTTAAATATAAAACAACTTTTTAAAAAAAAATTTCCATCAGAATCCAATTCTCTAAATAAACCCAATAAGTTTTATGTCTGTAGAAAGAGTAAATTTGTGACAAGCCGGTGGTTTGCTGAGTGCTGGGAGATTTAGAGTGTTAACAGGCAGCTAGCGAGAGCCTCTGAACCAATCATGATGTTGATGTATGTGAAGGCTTGTGGGTGTTGTTAACAGCAGAGAGTCAGGGTGGTCAGAAATCACCCAGACTGACACTTTGACACAGGGTGGGCAAGCACCACAAATAGAAATGTCAGCCGTTTCCAAAGCCGGGGTTTCACCCTGGCAGCCGAGTGGCAGACCTTACCACAGTGCTCGGAACAAAGTGCTACAATCTGAGGTTAAAAAGTAGCGCAGCACCTCTGTGAATCACTGCGACAGGAGATCGAAGACTGGTTTTCCTTTCTTTAAACTGTTGAAGTGTTTCCAGAGGAAGTTTTTTGTAATCCCAATCAAATCTTAAATTACTTTGAAATAATTAAAAAAATCAGGATCTTTAATCACTCAGTTGTTACTGGAACATGTCTGTGTAAACATTAAAAGTCAGCTGTTGACGTCAGTGTAGAGACTGAAGACTGACCGTGGCCCGGCAGGCCCATGCTGCTCGCTAGCTGGTAGAGGCGTTGCTGCTGCTCCTCGTAAGAACCATGCTCACTGAGTGCTGACATCATGCGTCTGTACTGCTCCACAGGGCTCATGTGACCGTGGCTACCACCTGCTTCCACCACCGGGCTCTGGGAGTTTTCTAAAGATGGGAGGGAGAAAACATTTTAGCAACAGACATTATTCTGTCATCAAAAAATACAATCGGGAGACATCAAGATACAAAACACTGTCTTAAGTTTAACATAAAAACAGATTTCCAACTTAAAATTAATCATCTCTTCTTAAAATTTAATTTGATATCAGTGGTTAAAATGCACCAAACAGAAAATCAGATAATAAGTCAGAGAAAATATACATTTTAGAGTCATGGCAGCAGTGAACATGTGTGAAACAATCTTTTTTAGTCCGTTTTATAAAATACTGTCCAACACAAATACATATACAGTATTTTATAAGAGATAGGTATCAAATTACACAATTTGTGAATGACTAATGAACAAATGAGCATGTTTAATGTAGACTTAGAGTTATTTTTTCCACAATGATGGACTTCATGCAGTAAAACTTTTGAGTTCCAAGCACAAAGTTCCAGAATCCCCAAAAATAAACCAAATACCTTTTAGCTAACTACCTTGTAGCTAACAAGTCAATTTGTATCATTAGCAAAGAAGTTTCTTTAATAAAAAAACAGATCTTCAGTCTAAGTTCTAAATGAGAAGTTATTTTAGTTCTTTGGCCTGTAAAGATCAGTTTTATAATAAAACAACATCTTGGGCTAAACTCAAAAGAAAAAGATGAGTTATTACAGTATATTGGAAGTTACTAGATCATTTTTGTAACAAAAGCGCAGCTGGATTTTTAGATTTCATCAGAGACCAGGAGCCTCTGCACCGATCTTAAGCTCTGATGGACAGGAAGCCTCTTCGCATGGACTCATACGATGTCAGTGTTCTGAGTCTGACCCCAATATGAACTCACCATTTCTCTGACAGCATGTTTTATACTAACAACATCACACCGGGTTTTGTCTGTATCATGTCAAGTACAAAAAAACCCATAAGAATACGTGAACACACACTTCTGAGCTCTGTAAATGATCAAGGTGTATGAGATCTATCTCCCTGTCAGTCCACATGCTTAATCTCCCTCTCTGACCTCCCTCCTCCCCCTTTCTGTCAATAGTAACATGATCTAAGGCGAGGGCTGGGGGGGGGGGGGATAGAAGGGGAGGTGGTTCAGGAGTTGGAAGAGGGAGGCATAGGTTGAGGTGGAGGAGGGAGATGCAGAGGAAAGCTGGGGTTATTTTTACCACCCTCCTCCTTATTGAAACCTGAGTCTGGCCCCGGGCAGGCGAGCAGGAGTGGCGCTGAAGAGCGGAGGTGGGGTGGAGGAGGTGAGGGAGGAAGCAAACACGCAAGCATCTCTGTCTCCGCCGCCGAGCTCCTGCTAATCCACCCAAGGTCCTGAAGTGTTTGTGTGTGTGTGTGTGCGGACGCAACTAGTCTGTGCCTGTCTAAAGTTTTTGTGCTCTCTAAACACAGCAGTAGGTGCCGACTCGCGGCTAAAAAGAAAACAGACATAATTTACACAGCGGCAGCCAATCTCTGTGGCTCCATCCCACATGCTGCCCCTCACAGGCACTCTTTTAGTCTATTTCTTCACCTGCATTAGTCATTAAAGGATAATGTCTGTCGCCAGACCTGTGGGGGTGGGGAGGGGGCAAGAAGATGTAACCAGCATGGTGGATAAGGCAAACACACAAACAGGTGTCGAGTCAGGCTTTGGGTGTGGACAGAGCTCAAGTTTAAGACAAAGGATCAGCTCTGTTTTGAAATGGCTTAAAAGCATTTCTTTAGCGCAGCAGGCTGCACGTCCACATACCTGCACAAACAGTCTTCATCACTGTTTATTATGTGGACATACAACAACGGATGAATAAAGCATATACAGCAGTTGTTTGATTTAAAAACTAGAAACCAAACCATAAAAACTCCCCGTGGCACAAAGTCTAAATAAAATCTCACATGCTTCATTTGCTTTAAAAGGAAGCTGAGACATCGTACACACACACTCACACACAAACTCACTTCGAAACAAACACGTTCTCTCAGCAAACAACAACCCCATGCATCTTTTAGGAGATTGGTTTGTGTCTAAGTGAGATGATAATGGCCAGGAATGAGAGCTTCTGTACACAGAGGAGGAGGCTGCTGCTGCTCATGGGTCACCCAGAGGGCAAAGGTCATTAAGAGACCCAATCTGACCTCCAAATTCACTTATACAATATAAATCTTACAGAAACAGTCATCATAACCTCATATTTTATAAATGTATCAGACTAAAATATCATTGTTATTGTATTTCCTCATCAAGTTCACTGTTTTGACAATTTATATGATCATAAAGCAGATAGAACAGAAAGTTTTTAATTTTCCTGATAATTTCACTCCAATCTTAACTTTCATTTAAAGGTTGTCATAGCAAGAAAAATACTGAAAAAGTAAATTTGAAAGTGTTTATCAGAGTTTTGAGCAGCAAACATTCTTCTGTTGCTTTTAAATAAGGGTGGCATCAGAGAATAAGAGACAAACCAGCAGATAATAAATTAATTGATCAATCCAATTTTCTATTTGTTTTTTTTTTCATGTCTGTATTTCAAAATTGTTTAATTTATGTTTAAAACAGCAGGACTTGTATTTGTAGCTGCCACGTGTTTCTTTTTACTTCAAACTCCCTCATAACCAACAGGAAGGTGAGTCAGCCAATGAGCTTCTCCAAGTGCCTCCGCAACCTGTTAGTCAGAAGGTCATGTTTGCCTGCACAGCTCTGCAGCTCCTGATCTTTACAAATCTTTATGTTTTTAACCCATTTCCATTCAGAAAAACCAAGTCCAAACATGAAATATCAGAACACATGAACACACTGTGCAGTCTCACCTTTTGGAGATACACTGCGTGACTTCTTGCTATCAGAGGGACACTCACTGCTGGGAGAGAAGTTTTTCCTTTTGCCTAGAAGGTCATCTGTAAACGTACACAAAAAAGAAAAAGTAAGAAGAAAGAACTAAAAAGAGGGTGAGCTGCTCTGCATGTACCTGCGTGCATGGCAGCTGCTGTAGAAATGCAAAGGAGAAAGTGAAAGATGAAGAGAAAGACAGAGAGGAGGTGAAGCAAGCCACGAGCATCTGGAGATGTGCCGGTTCTGTCAGCGACGAGGAGGAAGCCTGTAGCACCGAGGATGACAGATCTGCCCGGCTAATTCACATGTGTGTTTCTCAGTTTGAGTCAAGGAGAAGGACTCTGTCTCTCTGTGTTTCCTCCAATGTCTCTATCCAGCCGTCTGCACTCAGCTGCTGTCCCTGATCTCCGTCTCTTCCGCTCGCTTCTTCACATGTTCAGCACAAAGGATTCTGACTTAAGTGCATGGCATCACCTTTGTTTTTCTCTTTTTGGGAAGTTTCTGTCAGTTGATATTATTGCTGCATAGTTTTAAATGATATTTTTTGCACCTCCCCCCCCTTGTTATCCTCCTCTCATAAAACTTGTTTCTCCATCTGCTTCTCCTCCCTGCGTCTGGATGTGTTTGAGGACTCCCCCCCTCCCTCTTCTCCATGCTGTCCCCCTGCCTCCATCTCTGCCACCAAAGAGGAGCATCTAGTGTACAATTACAGAATCCCCTACTGCCGCCTCCCTCCTCTCCTCCCCTCTCATCGCTCTCTTCCTTCCCACCCCTTCACCTCACCTCCACCCCCCCCCAAAAACGCCTCAAATCAATACGGGCCTAATCAGCGAAGGGAGGGGATACAGAGCACATTGCACGCAGTGCCAGCAGGAAGGAAAGAGCCGTTTGTCATCACTCTGTCTACCTTCCTTTATTTCTGTCTTGTGCACCTCTGTTTTCCCAACTCTTGTGTTCTTCCTGCACACATGCAGCAGAGCCACAAAAGCAACTGCTTCTCTTCATTCTCACATCTCAGTGCATATTTCTGAGGAGGGGGGGCTGGCTCACCCCCCCCCCCCTCAAGGAGAACGATTCTTTGCTCTCTTCCCTTTTCAATAGTGCAATTTGTCATCATTTGCACAGCATGTGTAAACAGCATGGTGAAAACTGAAAAGTGGGGTTAAAAAAAAAAAAAAGAGAACAAAAAAACAAATATATTGATGTTACAAAGATGAAGCAAACAGAGTTCAGCATTTTAAACTGCTTGCCCTTTAACCTTTGACCTATCCACATTTGATTTTAACATCTGAATAAAATAAAATGCACCACTGTTCTGGGAGAATTATGTGTTTGTGTTGGAATGTTTTCGCTCTTCCTTTCATCAGTATATGTATATGTTTGTGTAAGTTCTAATCCTGAAACAAGTAATCAAAATTATTATTTTAAAAAATCTGGAACAGTGGAAACACAGCAATGGACAAATGTTGTCTGGGAATCTCTTGCTTAGAGAAAGGCAACAATGAGGGTTTACAAGTGAGAGAAAATGCACACGTCATGTTACGTGACAAACAAACACCATGTGAAAAAAGTTAAACTCTTAGTGAAAGGCTGGAGCAGAAAGAGGGACAACAGGAAGCGCAACTTCATAATGAGGTCAGTATGTAGCTCAGTGTAGACAAAGATCATGATTTATCTAATTATTGACATCTGGGGCCCTTAATGAGTTTGGGGTTTGAACAATTTCATCAGTGCGATACTTTTACATTGTAAAAATACCTTTAAATTGTGGGTTTTTGAGTTCTAAAATAATGAACATTCAAAACAAACCTTAGAAAAAGATGAATTATCCAAACTCCTCAGTATGAGAAGACCAGTAGAAAAACAGACAACAGAAACAGAGTTTTAGACAGAGAATTTGTTTTGGCCCTAAAGGGCTCCTGGTCTGGATAAGAGGGCAACTGAAGCAGTGAGAGATGGAGAAAGGAAGGAGGTTCACTAATGATCCGTTGTTTGATGTTCCTCTTAGGACCTAAGGAGATTCACTCCTATACCATCCGAAAGAGACAGAAGGAGGGGGATGAGTGCTAATGGACAACAGCATGCATACAAACTCTGAACCCATTTCATATTTTCTTCTCATTGTGTTCTCCTTCTCATTTTCAAGCCATGTCCAGTACATTTCTTTTACTGGCTCATTCAGGAAGGGGGGGGGAATCACTGATGTTCTTCATCTATCCAATTAGTAAACCCCCATTAGTTAAACCCTCTTTTCTACACGCACACCCAGAGCCTCTCATGATCAAACACACACACTCAAGTTGTCTCTTGAGCCGACCTCACTCAAGACACCACGTCTCCTGAGCAAGTGCCCAAGGCCCAGAGATTTGAGGGCGGAAAGCTTTTAAAGCCAATTAAATGGGGCTTCTTAGTGCACCAGCGCTTCCTTTTAATGCCAAACTCTGAGCTTTGCTAGCATCCTTTTGCCTCCCACTCACACCTCTTATAGTCAACTATGCAACCCTGCTCCTTTTTTTTTATTTGCTTAAATTTCGCTGAAGAATTACTGGTTGTGGAGTTGATTTAGCTTTAAAACTGTAATTTTCACTGCCAAAACAGTGCAATTACTTAGTGCCATATATATTATTATATGTCACCATGTTTTAGTCCTTCCTGTGTACCATTTCCCGCATGTTCGAGACTCTGGTTTCGTTCCGTAATGCTAATTAACCTCCTTTTTATTTGCTGTTCATCTCGCTGAGAGGAAAGATGGATGAAAACAGAATGATTGAAAGAAGAAGAAACAGCAAGACCTGAATGAGTAATCTTTCAAGTGACACCACCAGAGGCCTGAGAGCAGGAGCATTTCCTCTTCTTCCTCAAACATCAGCTGCCCACCTTCCTCCTCTCCATCCCAGAGAGCCGTGTTGACAGCACAGACAGCCAGACTCTTTAATTCCTCTCTTACTCTGTTAATCTGTCATCTTTATCAGGCCAGGGGAAGCAGGAGAGGGGAGGTGCGGAGTGTGTGGAGAGAGGAGCCGAGGGGTGGGGGTGTGACAGGTGGGGACATGGGGTGGGCCGCCAGCCACAGCCCCCCGATCAATCTCCACATTACAGCTGACAGAATGGTGCTAATCACTTATTGATCCCCCCTTCCGTGCGCCGGGGCCTCCGCCGGCCCTGAAAGCCCTGCCATTGATTGGCTTACGGGCCGATGCAGCTGGGAAAGGGAGGAGGGAGCGGGGGAGGGACAGATGGGTTTAACGGATGGAGCCAAAGCGAGAGGCGCTTCTGATCATGCTGGGAGGAGGATACACCACCACCAACATGTTCAAATGGAACAGTAACACTGTCACATAAAATGCACCTTTTGTTGTCTTATTCAGCCTGATAGAAATGAAGCAAATACGAGAGACATGCAGGAAAAAATAATGATAAAAAACAAAAAAGACTGACATGTCGGAGATTTAACCACCTGATCACATCGGAGGCATCAACTTCTATACTCACTTAACCTAAACATAGTTTAGAATATATTTTATTTTAACATCTTGAATGATTACAGATCATTGCATATCATAACCAATAAAACACACCAAAACTCTATATTTAGTCTCTTTTTTTCTGACGTCTCCTGACTGAAACAGACTGCAGTTCTGTCTAATCTGTTCTGTCACAGCTTGTGGAAAAGTGCAACATATGACTGTCTTGACATTCAGTTCTTTGTCTAAGCAGTTATTAGAGTTTATTTCTGCCTCTCTGTTGGTTTTATAATGAATGGAGCAACATTTTATAACAGTAAACTGTTTTAATGTATTTACTTTCTAATAATTTGTTTTGTCTATACGTCAAAAATGACTTAAACAACATAAAAGACTAAATATAAACTTTTCACACTTTATGTGTCAAACAGAAATTTCAATTTCCGGTAGAGTTCATTAAAGGCTGTTTTAAAGCATCAGCAAATAATTATACAAGAAGTGACATTTTCAAAAATGTGTAAGATAAATTTAGCACGAATCTGTATATAAAACACAATGCCATCATTACCAGGGACAAAAAAAAACGTATTGTTCAAATTATAAACTGATTCAAATTTGAAAATGAATAATTCCCTCTAAGTCGCAAACAGAAGAAAATTATTTCCCTGAGAAATTTTTCTCTATTTCTATTTTGTCTTGGCATTGTGCGCTTGACAGAAACGTTTACATGTCTTTCCTATAAATTAAATCTGTTTTTTTTAGGGCTCTTTTAAGCAGTTTAATATGTTAAAATACCTTAAACTGAAATCGCTTGTTTTATACTTTAAGACACACATCCGCTCATATCCAGTAATGCTGGTGTAATAGCTCATTTTCTATACTGATCATGCATGAAGGTGCTGATAAGACTTGAAAAGTCTCAGTTTGAAAGAACTTGTCTGTCACAAACGTGCTGCAGATTCACACACAAGTAAACCTACAAAACAAGGCCTTTAAAACCACACATTGAAAGGTGTGCCTGCACAAACACACACAAAAATGTGCTGAAGCCCCAAACCGCTGCTGCACCCACCCCCCCGCCACACACACGCCGAAAGGCTGTAACTGCCTCTGTGAGTCTGAGCGTAAGCAGCGAAGAAAAGGGAGCAAGCAAGCGGCGGCCCTAAAACACCTTATCTGCCTGTTTGAGTCTCCGGTCTGACCACAGAGCCACAGTTTACAGTCTCCACAGGCAGCCAGACTCTCAGCGCCGGCGCCCTGTCCCACATCCCCCTCCCCCTCCCCACCCCCCTCCTTCACTTCTCTGTGAATAGCCACTGGCTGTGGAGGGAGAGAGAGAGAGAGAGAGAGAGCACAGGATGAAGTACAGAAGAGGAGGAGGAGGGAGGAGGCAGGCCTCCTGTCTGTCCCTCAGATTTAATTAATGGCCTGCTCCGGCACAGAGGCAAGCCGGCAAGCCTGCTTCCCTTTGCTCATGACCCCTGTCATACACACACACACACACACACACACACACACACACACACACACACACACAAGGAAAAAAACCATCTACCATCATAGTTACTGCTTCACCTCCTCTGATTCCAATACCACATTTATTTATTCATCTCTTCCATCTCTAATTGTTTCTTCTGTCACTTTTCTTTGTCTTTCACAATTTCAAACTTTTCATTGATCTGATTCACAGTTCATCATCAAAAACTTCCCAAAAAATAAGTCAACCTGCTGAAATGACCAAGAGACCAGCGTACACACACACACACAAACAATCACACACACAGTCTGCTGTCCTACATACACAAGTCTCCCACATTTGTTTTGGATGCATATTTTTTAACCTGTGTTGTTTACTCTCAACGTGAATGTTTAGAACTGTCTCTTATTTGTGTGTAATTGTATGTTCTAGAATCTGTGTGTGTCTAATTTCACTGGCAGACAGAATTAGAGCCAGTGGCTGATCGGATTGGACTTGTTTACAGACACAAAGCGAGCCGCTTAGCCAGCCTGTTAAATCTCCCTTTAATGCTCAAACGGACAGATTTTAGGGTCTTGGACTCCCCGTGGCGTGAAGCAAGCTGTGCTCACACACACCTCCCCCATCATCACCCCACATATCTGGGTTTTTTCCCCTCATTAAAAAAAAAAAAAGTTTGAATTCTCCATTAAGTTTGACTGCTGATTAAGAAGGAATTTGGAGGAAATCCATCCCAAACTTGGGTCTTAGAAACTGTCTGAGCTGGTTGTTGTACAGTCTAATATATCTTCTCCTTCCACTACCTGATATCACAGGCACCGTATGGACAATTAATCTGGCAGACAGTGGAGGTGAACCCACAGGGAGCGGGTTTGGAGGTGCTGGGTCTGTGGTGATTACGCCACTCGCTGTGCTACATGCTAATGGGATAAAAATGAACAGTGTCGGACTTTAGCCAACAACGAAATAAATGAGGGTCTTTCTGCACATCTCACTGGGTTTGGACTGTTGGAAACACCCTGCGAATGGCATTCATGAGGAAGGTTCTCTATTTCCTTGGATGAGTCTCAGGCCATTGTCTTCATGTGATGTAGATTTAGAACTTGTTCAAAAAAATTTCGAGAAAAATGTTTCAAAGTGTTCAGATTTTAGTTTCTGTGGCTCAGAAACTATGAGACACATAAAAATGGAGTGTGAATACACTTAAGAGACTTTTAAGACACTAAGACAAATTTGTTGTTGTAATTTAACTCCAAAGTCACATGACTATTTTTAGCGAGGGACACAGAAAACCAGTCAGTATCTGGTGTGACCACCATTTGCCTCATGCAGACCCTCCAATAAAACAAAACTGATGATTTCAGAGTGGCCTTTTATTATGGTCAGTCTAAAGCACACCTGTCAATCATGTTGTCTAATCAGCATCTTGATATGACACACCTGTGAGGTGGGAGGGATTATCTCTGCTCACTATTACAGATTTAGACAGATTTTTGAACAATATTTGAGATAGATGGTTATTTTGTGAATGTGGAAAGTGTTTTAGATCTTTGAGTTCATCTCATAAAAAAATGGGAGCAAAAACAAAAGTGTTGCATTTATATATCGTCAGCCATTGCAAGGAAAACAAGTAGAAGTATCAGACCCATCTAAAAACTGGAATGTTTTCAGTTCAGTTTATGAATTTGTTCTGATTTATATTTTAGACAGTATTATTTTTCTTGTGAAGAAAAGCTGACAAATAAGAATTGCAGAGTATTTTTTACGCTTCATATTCATTTTCATAGATATTTTATCGCAAAAAAAGCCAAAAAAGTGTGTGGTTCATGATAGTTTTCAAAATAATGCCAAAACAACTTTGATTGGATTGCCGGTGAGATTTGGCCAGATAATAGAAAAACCATAATACTCATCCATCATTAAATTACATAAAACTACAAGCAACTTGTCCAGATATATATTCATATCAGCAGAATACCATGAAACAGGTTACAAACAGCTGTGATTGTAAGCACCCTGTGTTCTACAATAAAAGCTCTTAGCATGTGTACACGGACTCCTCTGCTTACATGAAACTGGATTAAAGGCAAACAAAGCTATTTATTCAGAGGTAATTTAAAACAAGGGGTTTAACAAAAAATCCTGGAGTGCGGCAGAGAATGTAAAAGAACATTAAGTAATCAACTTAAGAGCGACCTTTAGGAATGAGTAATAAGCTTATCCTAAATTCCCTCAATTGAACAAATTAGAGTTAATTACGAGTAATGGAACATGTGTTACAGGGGATGTAACGGTGGCATGCATCATCGCCACAGACGTTGATGATGAGGAGAATGGAGGAAGATGTCTTTAATTTAGCTGAATCACACATGTGAACCGTTTTCTGAAGCATCCTGAGTTTCCTACCTGTGTGTCCAGTACCGGTGCTGTGGTCAGAAACCGACCGTTCTTCGGGCATCCCGTGCTGTCTGGTGTGGTGCAGATTGGAGATAATTGTCGAGAGGTCACTGTCACGACTGAAATAAACACACACGAGAAAGAAAGCATTAAGAAACAGCAGCTTACAAACCGGTTCATCCAAAAGCAGCAGCATCTTACTTTACTTACCAAAGAAATCTTTCATTCAGTCCTGCATTCAAACAGACCTGCACTCAATAAAATGCTCCTTCACACAGACTCAGCAGCTACAGGTGGCTGTCCTGTCAACTGGCTCCTAATGCACTATGACAGACTACCACATCCAGCACTTTCAGGTCTCATCCCTGCTCATCTCACACACTAAGATGTATTAATGAAGATATTCACAACTCATAAGTAGTTTAGCAGTCTGAAACCGTATTATGGCTGTTTTTTAAGCTGCATTCGAGAGAAATATGGCAACTTAATGACTATGAAGAGATGAGAATCCTAACAGAATATTCACAGCAGCCTTCAACTTGTCTAACTTAATGATAATTCAGTATTTAGGAGGTTTTTTTTAAACCCTTCAACATCCAAAGGAGGAGCAAAATGAGGGTTTTTAGATTAGACTGAGGTTTGGTTGGAGCTCTCTGTCCTTCCAAATTTTCTATCCTCTGTCTTTCTGAACTCGCCACACAACTGTGTCATGGAGGTATTTCATTCACAATCTGATTACCATACTGATCGCATTAAAATGGAATAATGATGGGAAATACGTGCTTAGCATTTAAGGGTAATGTTGTAACCCTGAAATACAAGTAAAGTCTGTGTAATAGCAAACAACCTGAACAGGAAGAGAGCTGGAGAGCTGAATCTTTCTTGACTAAATATGATTTAATGTTGCACAATTGTGACAAAGTTTTTCTACCCTAAAAACATGCAGCTTTTATACACGTGAGCTTCGTGACATCAGCGTCCTCGTTAATTCATTTAACTGACATCTTTATTAAAACCACAATCATCTACGAAGGAGGTCTGGTATGACACGGCAAGCACAGTTTATGGGACAGAAGCAGTAAATGGTTCTTAGCTGCCACCACCGTGACGAGGCCACACTGTTTGCGGCTGCTGGATTTGGGTTTTTACAGTCCCATGATTACAGGCTCCTGCTGTAATGTCAGGCTGTCGGTCGCCAAGCTGTTTTCCACACACTAACAGAAAAGCTGCAGGGTAGTGCTGAGGGCGTCATGCTGGCCTCACCAGTCACCTCTCAGTCACAGAGAACCAGTGACTCAGAAACGGTTCCAGACAAAAACAGCCCCCATTGGTTGCTAGGCGAAGAGACGCTTGATTGGACTTTGACTTCAAACTTTTTGTCTAATTACAGGCTTCTTTTTAAGGGTGTAACTTGTTAAAATTAGTAGCTGTACACGTCTGAAAGCCCAATGATTTACTTCAAAAATAAAACGGGATACAAAGAAGTTTTGTTAAAAGTCTTATAATGATGTATTTGTGTCACCCGGTGACTCCAGAAGGAAACAAGTCACACGCAACAGTAACGATCACCAGTTTGGGAAACTGCAGCCAAATCAATCAGTCAGCTAGCTGCTTTATAACACCATCCTGCGTCCATCATTTAAAGTAATCGTGATAATGCCACCATGAACTTCTCAGAGAGGTGATGGGGTTATTATCCCATGGCGAAGTGGTTCCTCTAAGCCATGAACGGCAAGGACACTGTTAGCTGGGTAATTAGCTGTCTTCTCTTGAGCTGTCCCGCCTCAGCTTGGGCTAATGAGGGCTTAGCCCTATCTCCACCCACCTCTGCCCTCCGTCATCTCCTCCTCCTCTTTGTATGGGTGGTGGCAAGGTCACACTCCACCCATGAAGATGGAGAGGGGGTTGGGGATGGGGTTTAAAACCAAGTCACCTGAGTCAGCGCTCCCTAAGGAGCTCCTAAGGTCGGGGTTAACTGAGGGGGGGAGGAAGGACGGGTGCTTGGGAGAAAATGGAGGTGGGTTTATTGAGGCTCCTGGCCCTGATGGCTGAGAAGGACATGAGCTGCTTATCACACGGGCGCATACTGGAGACAATCATCACCTTCTCAGCTCATCCCTAAACTAGTCAGTACAACCCGTTCATCAGCGGATACAGAACAGACACACTGACACACAACCAAAAAAAAAAAAGGTGACAAATGTTACTGCTCCCAAATTTTGACCTGAATTTAATTGGTACCCAAAAATACTGATCATATCTCACTTATTGGTATTTGTAGTTTTATCTTTGGAGCAGGTACTTGTGTGATACCATGATTCAACCAAGTTACTCAAAAACTATGTATTTTAAAAAGTTAAATATTACTTTTTTTGTAAATAATTCTTAAAAATAGCAATAAATGGTCAGTATTTAGAGGTTTTTTCTTCACTAAAGGTTGTGCTTCTTTCTATGATGGTCCAGGTTGCAATTTTAAAAAGCTCAAAGAACATGAAAAGGCTTCTCTGCTCGCACCAGGAGTCAGCTCAGTATAAACGCCCAGCAGTGCACCACTGTGGCATTGGCACATGAAGCTGAGGCGTCAGGGCTGGAGGTCACAATGTGAGCTGGCAGAAGCTGGCGGCTCAGGCGCCCTGACGCCATGTCTCACACCATCGCTGGGAGAGCGTTGACAGACAGTCAGCAGGGATGTGAGGATGTGGGTGGAGAAACAGAGGCAGAGGAGACAGACAAATGAGTCGCGAGTGCTGTGTAACATCTGGTGCTTACAGGTTCGCTCCTCTCAACTGCTCGAGACAACAGCCTGAACACACAAGCTGCTCCGACCTGCGCAGGTGGCCCACAGCTACAATCAAACACTGCCAGGCATGATGCAATATTCACAACTAGAGCGCAGCAAGGCACGGACACGGGCAACTTTTCTGCAACGCTCAACAAGAATACGTCCAAGTCTAACAAGAACACGTCCAAGTCTCTCTTCTCAGGAAATAAATGAAAACCACGCATCAAATCTAAAGCAGCGATATGGATGTTTTCTATTTTGAGTTTTTCTATTCTGTCTGATTCCTACAAGCAATGCGTACACAATTGTCATGCTTCTCACAGCTGAATCAAAAAAAAAACCTACAACTAGTGATCCCTGCTCCCAGGGAGACAGGGTAATGAATAAATACAGAAATAGATACATAAATAAATAAAAGTAGCCGGGCTCGGCTTTACCCCGCTGTTCCTTTGCTGTACAAGTTGACGCACGGTCGATAAAGCAGCCAAGAAGAAAAGTAGAACAGAATCAGAATATACAGTAATGCTGTAGCATTGTATCAAGTTTTGACTAGTTTTATCCTTGGTTGCTCATGTGACACGATAACCCTAATTAAATAAGTTACTTGTTTTCCACTGAAATGGGGCTAATTTAGAGAGACAGACTTAAAAATATTATGAAGTATTTCTTTTCTGTTCACAGAGAACACAATGTTCTAAACTAAAATACTTTACCTGATTTCAGAGTAACCAAAAAAAAAAAAAAAAGCCAAAAATGTTTTTAAACTCACCCTTTTATGTGGAAAAACTAAATGTTTTGCTGTTAGCGAATGCCCAACCAACCACTGCAGAGCATTGAGTTACCATGGCAAATGCATGCAAACACGGCCAACAGTTTTTGAAGCAGAAAGCTCTTCTAAAAAGCTATAAAACATCCAAGCTCACTAATTAGAGCTTTAGGGGAGCGCCATTTCCAGTAATATCACACTGTTCATGACCCCTAACTGGCGTGAAGTAATGACACAGTTGTTCAATGAATCCAGGGGACAAAATGTCAAAAAGCAACAGAGAGAAGCTTGTTCACTCTCCATGTGCAGATCGAGAGAAAAAACTTGGTTAACTAATATGATTCAAATCTGCTCGGTGAACAGATCTGTGTTTATGCAGAAGCTGTAATCATGAAATTCTGTGATAATAATGTGAGACGCTTGTAAATGTTCACAAAATGTGAGAATCTTTATTTTACTTTGGATTTAATTTGTCAGCATCACCCTCCTGCACAAACCGACCAAATATGATGAAAATATCAGACGACAGTTTAAAGGAGAACGCCCATTTTTTGCAATTGGGGCCTTATTTATTCTGTGAGATGTGTTTTACTCGTCATCAGTGGTACTTTTTTGCGATTCGGATTCGTCTCGGAGATTTTTGATTCACACGGCAAACACCTAAACGCCAATAAACAAGAGTCGGTTGGGCCAGCGTTCGCCGACCCTAAATCGGTTTAAAATCAGTTCAAATCCGTTATTTTTTTAATCTGGCCATTTAGATACTCTATTGTTTATTCCGTTCCAG
Organism: Pachypanchax playfairii; assembly: GCA_006937955.1. Lineage (NCBI taxonomy): Eukaryota > Metazoa > Chordata > Actinopteri > Cyprinodontiformes > Aplocheilidae > Pachypanchax > Pachypanchax playfairii. The sequence continues at coordinate 6,725,930 of SSNP01000007.1, read as the reverse complement.
TGCCATCTTGAATCCTGCGCTCATAGAAATGATATTTTTTACAGTGACGGGAGAGTGATGTCATCTCTCCGTGCCCACTCACGTATTACCTGTAAGGAAGTTGTTTGAAACTGCTACTCCTTAGCTATTCGTAGCAACACACAAATCGGAACTCTTGTTTTCAGTGTAGAAAAAATGGGTCGATTTTGCGCATATCCTGGGTGCAACAGCAAAATGAGGAATGAGATTAAAAAAATAACGGATTTGAACTGATTTTAAACCGATTTAGGGTCGGCGAACGCAGGCCCAACTGACTCTCGTTTATTGGCGTTTAGGTGTTTGCCGTGTGAATCAAAAATCTCCGAGACGAATCCGAATCGCAAAAAAGTACCACTGATGACGAGTAAAACACATCTCACAGAATAAATAAGGCCCCAATTGCAAAAAACGGGCGTTCTCCTTTAATATCTTCAACCTGATGCCTGTAAAAGATTGTAAATAAAAGCTGGACAGTTATCTACAGCCAACTTTGCACTCGGTTTGGTCTCTAAAATCTTTTAAGTGTCCTCTCATAAAAAGAGTCTAATTGGTTGTTTGTGGAAGCAGCTGATTCAAACCACAGCTATGTCTCATTGTGACAGCTGCCTTCGTAATTATGACAGGAGAAAAGGAAGAAGTAATGTGCAGTAATTACACTTCGACAAAGCCCAGAGGTTTGCTCATTATCATCTTTGGAACCGAAAGGTCACTTTACATTTTAACCATTATCATTCCAAAGTAAGGTTTTCACAAAAAAATCTCGCGGGTTTCTAAAATTACAGCCAAATATGTTAACAAATCCAGGTCAGATTGATATTTACGTTGTGTTTTCTGTTGTATATAAAACTGCTTTATAAAGAAAGATTTAAATTTGAGAGGCCCACTGATCTACATGATACAACCAGCCTGTATTTACAGTGTCATTCTAAACATCAGCTGTGCTGCTCAATGTGAAATAAGTTTCAGTATAAACAGGGAGAAGCTGAAAGATGCTGATCTCTCTGATCAGCATCTCAAGGTTGAACTCAGGCAAAGATTCAGTGCACTCAGGTTAAACAGCAGTCCAATGGCGTTTCCAAACAACGACGAGTTTTAGTTCATAACACGTTTCTGTGCACGTTGACCCCGAACCATGTCCGATTCTGTCTTCCAGCTCATCGAGCGTTGTGCCTTCCCAGCTCTCCATAAAGCTTTTCACACACAAAAGGGGATTTTTCTAGTGTTTCTCCAACACTGTGAAGGTTCCTCCTGAACTCCAACAACAACTCCTGGCTGTATCAAAGCACTTTGAGACAGAAATGTGTCCTCATTCTGAACGTGGCCTCTGTATTATTGTGTTCCACTTTTTTTAAAAATATGTTGTTACACAGACACTAAATCCATAACCTGAATGTTCTGATACGTCCAGGAGTTCAGAGCAGGTCAGTTTGTCTTTTTTTTTGCAGTGCAGCAGAAGGTTAATAAAGCCAGAGACTATCTGTTGGAAATGGACTGTCTAATGGCTGAAAGTAAATTATAGCTGATGAAAATGACACATTTTGATGCTGATTGGCTAAAAATACTTTTATGCAGTATGGTCCTCTTAAAGAAAAACAGACGATTTCAATGCTACCAAGACAGTTTTGGTATAAAGTACAAAATCTATGACAAACTAAAACGACCCATTTGATGTATGAATGTAAGTACAGTTACAGTAGTGGAGGATGTGACGCTGCTCCCGTCAGCTCTGATGATGTGAGGATGAGACAGCACAGACACATTCATGTATACAACGGCCCTGTATTTTTCACATCCATTGGCCAAATTCAATTTGTTAAGACCCTTCTACGACTCACTTACGAAGCTGCGGTCAATGGAAATCACATTTTCATGATTGGACATCCCATTATCCTGTTTGTCCAGACCCACATCGGGGGATAAAGCAGAGCCCAGACAGATACCAAATGACAGACCGGTGCCGCGGCTCCAGCGAGTCCGTCGCCTTTCAAAGGGTAAAAACCTGATATATTAGTCATAAGTGTTCTTTAAATTCATTATCATCTTAACGCGCCAGCGGCACAAGTGTCATGGGGAGGGGAGATCCTCTTAAACGAGGTTAGTGGATCCATTTAAAACTTCACAGTTGCTGTGCTGTCCGTCGTGTCACACGCAAGTCTCAAGACCTGATCACCACCCCCACACCCCGCCTCCAAGATGCTGCAGGGGACTTTCTGAGGTCAATCAATGAACATATTCAGGTTTTAATTTGTCAATGTGTCTGGTTTATAAATGATTCGAATAAGTTTATGTAAAAACTAGGTAATAAGAAAATCCACATGACAACTATTCTGACTGAAAACTTCAAGAAAACTGCTTTTTTTTTTAAGTTTCTTGCAAAGTATTTAGAGTGTTCGTCAGGAACTGTGACACAGATCCTAATGAGATAACCTCAATGTTACCCTCCATGTTTAAGTTTGCAAGTATGAAAATTATTTTTGACTTCCAAATGGGTCTTTGTTGAATGCAGGATTTCTTTTTTCATATAAAAACGTTCCAGCTTGTTTTTTCCTGAGCCAGTTAAAGTTTCAGATGGTGAGATATGCCGAAATTAAAAAAATAAAATGAAGAAAAAGAACTTATGAATAGAATTTATCATATTATTTTCACAATTTAAAGAAACCCAATAATACAAAACAACAAATGATAGCAATAATTAGCCGTGGTCCAAAAAACCTGTAAGACAAGTGTTCTCTCAAAGTTTTTGCAGTTGTTGTACATCAGAAACTGAAATCATTAAAAATTTAGTTTTCTTGATTAAGAAGTGTGAGAAATGGGATATAACTTAACAAATAAGGTAAAATGAGAAAATGCAAAGAAATAAATTTGTAAAAATTGCAACAATCTATGACTGAACAAGCAAATCCGCACAACAGTCCCATGAATGTTGTAATTTGTAACATCAAGAGTCACATGACCTGGCATTTATAAGTTTGAAGTACTAAACTTGTCTCCAACTAGTCGCACAGTGAGACACTGGATAGAGTTTATCAGTAGCAAGTCAGAACATGAATTAGCAATAGAAAACAAACCGACAAGCCATCAAGGTAAAAAGATCAACAGCTCTCATTAAATGACCCAAATCAAAATTAACAACATTATTAATCTATGAATAAGCTTTTCACTGCTTAAAAAATCATCTTAAAATCCCCTCTGACCAAAATACACATGAAAATCAAATGTTTATCAACTATCTGACTAAATCTGATAAACAAAAAAAATATTAATTACTTTTGCAAAAGGTATGAGAAACAGGTATGAGACCCCAAAACGAAGCCGGTCTGTAGCACCAGGAAGCTGTGACTCCTATGAAGGTCTGTTTTACCTTTTTCTCATGATACTGTAATGCAGCTCCTCCTCTTGCTTGATGTGGGCATGATCCCCACTCGCCCGCTCGCTGCCCTCACTGTCGTCACTGCTGAAGATGGAGGCCAGTTCCTTCTTGGGCACCCGGTTTGGTGGAAGGGGGATGGTGCGTTTCTCTGCCAGGCGCCCGCGATTCTGCAAACCACAGAAGAAGAAATGCTTCAGCAACAGGTTTCCCCTGCTTCAAAAACACAAGTTTCAATATGTGTCAAGCAAAAACCTTTCTGTAAATATGCAGAAGTTAAATCAACATTTTATTGTAAATTACAGATTGAATTTATTTATTTTTCTTAAACACATGAACAATTAGTGTAAATATTAACCCCAAAACTTAATTATAGGACACATCATGTATTTAAAAGTACAATTATTCTGCTTAAAAGTAATAAATGGAACTGTATGTATTTCTATTTTCTACATTACTCATAACATCTGTAACACAACAGGCAGAACATGAGACGTGGAGTCAAACAAAATGATCAAAGTAACAGAATTTTTTCAAAGTATATAGGCCAGGCTTCAATCGGTCATTACTGGTAATTTTACTTATTGTAGTTTTGTTATACTTTAATTTATTTGCCACTTAATAAAAATTAAAAAAAATATTTTAAAAATGTTTGAGAAGTTTTTCTTTGAACTTTTTTTATAAACTGCTATCGGGAAGGAGGTCGTCCTCCGATTGGGAGACCGGGGTTCGAGTCCCGGCAGAGGCTACGGGTCAAAGTATCCTTGGGCAAGATACTGAACCCCGAAACTGCCCCCGGGCACCGTAAAAAAAAATGTCTGCCCTCTACTCCTCAGAAATGAGTGTGGGTCAAATGCTGGGCCCCAAGAGAGATCAATAAAGTATAATAATAATAATAATAATAATAATAATAATAATAATAATAATAATAATAATAATAATAATAATAATAATAATAATAATAATAATAA
>SSNP01000007.1:6703786-6716496 GCA_006937955.1 Pachypanchax playfairii | reverse complement strand
ATTTTCTCCTTGCGTTATTTCCTGAAAAGGTGCAGTACCCTGCCGCTGGCTTCAACTAGCATGAGCAAGCACACACCCACACGCACACAGCAGTAGCTGCCCGTGACATTCCTGCAGCTGCGGCGCTCTCGCTGCCTCACACGCGCCCCCCCGGCAATCTCCCTGGGGGACGAATGCCTAATGAGTCACGCGCCTGTCTGCCGTTCCCTCGCAGCTTGTGTGTGTGTGTTTGAGGGTGTGTGTGTGGAGGCGGGATGGCGGGCCGACTTGGCGCGAGCACCCGGAGAGAGGGGGAGGGGGAATGATTATACCACAGAGGAGAAAAACCTGATTGTACGGATAGTGCATGAGGTCATTACAGTGATAACCCAAGAGACGAGGCCAAACCCTAATATTTGTTTGTGAAATGTAACCCATTTGTGTAAAAATCTGCAATCTTCTTTAGTTTAGTCTCGCCTCCTTATCTCTTAATCATATCTGCAGATGTGACATTCTCACAGGTGGATGTATAAAAGGTGATTTGACCCAAATTTCTGAGCTCTGGTCTGAATGAGATCACTCAGCGTGCAGACACGACTCATCACCTCGCTGCTGTGAATACTCAGAGTATATAATGGTTTAAGTTTTAACAAGATTTACAGCAATTCGATGTTCATATATAAAAAACTTTATTGGGCTGATTGTGAGAAAAAAAAAAAAGTGTAAAAAGTTTTTGGAAACTAAAAGAAAAAAAACTGGAGAAACGTTGCTGCTGTTTTGGTTTTCAGTGGTGATGTTTCCTGCAGACTGTATTAATTCAAGGACTATTTGTTGAATGAAAGCAGTTTATCTGTCATCCAAAACTGCTGTTGCTGTTTGCTTTATTTTCACTGAAAGCCTCAGCGGGGTTTGTACTAAACTCCACGACTCTTCTGGCGCACATTCAGAGGCAAATAAATCAAAAGCCCGAAAGAAGAAGAGCAGTAAATGTGCCCAATTTGGATATAACCAAATTATTAGAGAAAGGATAAACACACCTGAGCACAATTATTGAAAAATGCAAGCAGGTGTGATCAAGTGAAAGATATTTCTTTAAAAACAAACTTGCTGAGAGCTCAGGTGATCTGTATTTTTAGATTTTTTTATTATTATTTAACCAAATCGCTGTTTATAGCTCTTGTTTTCCACACAGATTAAAATATACATATTTGATTAAATTAAAGGTCTCAATAGCCTCAGGTATGAGCCTGTACGTAGACGGTTATTGTCTGAGGGCTTGTGATGGACTGACAACCTGTCCAGGATGTAGCCCCGCCTCTCACCTGATGAGCATTGGAGACAGACACCAGCCCCTCAGGAAAAAACATCCTAAAATTCATCACTAACTGAAATTTTCTTCTACAATTGAACAGTTGCACTATTTGTTATGTATCATTATTTTTTGTCCTGTTCCTGTTTAAACAAAATAAAATGTGTCCATGAAACAATCCTCGTTAATAAGTGTTCTTCTGTTATCACTATGTTGCTGTGTGTTCAACATGCTCCAAGGATATAAAAGCAAAATCCAAACTTTTGAAAACATTTGTTGAGCTGAAAAAGATGAAAAAAGTGAGATTTTCTGTAAAATAGTCTCAGTAAAAGTCTGATTTTTGGCACATTATTCAAAAATCCTTACAGATCTTAAATTGTCTTAGTGATATTCACAGTTTAGTGTTGAGGTTTGATGTTAAGATGCTGAGTGGCTCCATGTGGTTTGTGCCGTACGAGTATGAGATTAGAAACCCAACTATTAGTCAGACATGGGATCATCACCAATGCAACAACTTCATAAAGTAAAAACAGACTCTGAAAAATAAATCTGTGTGTGTGTGTGTGTGTGTGTGTGTGTGTGTGTGTGTGTGTGTGTGTGTGTGTGTGTGTGTGTGTGGTACATACAGACTTTAGGCAACACTTGGCTGTTGAAGGCCATGTGTGAGAAAAAGAAAAAAGTGAGAAAGCGCTGCAGGGCAGACAGGCATGCGACCAAGACCCACGCCTCCTCAGCACGCACACACTCTAACACACACACACACACACACACACATACAATAAGCATACACACATGCAGAAACACACAAACACCCATTCCTTTCTGCACACTCGCCCCCCACGCGCTGAGCCAAGCGGGCAGTTGCAGCCCAATGGAGCAGCACAAGTGGGGGAGGTTGGAGTGGGAGGAGTGCATAGAGGGTGAAAGGCGACGAGGTGGAGGAGAGGCTGCTGGCTTGGCGCTAGGAGGTCAGTGCTGGTGTGCAGTCAGGCGTGCATGCGCGCCTCATGCTCACCCTTCTCCCTCTTGTTTCTTTCCTCCCTCCTCCGTTATTGTGCGTGTTTGTTTAGACCCACAGAGGTTGCCACAGGAAAGCTGCAGACAGGTAATGACTGCGCCTTTCTTTCCCCTGACAAACACAGGGGAAGCGAAAGGCAAGAGTGAAGCTGCAGCTGGTAAAGAAAATGTAATTTTCTCTTGTTCCCAGTCCTTGTGAGAGTTAAATTTAATCATGACAAGTTGAGATATCGGATTTAAAGTTTGGTTAATTACAAACAGACCTATAGAAGCACCTGAATGATTATAAGATGCACACGAATTTAAATTCACTTTTTTTCCTTTCAGAGCTTAGTCAAGTTTCTGAATTTATAGATAGAGTAGGATTGATTACAGCTGGCAGACTGAAACTTAACCCACACAGATTATAAGATACAAACCAAACTAAGTTAATAAAAAAAGGTTTTGTCTGAATGCAGCTCAAACAACAAATTTCTTTAAGTATATTGATTAATGTATGAAAGTTAAATTAAAAAAGACAGACATCTGCTTTTAAACATCAGTGAAAATCAAACTGCCAAAAGTGTGAACACATGTTCTTACGTACTCGCACATACACACACACTCTACCCCCAGATGTTGGGAAGGAAGTTTTTGTGGTTTTTTGTAAGAGACATCGCCATGGGCATCACTGCAATAAGCCCCATTTGGCTAACAGACAGATGCTGTAACATATTTCAGCCACATTTTAGCAGAGTGCACACCCAAACACACACACACACTCATTAATCACATTAATATACACACACACAGATTGTACGTTCACAATGAGCTCATAGTTTTTAAGCATCTTTCTCAAACGTGAACCCAGTGAAGCTAATGGCTAATTAGCTCAACTAAGCTGTTTATTTTTTCTATAAATAATTCATACACAGAAAGAAAACATTAGGGAGAAAATCTTTTCACATCTCTGGGTGTTAATGTTACTTTTCTGCATCTCTTGCAGATATTCAGTTCATTTTTGGTCTTTATGAGACTGTGACATATTGCACTTTTAGCCAGAGGCTCACTTAATATCTTATTGGTCCTAAAGAGACGCACACACTAAAGTGCACAAATTTACTTGGCGGCACCACAGTTCTGCACACTTCTGGGTCAATGGATGATTTGGGGTTACCATAGCAACACTGGATAAGCAATAAGTACAAAACAACAACACACGGCTCAAAAACTGCACAAAGGACCGACAACCTTCTGAACTGAATCCACACATTCACTAATCATTTGTAATTGAACTAAATGTGATATATATTTATCATAAAACGGTAATGAGATAGAAATTATAAGGCAAAGCGTATACGACACATTATTCCTGTGTGTTTGTGCAGATGTGTGTGTAGTTGCGTGCTCAGTTCCACTTTGTGAGTCCTTGATTGGAAGAGGTTTTCACGAGCTGGAGGAGGGGAGTGCAATTTCCTCCCGGCCTCCGCCAGTTCCGCTGAAATAACAGTGCAGAGGAAGCCCAGCTCTCCAGGGAGGAGACACACATGCACGAACACACTGATGCACACACTGACGAGCTGGCAGCTCAGCCCAACTCCCATAGACATGATGACAAAGTAACCAAAACATACGTGCAGAGAACAACACTCAACTTTTGCATCCAATCTTACAAGTTCTAAGACAAATGATAGAAACATTTAATTTAGTTAAACTGATAATTTCCCAATGTGAATGCAAGAAGTTTTAGACTTTTCAACAGTTGGATTCATGACAAGCGTCCTGTGCACACGCAGGAAATTAACCTTGGATTTCTGTGCAGGCAGGTGAAGCGTCTTCCCAACAGCTGCTACGCTTTATGATCGCTTGCCTCATGCCTATAAGCCAAACAAGATCACTCAAAGTTCAGCCGTCAAACTTTCAAAATAAATGTCGGCATGAGGTAATTTGTGTCAGTAGGAAGGCCTGCATGTGTGTGTGTGTTTGAGAGAGAGAGCTCATCAGTGAGGGAGTGCTGCCATGCCCCGAGGGGAGTCAGTAGGGAGAGGGAGATGCTAGCACAGGCCATACAAGTCCCCTCTGCCTTCCCTCCTCCATCTAACCTCCCTGCCGCTCATGGAACAGCCAACACGCTTATCCTGTGTGTCAGTGTGTGTGTGTTTGTGTGTCATGGTGATATTAACTTGGTCGGGTAGGCTTTAAGCTTTACCACCAAGGAAAAGGGAGAACAGGAGAGGAGACTACAACAACAACCTTAAGGCTCTCATATCTCTTGCTTACGTAAGTAGCAAAGTTTCCTCCGTCACTGCTGTAATTGAAGTGGAACTGAACGAGCCGCGGCAAGCCAAAAGCCAATCACTCTGAAATCTGTAATGAGCCTAAACATAACCAAACACGTTCAGAATCCAGAATCCCTCAGCAAAAATAAGACATAAATGTTTCTACAGTCTGCTTCCTTCCTCTACCCTCCCTCGTGTAATTTGTTTAGACTGAAATCTTTTTGTGTTGAGGTGTGGATCTTCATTCTCTGCTGTAAGAAATGTCGCCAGTTTACCTATATCACACCCCCGGCTTATCAAAAACGCCTTTGCCTTGCGTGCCTCACACACAATAATCAGCAGTGGCCACGCTCAGTAGCTCGCTAAGCCTCTTACACCCTTCCCTCAAGATTAGTGCTTGGGAGCGACGACAGATGCGCTCAGTGGTGATAAAAAAACACACACACACATAGAGGCACACACTCGCAACCCACTGCACCTGTGTGAACAGATTTGACGGCGTGCTTGCTCAAAGCTTACATACACAAAAACAGAGAGCAGTGATGCCATAATCGTGACACACCTGCAAGGCCTCAAGCTTTGGCTCTGCGCCGCTGGTTCAAGCCCCGAGGAAAGCACTAGGCAAACAAGAGTTCAACGGCCAGCTGAGGAAGCTGACTCAGTCAAACAGAAAACAGCCTGACCAACAATAAACACGACGTCGAGCAGCTATTGTTTGGTCCCTTTAAATAAAAAAGTTCTTCTGATACTTTGCATTTACAAACGGCTGAAAGTGGATTTGATGTTCACGCTGAGAAAAATTACCATCAAAGTTGACAGACGAGCCTGTGGGGTCGTCATCACGAAGGTTACCAACAGAATGCACTCACCCAGTAGCAAAACAACAGAGGGTAATAGAAAAACACAGTCTTAGTGTGATTGTTCCAGATTTTACAAGCTACATCTAAACATGGCTGTATCTGTGAAAACATGATAGATTGAGAAACAAACAAACAAATCTCATGATCTGAGTTGGCTTTTTTCAAAATTGTTATGTTCAACCAAAGAAAAACAAAAAATCTAATATTCTAATCAGTAAAACTTGTATTATATCAGATCTGGTCTGTGATTTAGGGGATTAAAACCCTCAACCTGACTGAGGAAGGCTGATTCTTCCACCAAAGTCTATAAATCACATGAAATTAACAGAGTTTTAAACCAAACTATTGCTTTTGGAATGACTAGAGGACATTGCAGCAGTGACATGACTATGAAGATTAAGTGTTCTTACCACTGGAGATGAAATTCTGCAACCAGGACAATCACAAATTGGAGGGTGCACCTGTAAGATTCCTTTGGACATAAGAGTCTTGAGACTTTTTCCTGGAAACAAATGAGATACTGATCAGTGGGTAAATATAAGACATCAGTCAACTTCTATAGTCCAAGATTAAACACAAATAACTCCCTATGAAGAAGTATTTGTTCTGTATTTGCTTTTTAAAATCATAAATCATGTTTACAAATGATCTACTAAACAGCAGACAGGGTTCCTGCAGAGAACTCACCTTGCAAACCTTGACACAATGCTGGCATTAACTGTCCCCACAGTCCATGTGGACAGTGATAGACACAGAAGGGGACTATCTGTCCATAAGAGTCTGAATAATAAACTATCAGGCATCACTTTGACCTGAGAGGACCCCCACCACCCCTCTCACACACACACACACACACACACACAGCCTAAGGTGTGTCAGCTCTGCCTAAATAACCTTCTGTGTGTGTGTGTGTGTGTCAGTGAGACCACATGCACTTCACATAACTGTTGCATTAAATTCTGTCACAAATTTAGGACCGTCAATGTTTTCTAATATCAAACACGTGCAACATCATTCAATGACGTCAACAGATTTAAAATAATGGTGTAATAAATACTGATTCCTGATCACCATCCAAAAGTTACTATAAGTCTAACGTGCACTGAGTAAAGGCGAAAACATGCACGAGCGCGGTTGAACTTTACGATTCTTCACACCAGGTTGAAAAAATATTTGAAGAGTCTCACGTTTAAAAATCTTTTCAGTACACTGCAGCCAGTCCAGGTGCCCCGATGTGATGTGTGATCGCAGCCCAAAGTCCGTGTCAAAGACTCGGGGGGTGCGTGGAGGATGTGCGCCTCTGCTGATCTGCCTCCTTACGCACTGACGGCTGTAACCCTTTCACTCCAAAATTCAGTACCGGACCACCAGACTTAACTTACTGCCCACAGACAGTGGAGTCCATAACGCTTTGAAATCATGCTGATATGTTTTTAAATGTTCCCATGAACAGTGAGTAAAGTTACTCTTACCTTTGTGCCTGATACTCCGTTTCCAGTCTTTGGCAGTCTCTCTTCCACTGACGAACTGGAACTCGTTGGGGGTGAGCCACTCGCCCCTGTATTTAATTGAAGGTCCCTTACTACCTTGACAGAGTTTGTTAATATAAAGTAAAGCCTTGTTTTCCCCGCATTCCACCTCAATGCACGGCTCCCCGTTGTCGAAAAAGGGTTGAAAGTCGGGGATGGAGGAAAACCTCTCCAACATTAAGTCGTCCGTGTGATGGTGGAGGTGCTGGTGATGCAGCGCCGAGTCGTGGAGCCCCAAGTAAGCGCGGTGATGGGCGAAAATGTGGTCGTAGGGCGGCGGATGCGGGGTCACCACGGGGATGGTGGCGGCATTTAAAGGGGCCAGGTATTCGGACTGGTTGAAGGCGGTCAGTGCCATGTCGTCTCCATCCAGCCGCTCCTTTTTGATGGCAGGCATGTTAGAGGGAGCCGAGCGCCGGTAACAAGTGAAAAGCTGCTCGCTCGATCCAACTTGTGCGTCCTCTTCGTGTGTTAGTTGGGCTGACCCAGACTTGGAGACGCGCCGCTTGGTTTTACGCAGAGCCCCCGTGTCGCCGTCAGATAGCGGTCTGGTGAAGTTGCCGGATAGATTCCCATTCAGTAGTTTCCAGCTCGCAGCGGCAGCAGCGCTCTCCGCCAGCCTCACAGCTCCTACCTCCCACATTTAATCTCACTCGCTGTGTTAATACCTGACATGCTGGGAAGCCCTGAGCCCCGATGCGATCACTACCGGTCCGAACTCGTCCTCTCTCTTATTTCTTCGCCTTTGGGCACATTTGAATGTAGATTGAATATTATAAGGTTATTAGTAGCCTATTTTTCGGATTTTCCAAGAAAAGAGGCAACAGATTAAACCAGCTGAGAAGCAAAGCAGACAAATTTTGTCATGGAGAATTTAGTTGTATATTTATATGACCAATATATGACTTCATCCAAATAAACTTTTATATTACTTCAACCAACTTGACACATGTCAATCAAAGACAAAAGCACCCCCAAAATCGGAGGCTTAATAACTCCCGAATCATGTTGTCACATTAGTATCGCTTTAAAATTGTTGTTCGATTTAAACTCCTGTATGTTGCTGGAGTCACGCAGAAGTTCACAGACCCAGACCAAACAAGATTTGCACTCTCCGCCGTTTCTCAACTTGGCCCATTTAAACAGCAGAGGCTCGGAGAGAGCAGAGCGGCTGAGGGGGGACTGCGACGGACGGCGCTTCAGTGCGTCAAATGAAAGAACCATCAACTGTAAACACGAGGAAACAACCTGCGTCCGCCAACTCAGCTGATTTTAAAAACTTTGTTTCAGTTCCAGCTTCATGTTTCCACGTTTATAGTCATGATATTATACACCACATCTGGAATTAAGTATGTTATGCTCAATTCAAACCCAAAAAAGATGCTATTTTTTGTTCAAGTTCAATAACACTAGCTCTAAATTGGGATTTCACATAAACATATTCAACACATTTCATAAACTTTATTCAACAGCTTGAGATCAGATGTTCACCGCTGAACACGGGGGCTGTAGAGCAGAAGCCACAGAGCTATTCATGGAAAGCTGTCTAACTAACTTTTCTTCCTGTGTGTCTAAACCCAAACCATCTATTTGTTCTATTTCACCTGCAACGACTTCTTCTTGTCTTCTGTAGTCTGACAGAAGTTGAACTGCTACAGAGCAAAAGGGTATAATACCCTTATTATCAGCAACTAAACACACCTGCAAGTTATGAAAATGGCAAAGAATTAGCTTGTTCTTGTTATTAAAGCTAAATTTTTAATCTAAGTATTTTTTGGGATTTTGCTTTACAAGCAGGTGCACATGTAGAAAACTGTAGGAACCAGATCTAACCTGTGCAAACCTGTTGCTGCTTTAACTGGAGCAAAACTAAAACCTTGGACCATGTTTTCTGAAAGCATTTTTTTCCCTCCACACTGTCTGCAGGGCAGGTTCCCCTGAGCTCCTGGAGCTTATGAGCAAAAACCACATCTGACCCTCATTCAGCGAAGAACCACCCAGGTGGATCTACCACTGACACATGGAATAGCCATTCCAGCAGCAGAGGAGGGGTCCAAAAGCGCTGTGTGTCAAGAGCTTATAAATCAGCCCAAACTGCCTCTGACACACACAGGAAGGGGGCTTGCCACACCGCAGGCGGAAGTGGTGCACGAGACGGCCAGAGTCCACAACCTGGCCGGGTCTGGTGCACTATCAGGCGAGCAAACACACGCAGCCAACACACGGAAACACACACCAGCAGCTGAATATGAAGGAAGTCTGTAGACTGACGTTTTTTTTTTCTTTTGCAGATGAGAAACTGATGTTTGAGTGTAATGTAATGGAACAAGTAGCTTTCTGGATTAGAAAGCAGAGTTTAAACTCACAAATGAAGAAAATTGTGTGACATCACTCAAATAAAATCTACCCAAAAGAATTCAGGCTGAAAAATAAGATTAAAAGGCAACATTTTTAACAATAATGTCACTTTCCACGTGTTGAGTACACTGAACTACAGCACTGACATAAATCGTGAACTGCTGACATTTACGGGGCATGTTTACAAAAGCCATTTCACGGAAGTGGAACGCTACATTTCAGATGAGAAGCCCTCTGATTCTCTCTTCATTGAACCTTGCCACATCGAAATGTCTCGATGGAAACCTCGCTGATAAGTGCGTCGGTGGTTGGAGGTTGCACCATCAGGAGAGCCCTGATGAAACTAGTCATAAAGGGGACACCCATACCAACACCCACTACTCATTCCCTGATCATGACTCACTAATCACAAAGGGGTTCCCCAAACATGTACAGTTACAACACCCGAACTTTCACATATTCAGAAATTGGTTTGGTTTTAAATGAGTACATTTTTTCCATCAACAGTTTGTTCACCTTTAAATATTCTTGTGATGTCGGGGAAACCTTGTTTAACCTTTCTTGTCTTCTTTGACCTTTTCACATTGTTACTTCCTGTGTGGAAAAATCTGTCTGATTCTAATTTACAGTGAAATATGGAACATATAAAAAAACTTGTTTCACTGAATTCTTCTGTGATTTTGATCGTTGAAATCTGCATTTGATGTTTCAACTAAATATTGAGTTTTATTCCAACCGAAAGTCACATTTTGCATTGACTGTTACATTCATGTTGATTCAGCCAAGTCTTAAAACTCCACAGAAATCCACCTTGATTGATTTGATTTTGATGAATGTTCCTCATGCATTTTCAACTCTGGATGTTTTTACAATGACATTATTGACCACTGTGTTGTTGCTGTTATTAGAAATACTTAGGGGCCCAAATTAAAACATCAAACTGTTCAATGAACAGGCCTCTCTTTGTGATTTGTCTCACTTTGACTTGAAAATTTATTTGTCTGATTCCTGATGTTGGGAGTTATTTTTTATTTTTTATTTGTGAAAAACATATCACATTATAGATATCTGGGGTAAACGGTTTGGAACCTTGATTCTAATCACAGATTTTATTCTCTAGTGTAACCCGGACCAAACAGGTTCAGACAGGTTTGCTTTCAGACAGAAGAACATCATTCTGATTATCAATAAAGCCAAATCAGATTATTATGTCTACCACTGAAAACCTTAACAACTCTGAAGTTTTGGAAAGTCATTAAGCTAAAAAACACTTGACCACAAAGATTCTTCTCAACTGGATTTATTTAGAACCCAATTTTGAAATCAGCTGCTAAATTTTGTTGCAGAGTCTCATATAAACTTGTTTTAACTTCAAGGTGGAAAAACATGGAATTCAGTGTGTAAATTAGTTTTTGTTAAAAGAACCAGCAACTTTAATGTAACTGATGCTACGAGGGTTTGATACCACAGCGTGTTCCTACACTGCTGTTACGCAGACAGAGGGGGGTGGAAGTAATCCAGCCAAGTTGGAACACCTGCAGGAATTAGTAGCACCAGTTTTCAAGACTTGATCGACCTCAGTGTGCAGCCATTTATTTTAGGAAGGCTCTGGTCAAAGTTCATTGAGTTCCCTGCTGCCTTCAGCTCTTTCTCCAGACTTACCTGCTTCTCAGCAGCTTGGATCTCCCACATGTTCCTCCTGTAAAAGAAAGAGACGCTGTGAGCATCATCAAGACTTTAATCAAACCAGTTGCTGTAACACCTCTCCTCTGAATCCAGATCCACATGTCCCTTGGATCCAGTTTACCTCATTTTTAGTCTTCTGGTTTCAGTCATTTTGGTCCATGAATTTAGTTAAACCAAGTCATTTAATCCAACTTATGAAGAAGCTGAGGTTAAAATTAGGTTTTAATTACCAAAATGGTTATAAATAAGTATGTTTTTATGTAAATAATCTGTTTCTCACGGCAACATTTTTACCTGTGTTGAATTAGAGCTCTTGTGAATGTTTTTGCTGAATGTCTAGAGCCCTATTTGCTCAGCACCTGTTAGTACAGAATGTCTGGAAATAAATTAATATAAAATATTTGAAAAATATTTGAATCTAAATAATGTTTTAACCTAAAGGCTGAAGTGAAATATCAAAAACCTAATTCTGATTTTGTAATTTTACATGTAAAGATCTGGAACCTGAATTATGTGGGAATATTTTAATATTGAATCTTTTGTGTCACAAAACATGCGTGTAAAATTAATTGGCAATTTTAAATTGGCCCTGGGTGTGTGCGTGTGAGAGAGAGAGAGAGAGAGAGGGAGAGAATGGTTGATTGTGTATAGTGATGGACTGGTGGACTGCTAAGAATGTAGACAACAGCAACCCCCCCCCCATCACCCACCCACCCCCTCCACCCCCGCCCGCCAAAACTGCACTGGGGAAAAGTGGGCAAAGATAAATGGACTTTTATTTGTACGGGTCTATATCAATATTTTATATGCATTTGTTGTCCAGTCCAACAATATTTTATTAATTTGTCTCAGTGTTTGAGGATGTGTAGCAAAGTGCAGCAGGTATCAATGGGACTGAGCTGGTTTATCTCTAACATCAAGCACTGCCATGGTGGTTTCTCATCATACCTAAAGAACATGTGTGGAAAAACAATAGCTAGATTTTAATCTTGAGTTTACTCAAATCAGCTCTCGTCTTCTAAATTATCAAGAAAAAAATAGAAAGTCTTGAAAAAACAACTGCTCTTTTTCATTACATGCAGCTTTTGTCCATTCTTTCGCTTGCTCGTCCAGCGGGAGCCCCCTCTGAAGGGGCCCCCGCCTCTGCGCCGTTGTTGGCAGCGGCCCCGGAGCCGCAGCGCTGCCGGCGGGGGAGAGAGGTAATAAATAACCCGGGGAGAGGAGCGGAGACCGCCGGGCGGTGCACAGTCTGACCTGACAAATACTCACTGGAAAACCATCAGAGAGCCAGAGCCCACCCCTAGTGCTTGGAGCCAGCCTTTCAGACAGGAGCAGCAAAATATATAGACCTGCCCCTGCTGGGGAAAAAAATAAAATAAAATAATAGAAATGGAAGACAGACGGAAGCGTCTCTCTCCTCATCATCAACATCCAGACGCCGCCGGAGACACGGCGAGAGTAATTAACTATTTAAAGCAGAGGACGAATTCTGCTCTAAAGGTCATGCAGCTTGTCGAGTTTTCTATAAAAATATAGGACACGATGAACAGAAGAGGTAAATAAATACATTGTTTAACTTTTTGGGGGGCCACAAATCTAGTTTAAAAAAAATTCCATAAACCCATGTGTTCTGGATACTGCTTAAGATTAAACACTAGAAAACATCTTGGTGCCACTGAAGGGGGTCTATGGAGAAATTAACAAGCTCTACCAG
>SSNP01000007.1:6685287-6703776 GCA_006937955.1 Pachypanchax playfairii | reverse complement strand
ACGTTAGTGGTTCTGCATGTGACGTCATCACTGATGTCTCCCCCTGGAGTTACAACCAAACAAAAAGACGTCAAAACAGTTGACTGTATAAACCAACAAAATATCTGAGGCGGATCAACTGATTTAACTTCATTGTAATTAAAATAGTGGAACCTGTTGACAAAAAACCCCCTGAGTACATTTTGTCTTTATAAACAAAGTACAGAGAAGGAAAACAGATTTTATTTTATTTTACTGAAATAACTAAAATAAAGGACCAAAAATGACTTTTTGTCAGCCTGTGTCCTTAAAGCGAGATAAGATGCATTTTTTTTTTCATTTCATTGCATTTTTAGAGTTAGTGGTTCCTAATTTTCAGCTTTGCTGGTTTAACTGTAGAAATACTGCTAAGAAATATAATTTTTTATTTATACTTTATTAATCCCTCTTGGGGAAATTATGTCTCTGCATTTAATCCATCCTCATCTGTGAGGAGCAGAGGGCAGCCATTTTTTATGGCGCCTGAGGGGCAGTTGCAGGTTCAGTATCTTGCCCAAGGATACTTTGACACGTAGCCTCTGCCGGGACTTGGGATCGAGCTCTGGTCTCCCGATCGGAGGACGACCTACTACTGACACCGACACAAACAGCTTCTGTACCATTTATATTCAGTTAGGATTTTTAATTTTCGCTCCAAAATCAGTAACAGTGATTTGTTTAAAAAAATAACACAAATTTTTTCATTTGTCAAGTCCAACAGAACAGATCAACGATCTAAAATAACATTCTTACAGTGTTAATGTAAAAGCACTGAAAACTTCATTTCACCATATAACAGTTCATTAATGTTAAAAGAAAACAGTTTACTACATCAGACCTCCATCATGGTGCTTTGTCTGATCTGTCCTAACAGCTCACATTCCTTCTTAAGACCAGGTTCCGTCCTGGTGTGACTTTTTGTTCTCATTTCATCAAGACATGAAACTTCGAAAGGGTCTTGGAGGGAGATCAGTGCTCCAGTGTTGGAACTTGTGGAATTTAATTTCAGAAAACGTTTCAGGCGTTACGATCTCTCGGCCTTGGGAGTAATATTTTAGCAGATGAAGAGAAGTTTCACAAATAAGAAGGAGGAGGGGTCTGGATTAAAGAGCTGAACTTCAGACAACCATTGGTTGGGTCAAAAATGGGAAAAAATGTAAGATTTTCTATTGAGTTTTTTAACAATGTATATTTATTTAGTTCAAGCAACCAAACGAAACCTTTTCTCAAGACCTCTTTTCTCAGTATTAGAAAGTATTTTTAACCATGTTTCAACCTGTAGCACAGGTAAATGTTTGATATTTCTGTGGTATAACCTAGGCCTTAAGCTAAATCTTCACCCAAATGTTTGTCCAGAAAGAAAAAAAAAAAATGCTCCAACAATCGTTCTAAAACTAAAATATTGTGGAAGCAGCAGTCCTGCAACTGCAGAATTTCAGAGTTGGCAAGCAGGCAGCGTAACATTAAACCGGAGGGGAGGAGGAGGGTTGGGAGGGGAGGTTATGCTGTCGTGCCGGCGCCCTTGGCCTCCCCCTGTGTATCTGGGGGGTCAGGCGGCTGTCTCTGATCCCACACAGCAGCTCTTCCACATGGGATTTATTTTCTTGCTGGATGGGCAGGCAGGCGGCCCAAGAGGATTCTCATTTTAGACCAGCGTCTGTAGCTGTCAACGCCAGCCGACAGAGGCGAGCGGACACCCGACCCTGAGTATCCTCCCTCAACACTCCCCTTTGGACTCCCTCCCCCCCTCTGTTCCCTACTCACACACACACACGCAGCTCATGGACACTGCACGCACACAGAAAACAAATGTTTCACAGCCTCTCATCTTATCCAAATAAAAATTTCACTCATTAAAGTGTTGCTGCAAATGCTTGAATTCAAAATTCAACATCATTGTTTACAAAGTTTTGTGTTTAGAGACACCGTGCAGTTCAGGAGTCCTTATCTTTAGTTGTAAAAGCCCTGCAGTGCACTCCAAGCTTCAACAAGCAATGAGCCAAGTCTATGGAGAAGAAATGCACAGCTTCTCCCCTTCCTCCCAAGCGCCGTTAATAATTTGTGCAGTAAAAGACAGCGTGCCTCTCTGAGTTTGTGGGAGTTATTGGCACAGTATTCCCCACCATATTTGTGCAAGGCAGTGATAGGAACATAAATTATTTCTTATCTCTTCCGCAATCCATTTTTCAAAGGGCTCACTCTGTGTTTGAAGGGTAGCAGCGCCAGCAGCCAAAGCCCAGATAGCAGGCTACATTAGCCTTCAAGAGATACAACTTACTGATTTCAAACAAAGCGATATGCACAGAACTCATTGATATGGGCACTACCATGTATGACCATTTAATAATGGAATGCAAGAAAAGACCAAAGTCATGTCAACAATAATGACCAAGAAAGTCAAAAGTTGTTTTGAGAATAATAAATTACATGCAAAGCAGTATAAATTAGAATGAAAGTCATATAATAAATATAGGAAATCTTGTCAAAATAATCCATCAAATATGGCCTCCAATAAACTGTTAAATAATCTGTGTATCTTATTTTATTAAACAAACCAGCCGATTTAGGTAACAAACGTGATTATTTAGAAATAAAAATATCAGCCATCATTGTGTTTGGAGACACATATTCAGCTTAAGTTTTAATTCCACCCAGAATTATCGAACCTTTACACAGCAAGTAAAAAAGAAAACATCATTGACGTGTTTGAGATCAGCACATTCAAGCAGAAACATTTCTTTTTTGGATTCTCTTCACAGTAGGAAATACTGATAGTGTTAACAATCAGTTCTTGAAGTTTGGATTTATTTTACAGTTCAGGCAGATCCACAGAGACAAAATGACAAACGATGAATATCAAAGCCTCTTCTGCAAAGCATTAACGTCTGCTCACAAAGAATAAACCCTAGTCGTCCCAGCTACTATTGATTTTTGTGTGTGTGTGATGTGAAACCAGCAATCAGCAGTACCGTTCGAAATAGCCCTGAAACCAGAGCCGAGACGTCAATGAGTCGCCAACACATTTCAATTAGCAAGCCGCCCGGGCAGATCTCTCCCTCGGGGCACAAAGCACGCAGGGTCGGGTACATCTAACCCAAGTCCACATATGGCCTTGTATTGGATCAGATGAATCTGATAAGACTGAGAGGAGAGAATTTCAACATGCCACAGCAGCGTTCTCACCGTAAAGTAGAAAAATACAGACTCATCTGCTTACAGGTCAAACCAGATGAAGCCATCAAAAGGATGAAAAGTTCTACTCCGAGACACCAAAATCCTAGATGACGTTATTTTTTACAATTAAAAATAATAATGTAGCAATCATTCAAATTTAATAATTAAAAAAAACAAATATAATTCTGTCGATAATGGGCCTTTGGTGATTCTACCCAAAGAAGCAGTGTTGATGTAAAAAAAAAACCCTAAACACACCAACTGCTGAGTATCAGGACATTTAAATGTACGTTTACTTGCATTAAGAACAGCATCGTGAAATTATCTGCATAGTAGCTACTCGCTTTCCTAAAAATAAGGAAGTGTAAATGTTTCTTAAAGGTATGGTGGAGGATCTTTCTCTTCCAGGTGGATCATCTAGACCATTTGTCCATCTACCTGTCAATCATTCTGATGAATAGTCGTTTCTAGAATAGTATAAGATGATGTAAGAGACTTTTCTATTGATGCTTTTATTTTGAAGTCTCCCCAGGAGTGAGTGGGAAGTTCCTGTTCAGTGTTAACCGGCTGACCCGCTCTACTACCGTCATTATTCAAAGTAATTAATAAGTGGTTGGTACCCTCGGTTACAATAGTCTTCACTTCCTGTTCATGCACACTCTCAGGTGTTTATGTGTAGCGCGGCAGGCAGGCAGGGTCGTGTGTGCAGAACAGACCCGGAACAGTTGAAGTGGATGAGGATGGAGCCATGATCAGAATCTGGTGGACAGAAAGCAGTGATAGGAGGCGTTCTGGAGCTCTTTCAACTTAAAAAAATAAAGACGTCATAAAGGTTTAGACATGTTTCTAAAGTATCAGTGTTAAAACTGTTTTAATGTGTAGGACAAAGACAACGGGATGTTTCTGTGTCCTGGTCAGCCTGCTGTCCCTCACTAGCAGTCGTCTTTTTTCATTTTCTGACAGCTCTCATCAACAACGGCCGACTGGTGTTGGAAACGTGCACGCACACGAGTGTGTTTGTGTGGGATGTACATTCTACACTCAGAGGCCAGGGGGTTACGGTGGATCCGCAGGGCTACTGCGACAACTCACCGCCCTCCCCTCACAGCCCCCACATACCCCTCTGGCCCTTTGCTCCTCGCCTGGCTGGCAGCCCTGCATCAGACACTCTGCCCCCCCAAACGTCCCACAAACCCCGCCAGAACACACACACATACACACACATACACACTACACTTGCTCCACCGCCCTCCGCTCAGGGTCGATCGATACAACTCTTTGCCTTTCATCTGACCAGAGCTTTGGAGGAGCTGAGCTTCCTAAAGAAAACCCAATACAGAACTCGCTCACAGGGTAGCTTCTTCTCTGTGTGTGTGTGTGTGTGTGTGTGTGTGTGTGTGTGTATGTGTGTGTGAGTGATGCCTGCTGCCTTCATGTTCATGTGAATGTGTGGGGGCGAGCGGCAAAGAAGGAAAGGTTTTGTATGCACTGGACAATACTGTGGAAAAACTAAAAAGAGCAAAAAGACGTTGGATGTTTGATTTGATGGTTTTTGCTATGAGATACATGAACTAAGATATGTTTCTAAACCCATTTAAAGCGATGTGGCATCACAAAAAGGATCAGATAAGATCTGACAAAGATTAATGTGTAGATTAATATGTCTGCAGACAGAGAAAATTCTTTATATTCTTTTGATTTTTTACTAAACTTTAAAGAGGCCATTTCACAAAAATTTCAAGAGTTTATGGTTATTTTTTAAGTATTAACCTGTAATATGAAACATTTTATGTCTAAAAAACATTAGGAAACACTTATTAACAAACCTTTCAATCTCTCTGTGTCAGAATTTGACTGGTTCCGTCAGGCTTCGGGCTGCAACTCATTAATATTCATTATTCTAATTTGCTGGACTCTGATTGGCTAACAAACTAGCCTATGAGAGCAAGGTATACTGTTTCCTGCCCCGCTGCGCATGGCAACAGCACACGTAATCTCTTCCGGTTTGTTACATCTTATGCTAACAGCTTTTAGCCAGCAGCATGCTAGGCGTGGTTTCAACTGCAGGAGCTGATGAATACTAACAAACAAAGGAGTTGTGATGAAACAGATACAGGCCGTTCGGACTCGGGAGAACTCAGGTGTTATCGCCACCTGCGTAGTTTGAGAGATTAAAACTAAAAGAGAAGTTGTTGACCTGTTTTCACACCCACTATGAAGGTAAGAACACCTGTGGAGCTAAAATATTCAACAGAAACCTCAGAAAAAACATTTTTAATGGAAGGGCCTCTTTAAGAGTTTTGATCATTTGAAATACGGTTCTGTAGGAAAGTTATGAACAATTAAAATCTTAGCTGTTAGAAAAGTCTATTAACAACCTGGAGAAGCAGATTGTCAGTCTGGAGTCAGTCAGTCAGCGTGATGCCTTGACCAAAGTCTTAAACAACTCCAATCAAAAATCCTGCAGCAGTTTACACAAACATTTACAACCCAGTCAGTTCTTTGTTTGGTTATTTCAGCAGAAATATCACGATGTTCCTCCTGGAAGTGCATCGGAAGATCTACAGCTGAGGTTAATAACATTCATTCTATGTAAAAGATAAGAAAACATGTAAATGTAAAACTGATGGTGATGTAAACATTTATGAAACTGATTTTACATGAATCACTATGAGTGTTTGTGAAACTGGAGTTTTTTTCAGACATGCATGTTGGTCTTGATTCTGTTCAGACAGCGAAAGAACCAGATCATTGTTCATCACCTTCCAACAGAAAGTCACTTCAAAAGATCCAAATATGGCTGCCGTGTGATTAGAATATAAATGTTTTAGCTTCTAAACAAGAAATGGATCCTTTGCAGGAAGTCTGGAAGAGAAAAGTTTAGTCTCAGTTGAAGATCTTTATAAATACTTTAAAGGAAAGAGAAGCAGTATTAGTTTCTCTCAATCTCCTCTCTACTTATCCATCACCTTCTGGACTTGTCTTAAGGATTGAGAGTCTTAGCTCAGGTCTCATCTTTGCTTATCCAACAGATTCCTGCCTGTTTTTAAACAGGGAAACATCTTCCTGTGTGGAAGAGGATGACACTGATCCTTCTCATTCAGCGTCCAGGTGTTAAAGTGGGAAGGCTGCTGAGGTCTCACAGAGGTCAGCTCTAAGCATTACTTTAGAAAAAAATAATGCCACATGGGGATAACTGTGGACATCTGGCACATTGTAAGAGGTTTAACACTTCAAGGGTTCAAAACGATGTTATGAGATAGGGCAGAGTCTGAAAAGTTCAAACTTAAACAACCGAGTGCAGCTGAATACTAAAGAGCTGCTTAAGCTTTAGATTGAAAAGGAAAAGAATGAACATGAAAATGTTCTGATGCGCTGGACCATTGTGTTAGACGTTGTGTCTATTATTAGAACTAAAGTTTCTGATTAAACTACTTGAGGTATATAAAATTAGACGATAGTATTCACTGACTGTCCCAGTGAGTTGTGATTAATCATCTTGGTGATTTGAGAATCTGTTTCTATGATCAGATCTCAGATCTCGAGGGTTGTGCATCTCTGATCTGCAGCCAATACAATAAGTATCTCAATATATTACCAACAATCTGAATCAATAAACATGTATATGAAGCAAAAACTGATATGATTCAATACAAATTGGATTATACCCAATGCAAACCATAATAAACCGATATGTCTGAGCTTTGCTATATTGAGAAAAGCACTAACAGATGATTTGGATCAGGCTACTGACGAAAAGAATCTCAACAAAAAAAAAGCAGCTAAGAATTTGCCAAAAGAGCTAATTTCTCCTAATAAAATTATGTTCCTTTGGTCAGTTTAATATCTAAGATTGTAAGTACAAGAGTGGCTTGGCTTCTTTGATAAGTATTTACAGGATACTTTATAGGGAAACTCGACGTATTGTCTACTGTATCTGTCTGATTAAAACAAACCATCATATAACCTCAATTTACAAAATTATCCCTCAATTTTCCTGTAAATTTGGGAACCATTTTGACACGTGGTTGTAAATGTAAATGCTCACCAACCATGAAGGACGTTGCAGTCAGGATGTTGTGAGTTCAGATGTTTTAACAGTCCAAATAGTACATCATCTGTTTTCATTGGCACTCTGAGCCTACTGGCTAGACTAGAGAGGTAACACCTCTGGCTAGTCCAGAGAAGTACCAATTGCCTTACCAGCAACGCTACGCAAACACACGCAAAACCTTTGAAGTACAATGTCAAAAGATGAACAAGAGTGGGACATTTAGCCAAGTCATCTATCCAACTGAATTAAATGAGCTGCTGCAAGACCTGAAGGCTGCGGCTGGTACAGTCAAAACAAAACTGAGAACTTTGACCAGGAAGTGGGACATTATCCCAGTGGAAATATCTGGCTCTGGATGACTCAGCTGCAGACACGACACAAAGGGACTGGTGAGACAATTTCCAGACTAACCAAAATAGGCCTGCTAATTCCAGGCTGATGGTAACCAAATGTCAGGTGAAGGATAAGGGTGTTTGTCGGTTATAACAATTTCCCCTTCAAGGCTGAAAACTTCCATTCCTGCGTTTTGGCCTGTAGCACTTGCCCATTTGCTATAAATGTGAAAAGGCATGTCATAGTCTGGAATCAGGTAGTAGTATGATTTTATTTCTGCACATCCGTTTTTTAAAAAACATCTTAAATTCTCCAATCATCAGCATCAGAATCAAGGAAACTGAACTACAGCAGACTGAGTTCAAACCACAACTTGTAGTAGATTTTTCACATTAACACGCTACATACCTGAAGTGAGTTAGTTCATGGTTTACATCAGTACTACACACAAAAGCAAAGAAATACAAGACATCAGATAGTGAGGAGGCGGGTCGGGGAACCAGGACTGCAGAGTGAGGCAGCTGCCGAGGCAGGTAGATGAACCAAGGATCAAATGGGCTGGAGAGGAGGTGATGAATGTGCGGGCGATGCACGGGAAGGAAAACAAGCCTATAAATCAGCCACCGGGCCTCTATGCTAATTGTAATTGAAATGAATTAGTGTGACCCACAGAGCTGCACTATCTATTGATCACTAGAATCCCTTTGTCCAAGGTAAATTAAACAGAGCTTGGCAAGTAATAACCAAGATCAATGCATACAACTTTGCCAGTATTTCTATCACTGTAAATAAAGTTGGTTTGGTGATGAAACATGTTTTAGAAGAGCCGTTACGTTACGTGCTGTAACTTATTGTGATGGAGATAAAACTGCATGTGGCAAAATTCAGACATGAAGTCAAACTATTTATTAAAGTATTTTAGGAAAGTTTTTCATGAAACTGGGATTTGATTTTTAAGAAATGTGTTTTTTGCCTGCAGTAATTACAAAAAAACACTTAAACCATTGACAATAAACTCTAAATGATCAATTTGGCACAAAATTAAATTAAAATGAGTTTTAGATAAGAATGACGGTGTGTTAAGAATCTAGCGTAGCTTCCCAGGCTTCTCTCTCTCTCTCTCTCTGGGATGTTGTGATTCAACATCGTTGTCCCAAGAGACGACAAACAGCATCCCAACCTCCCTACGAGAAAATACTGTAGCAGTCCTTCTCACAAAAAACAAGAGTACAGAATTTTACACCCACTTATCAAGATCTACATAACTAGAACTGTGCAGATGCAGGAAAGTCATTTGGAACATGTGTCAGATGATTAAACATCCAGTGGAAGTTCATGTGAGTAGAAAGGGTAGAATACTGTGTTACGTTCTGAAATTTGACAGTTTTACATCCGCTGACTTAAACTACACATCAGTCACCCCCTCATGTTCCTGCTCTTTGAACCCCGTAGACACAAGAAACAAGAGAAACGAAGCTTTGTCTTTCAGTTGTCTGAAACAGTGTCGGCTGCTCGACACACCGGCCTTTGCCCTAACTATTGGGGTTGTGTTTGGTAAATGAGCCATAGCAACACTGCAGAGCTGATACAACCAGGGACTTTTCTCTGCCTGCACAGTCTAACCCCCACCCCCCACCCCCCATGCTTCCCCTTCGTCAGAAATCTATATTTCATAAGTGAGCTGTGGAGCTCCAGTGCCCAATTATCAGCAGATAAGGCACAGGAAGCCCTGGAGCGCCGGCACGGCTATTTAGACGGGGAGGGGGGAAGGAGCTGGAGAACGAAAGGCAGGCAGGCAGGGACCCAACCCCCCAGGGGCACTTCGCCCTCACTGCGTTATTTTTTCCCTTCTCTTTTTTTTTCTCCTTTTCTTTCCTTCACTGACAGCCTCCTCCTCCTCCCTCCTCCCTCCTCCTCCTCCCCTTACCTTCACGGCAGGCTTCAATTAATGCTGGCGGCGGCCAGCACCAGTAGCCCTGCTCAGCCCGGGAGCTGGAGCCTCTATCAGCACACAGCAACACACAAGGATGAGTCCAACTAGCAAACTGACGTCAAGGCAAGTTGTGCTCATCTCACAAATATAAGTGCACACGTGTGTGTGGTTGTGTGTGTGGTTGTGTGTGTGTGTGTGTGTGTACACATACAAACAGAGGCTCCTACAACCTCAGCCAGAAGTACAACAGGATCGTTTCATGCAGAGATTTGAACAGAAAGTTTCATTTAAAAAAAAAAATACTACATAGTACAACATTTAAAACACTCCAATAAATCAGCTAGTTTAGATTCTTTATTGTTTGTTTAGTAAAATAATGTATTCATTTGTGTAAATATCCCCAAATTTTACAGGATCAACAGCTCTGTTTTGGACCCTGTTTGTTGCCTCCTCTTGTAAGGCAGGACATTTCACACCCCTCAACAGCCCCAGACCTTTATTAGTCACGGGGTAAAACTCAATGTGCTTCTCACGTTTTCAGACCCCAACAAAAAAACTAACGCCAACTGCCAACGCTGAGCAAGGTCATCCAGGGGTCAGGCACAGCTCACGGATACGAGACGGATATCGATTCGCTGGGACAGGCCATGCACACACACACACACACACACACACACACAGGCGCACTTTATTTCCCCTCCTCTGTTTCTCTCTTACTCTACAGTCACAGGGCAGGCATCAACCAATAGATCAGCCAGGGGCAGGAAGCGGCAGGGGTCAGAGGGGACGGAGTTTGTGTGTTAGTGTGTGTATGTGCATGTGATGATAAGACTAACAGCCTGCTGAAAGCAGTTCTTACCCAGAGCTATGCAGGACATTCAGGGAGAGTCAGTTCACCTCGAAGCAGCTGAGAAACCAGCTCTGACAAAACAGTGATGGAGTATTTATTCTACTGCCACTTATAAACTCACATCCAGATACACAAGTGTTTGTGCAGTTATTTCATCTCCTGGTGCCACACCTTTTTCATTGCAAGATGAAATCAGAGAACATTTGTCACTGCAAGAAGGTTTATGTGTGTTTTGCTGTTGCTTAGTGGCCTGCATTAGATCCTCCTATAGCAAACAGGCTGGGCGAGCTCTCAGTGGGTCCGGGTAGACTGGAGGCTCAGTTGGACTGTGCATGCATCATGTGCTGTGTATGATTGCTGTGCGTGAGCAAGTAAGAGTATGTGTGTTTGTGCTCTTAAATGCACGTGTGTACTGTATGTGAGAGAAAGTCAGGGGGCAGTGAAGCGGAGGAGGCCAGGCAATGCTCCCAGGCAGAGAAAGGAGTCCAACACCATCTCTCACTGAGGAGAGAGGCCAGAAGAGCAAGAGTAAAGTATGATGAGTTGCTTCAGTAAAGTTGTCTGAAATCTGTTGTCATGTTGGATTTATTCTAAAACTACTAGACCACACTTTGATCCACAATACTCAACATATCTGCATATCTGAATGGCTTGTCATTTTTGTCACAATGAGAACAGAAGTTGCATCTTTTTTCAGTCCAGAACGATCCTAAATTGTAACACATGGCCGTTTTGTTTATCTCGTCGCATAGTTTCACAGGAAGAGAAATAGGCAATGAACTGAAAGACAAAACTCATAGATACAGACAGAAAGACAGTCAAGGGGAAGTGAACTTCCCCCGCTGACGTTCTTGTTCCACAATGAGAATACCCCGGTCGGTAGCCTCAGACATCTGGTTCCAGTTAGCTCTCAGCGCTTTGACGCGTTTCCTGTGCTGCTGCTCCACGCAGCCACGGCCACGACACCACTCTCCAAAGGCCATGACAGCTAACCTCCCGAGAGATGATATATTACAGCTCATACACACCCAAATACGCAATCATTCATCTGCTGTATATTCACACAGAGCAGAAGAGACTGAGGCTATGTTCTCACATTCATTCTGTAATGTAGTCAAGCAATGCTGAAAACGAATCTCACTATATTACAGATTAAAAACAACAAATGAAGTCAATGACACCGTGAACTCCGTGTAAGAATCTGTGTCTTTGCACCAAAACAGTTTCTACATTCTGATTAAAAATTTAACACGTAGATATTTACTGTTGCAATTATTTTGTTCCTGCTGGCTTGTATAGCTTTTGTTTGTGATTAAAATTGAAATTATGTGTCATATATCTTTGAAAAAAAAACAGTTTAATAAATAAAAAAACTAGATAAGATCAGCTTTTGTTGACATCAGGAACTCAGACTTAAGGCTACTTCCTGATAGTTACAATAATGCAGCTGAAGTTTGATAGTAATATGACAACTAAGAGTGTTTTGAGTTGTCAGATTTGGGGAAGTCAGTGTGATGTCATGTCACTTAAAGTGGGGGAGTCTAATAATTCACTGAAACAACCAAAATACCTTTCAGTGAGGTGATTCCCTGCGTGGGGGAGTGGAAAAGGGTGACCCCAGAATAAAGAAATAGACTTGTGAGCAATACCAAAGAAAAAAAATCAAGGCACCCACACAGCTGTGCTGTTCTGCAGTGGAACATCGTAACTTACTCTGTCTATAGCAACGGGGATTATGGGTAGTGAAAGTGAGAATGAGGGGGTGAGAAGAGAGGAAGAAACAAAAGTGCAATGAAGAGGAGGTAAAGAAGCAGGAAGGAGCTTCTCAAAGGCTTTCCTGCGTTGGAGGGACTCCCTACCCCACGCACAAATTCTCTGTAAACATTTTTCTCTGAAATGAGAGCGTGACTGGAAATTTGCTGACCTCATATTTACCACAACAAAAACAAAAACCAGTCCCCATCTAAAATGTACCTGAGACATCTTGTACAGACTCAGTAAAGCTAAACATAATCAAAACTGCAATGAATTAAAAAAAAACTGCAATTAAATAAAGTTTGATATAAAAACGGATTTCTTTAAAAGAAAAAGTAGCTTTCATTGATTCCAATTGGGGTGAGTGCGAGAAAAAACGAGGCCAAATGAAAGTTTAAGGAGGCAGTATTGATCTGCGTGGAGGTTAGGGGTAGGTCACCTCTATCAGGGAATCAACAAACAGCCGCCAGCAACCTCCTCAGCTGAACCAATCACCTTCTGACCTGGTCCACCGTTACCATGGAAAATGACCCTGAACCACACAAACTTCCACTCAGCTCCCTTCTAAACAGAAAACATCAAACTCTGCAAAGATGGTGAAATTATAATAAATCCTTCTCATACAGTTTTTACCCTTTTTAACCCTTTAAAGTTCAACAGTTTTTCAGACTCGGTCGTATTTGTGCAGGTATGAAGGCGTGTTTCTAACATGGAAGTGCACGGAGCATGAAGGGTCTGTAGTAACAGTCAGGGTACGAGGCAGCAGTGTGGTAGTTTGAAAACTTCCCAACAGGATTAAATTATTTTTCAGCAGCTGGAACAGTGCAGAGACCTAAACAAATTTCAGTATCATATCGGATCATATCAGATTATCCAGTTGAAAATAAAATTTGTCAGCGTAGAAATATTTTTGCCTGGTAGAACGCATAAAAATTCTTATTACAGTTATGATAGACACACATCATCTTTCCTGTACCGGTAAATCTTATTTTTTTATTGACATTTTGGAGGAAGGAATTTCAGATTCTATATTTTTACCCACTGTTTCTAATTTACCCTCCCTATATTCTTCATCCCACTTTCCTCCTTACACCCCTCCCTCCCTCTGAGGCAGGCAGGCAGTGGTGGTAACCAAGCCTCTGGCTGTGTGTTCCTATCCTGCAGGAGCCCTCAGGTTCCAACCTGTCAATATCCCAGGCAGCATCTTGGCTCTGCTGTGGCTCAGTTAACCTCCTCACCAACTGCAACCGCACGAAGGCCTCCTCTCCCCCTGCCAGTCCAAAGAAAACCACGCCACCCCTCACCCCTCTTCTCCTCCTTCTAAAATTTACTCCAAACCACCCAGGCTGCTGTTACATCTGTAAAGGGCAGCGCTCTGGCAGGAACAACGAGCAATATGGCAGCTGACGACAGTTTTCTCCTCCCTGACGTCTCAGATGTTTTGGATAACGGTCACATTGGAAGTTTTATGAGGGTAAAGAGGGAGGTGATAAATCCCTGAAGGAGAGAAAAGCTGAGTGACTCGGTGACATGCGTCCCTTCATCTCATCGTCTGTATCAATTTCAGGGAGAGGAAGGATCATTGGGGAGGAGGGGGGAGGGGGGGAGACAATGTAATAACACATAAGGGATTTCAACATGATATGATGGGAGACAGAAAGTCAAGGGGTGGTCTTAGCGTCAGTGTGTTTGAAATCTCCACATGCACACAGACCCAGTCCCAAGTGTTGTAACAAGCGTGTGGCAGCATGTCACACCACACACACACACACACACACACACAGTGATGTGATGACTGTGAGGCACCGCGGCTGTCTGTTGGGATCTCAGGTTACGGCCGACCAGACTTTATGGAAGCTTCTCTTCCACACCCTCTCTCCCCCTCCGCAGGCTCCGGAGGAGGTATCGAGTTGCCGGTTCAGCGCCGATCAGACTTGGCGCTGGCGGCAGCTTGTGATCTTGGGTGCCGGTGTGTGTTTTCTCTCTCACTCTCTGTATCGATGCACAGTGCTGATGTGCATGGATGAACGTAGGATTTGCAGTTTGGACTCTTTACAACGTCACTTAAACACAAAAATTGACTTTCCAAACAGTTTGATGTGTTACATGATCCAAAATGTACAGAGTTTAATTATAAATACTAACCACAAACATCAGTTGTTCATACTATCCACATGACTCTGTTATTAAAGATGTAAACAGCATGAACCAAATAATAAACTCATTTTCATGCAGAGAAACTTTGTTTTAAAAAGGCATGAAAAGTTTCTCAATAGTCAAACTTTAAAAACCGAGGGGTGGCTAAGTACAAAATGTTCCCAAAATTAATTCAAAATGTTGTTTTAAACTACTTGTTTGGGTTTAGTAATTAAAAAACAGACACAAGGTTTGGATTTTGCACCTCAAATGAAACAGAACTGGAAGTGAAAGATGAAATCTTAGTGAATCAGAGAAATGCTCATCTCTAGAATACAGATTGTGCAACTCAGAACCTTTTTACCCTGGAACTTATTGATCCTGGACCTGGACGTCTTTCAGTCCTAGTTTCATACTGTACAATTTTTGGCAAAGACTGGTGCATGTGATAATGTGCAAACTCTGTTTGTAAAAGTCTGTGTCACACTGTACATTAAAGGGTTTTATAGATGCAGGCTGCAAAACGCCTTGCTGCAGATCTTGTTGCAAACGAATGACAGTGATCCATTCATAATTGAATTATAACATGTTGACACTCATTATTAAACTCTAAGAAGAGAAGGAGGAGGACGAGGAAATGGAAGCAGCTGCAGACATGGATAGTTTCCTGAAACAGATGTCTGTTGCAGCTGCACGAGTTTTCCCGTAAATTTCTGACAGTTGAAGTTTGTCTTGGGTCGTCTTTGGTCATGAGAGCGGAATCGGTGTCAGTGAGCACGTCACGCCATTGATTCAAGATCACGACCAAAGAATTTTCTTTTAATTCTTTCTCAACGAAAAAGTTTGTCTACCACAGCCGAGAGTGGCACAGTGTGAACCAGCCTGAAGGTCTGAGCTACAGGGTTGATTAGGCAAATTAAGTCATTGATGTGGATTCAGTCTCAGCAGGCAGCTGCCTCACTTCTTCCTCTAGTACGTTTCTAATAGATTGTCATTGGGAGTGCTGGAGATACTTTACCAGTCAGAAGTGTTGAGTGCACCCCCACCATACCAAATGTTCCAGGTAAATTGTAAAGTACTACCTCCCAACCAACCAGGACCTTTTCCTGAGGTAAATTTCTACCCTGGTAATATTTTATTTACCCTGATTCATGCAGTGGACAGAAGAGATGGAATGAAATGGCTCCTGAAGTGGAAACAAACCCTACGGATATTAAACTAACCAAAAAACAAAGTGAAACATAAAAGAAACATCAACAAGAAAAACAATGTTTCTCAAAGTCTCATATTCCTTGATACACGATTAAAAAATGGACGTGGAAACACTATTCAGCAGCAGAAAGAAAAGAATGGATAATCTTTCTGAACTTCTTCAAAACCCAGTGATGATGTCCATCTGAAAAGTTCCCTGTAGCCCAGGTGCTGCAGGTGGGTGCAGGAAAGCAGCACTCACAGGTCAACAAGGAGCAGATCCTCCATAGGCGAGGGCTCTGAAGGTTCTACCACTTGCTCACTTGCTAGCCCGGCATAGAATGGCTGTCATGAATTATACATAAAGACATCTGCCACCTCTGAATTATAGATCTGTGGAAGCCCAGCATATGGGAACAGCCTAGCAAGTGCTAATGGCTAACTCCCTGTGACAAAATATGGGTTAGAGATGCGTGAATGAAGGTAAGTCATAAAACCTTCCAGTCATTCGAGTGTGAGATGGATGTAAATGTGAACATTAATATGTTTGGCTATTTTCATTTTCATCCAGTGACACATTGTTGGGATTTTTCTCTCAAGTTAAACTAAGCTGAACTTTTAAAAAGAAACAATCACTTCCTCCCTCTGAAGTGCAAACTGCTTGAATATTCTATACTTGGATCGGTGTTTAGAGAAGATGGGGGGGGGGGGGGGGGGGGGGGGGTTTGGAGAAATGGGGCTGAGTTTTTCATCCGGACCAGTCGAGCAGGAGGCCCCGGTCTACCCGGGACCACTTCGATCTCTGCCTCTCTCTCCAGGATTATCCTCTTATCGGTGCCGCAAAAGCCAGGCTGAGAAGCACCAGTAATTAGCCTATCTTTAATTAACGAGCACTTCGCTTCAAAACCACCCACGACCCGTCTCCCACTTGGAAGGCAGGCGGCGCAGAGTGAGGATGAGCAAACCTAATCTTGTTTTTGCCGGAGTAAGAGAGAGTGAACGTGTTGAAAAGGGCAAAGTTCATCTTCAAGTATTCGGGGAGTTGCACCATGCAGAACATCTCTCATGCACTCTCGCTTGCAAACAAGCTTTTCTACCACGCAGGTTTCAAAGGGAATCCTTCCACCCACAACTGTTCCACTATGTCGTTCACATTCGCTTGTGTGTTCAATTGAGTTTGTATACTGCTCCCAAATCAGGCTGCCTCTTCATCGTCTTTAACAGACTTAAGTTTACAGGTTTGCTCAAACCTCCTTCGGATCCACAGTGGAAACTCATGTGGGAGAATACGAGGGGCAGAAATCTCTTGACTCACTCCGGTTTTTCACTTTCCATGTCCTGCCATCTTTTAGAGAACAAATACTTTAGAGTACTTACATTAAAATAATGTAAATTATAATAATATTTATTGTGGTTACAGAGAAGAAGACCAGCTGATCAGTAATGTGAGGCAGAAGACAAATCAAGATGTAAGAAGGAGACCTGGAAAGAATGTCAGCGGTGCCCGAGCTTGACCTGATCTTGGGACTGTCAGCAGGAGAGGCGGCAGGGGCCCCTGCATGCATACATTAGCGATGCTTAGGCGCACTAATTGCTTCTCACTTAGACAAATCTCCAGCAAATCACGGCTGTGCCGGCAGCACTGCCCGGGCCCCCCGGGAAGCAAAGACGGCAGGCAGGCGGACAGAGCGAGAGACAGGATGAGGTGGAGGAGGAGGAAGAGCAGGAGGGGGGGGCGGCAAGTGGAGCGTGTGTACCAGAGGCGCTTTGGAGAAGGATGGAGGAGGGAGGAGTGTGTGAGAGGGGGGGTCTCCCATGAGAATGGACAGAAACGAGGAGAGAGAGAAAAGCAGCACTTCAAGAGTGGCTCTCTTTCTGCTCATCCATAGTCCAAGCTGAAACGCCCCCCCCCCCAACCTCTCACACCCTTACGCTCAGAAGGCCCACCGCTGCTCCGCTCCTCCACTGTTCCACCCCCCCCCACCTTCTTCTACAAGCCCTCAGATCTCTGCTCTGCCCCCTCGCCAGCCCCTCCTTCCTCTCTCATACTCTTCCTCTCCATCGCTTCACAGAAAAGTGGAGGAAAGATGAAACTCTACAAAGAGAGAGAAAAAAAAATCAATAACACAGATGGATAGCTGGATAACAGGGTCCGGCATGCTTCGGCGGTGAGGCAATCCAGAGGGTGCCCACACAACTTCCACACAGGCGAGGAGAGATGGGCAAAAACAAGACGCTGGGAAGAAGGTGGTGATTAGCCTCAGGAAGTCAGCATCACCCGCAACACACAAGTACACACTCGTTCACGTACGCGTCTGCAGTACAGTGTGGATGCATGTATGAAACAAAACAAACTAACATATAGAAATAAATAACAACCCATCCACTAAAGCTTTTAGATCTTCGATTCAACTAAATACAACTTTTAAGTGACAAAAAATACAAAATAAATCATTCTTTTCTGTTAATTATAGACACAAAAATTGATATTTTTTGGTATTAAAAAGTTTTTCCTGTTAATCTAGTTTATATCACAGTTAAAATCATTATGTAACAAATATATGAGTTCAAATCAAGACTGTGAACCTTCTTACATAACTTTATATCCGTTACCGGGGAAACATCAAGTGTAAAGGAATACAGGAAGTTGTCAGAACAGATGTAACTGAATCAAGAACAGACTTTAGATCCAGTTGCTTCCAGCTTTGGCAAATTACTATCGAAAATTTAACGCATCATCTCAGCGGCCCTAAGAAGACCGATAAGTCACATTATCTTTTTATACCCTACAGGTCAGGTGGGGTGTGATAATCTTAACTGTCTTTAAAGCTTTTGGCACTTTAGTTGACTGAGTTTTCAACTTGACCCAAACCTGGAAGAGATAAAGCTGCTTCTGCGTACGACTCAACTCAGAATCAGTGGAACTTTCACAACCAAAAACCAATAGCAAAAAATAAATAAATGAAGTTTGGCTTCCCAACACAGAGGTCAATGCATCATGATTAAAAGATAAAGTTTGGTAGAGATACAGATGAGAAGACAGAA
>SSNP01000007.1:6674181-6685013 GCA_006937955.1 Pachypanchax playfairii | reverse complement strand
ATACTGCAGACGCAGCTCCCCTCTTCAGTCACTTGTGAGCCATTTGCATTTTGTGTTATTAAACTGGTTTATTTCACTACAGACTCTGAGTTGAAAGAGAAGATGTGGGCGTATTAACCAGGGCTGTGTTCAATAATTACAGGTGTGTTCAAGCAGGTTCTCCAGGTTAACAAGCTGTAACCATAAATCCACACTGCAGTAACATCTGTATCACAGAATTAGTTTGTATCCTGTTTATTCCATTAAACTGTTAAACTTGTGATAGCAGCAGCCGTGTTGCAACATTCAGGGATTTTAAAAATCACCTTCTATAAAACGGGTCCTGTTTTAGCTCAAACCTGGACTTTCTCCTAAAACTGCACCTCAATGCATCACCATGTACAAACACATGCCTCGTCTGATCATAGAATTTATCTCTAAATGTCTGTAATTCCAGACTTGTGGTCAGTTCTAAACTTTAAGCAGAAGCTTCATACTTGGATCAATCAGTAGATGTAAAACTCTGATGTTTTTCATGTTTTATGAAACACTTTTTTTATCTGTGCAAGTTGTAATATAAATAAACTTTACTTACTGTGGTGAACTCAGACTTGTGATCACATGCAGATGTTAGAAGTGAAGATGTTGCTTTTTGCTGTTGTTTTGGTCAGTTAGGTGAGCAAACAAGAAACTACCAGCTGCAGCCAATCACCACTTACAGGAAACGAACCTGACTAGTTGTGCTCTGATAATTTATTAATCTAAGTGAGTTTATGGATAATTTGAAGCCTGACAGTTTTACTGTGTTGATTTGAGAAGAATCTACCACAACTTTAAACATCTGTGTTATATTCTTGTTCTTTTTCACGTAAACTTGTGTTTTTTTAGAGTCTTAAGCAACATAAAAACAAAAGTTTAAAGAGTTTTTAGACTAATTTTGCTATTAAAATAATTATGCTCAAAATTATCATTTTTATTTTGTGTAGAACTTATTGATTTGTGCTAATCAATAGGTTCACACAGGCAGTCCAAAAGCCAGATTCAGCCAGTGGACCATCCGAGTCTGGTCAATGCTGATGTGCTTTACTCTGTTGATAAATCATTTAAACACTAAGATGGAGGCAGACTGTGCCAAAGTTTTAATTCAGACGTCCTTTGATTAAATCAATAGAACCCTGTGAAAATCAAAAGGTTATCCACTCGTGCCCTGAAGTCTGAGTGTGAACATCTGCCTGATTGTGATGCACATCTTCATGGTCCACCTCCTGAAACCAGCTCACACCAAGTGAGATGCTTCAAGCAGCTGTAGGAGACATGAACGCTTGACAACTTTGTTGTAATGAATGTTACTGATGACCCAAATCTACCACACACACACACACACACACACACACGCACACTTTCCATCATATTCTCCTCCTACACTGAAATGTTGGTGGAAAACACGACAATTTTAGGCTTTAAGTGACGAGACGTTCTGTAGAACTCCATCAGACTGAATCTAATCTGTTGCATTTTGAAACTAAAATATATTTGTTTGAATATATTTATCAAACTATAGTGTGTGAAGAGATAGCATGACAAAAAACCCTCATGATACTGAAAGATCAGGTTAACTTGTGAGAAACAGAAGGAAAGTTTAGTATTATATTATTATTGCATCAGATTTTAATTGTGTTTACTTCAGATTTTATTACCTCTAAGAAATTAAACTCTTCTGTTAGTCATGAAGAACAATGATGGGAGTTCTGAAACAACTTATAACTAATTACCATTAAATTATAATAAAGTAGTTAATATTCCTGATTGTTCAGAGCTGAAACCTTCAAACATTTTTCATTTAATAAACCAACAGCACCGCCTGCTGATTGTAGGGTGCAGAGACTTATTGCCACAAACACATTATTATGGCGCCATCTTGTGGAGAAATTATACATTTAATTTTCAGGAGGTTTTGTTCTCTGATCTTTGCTTTGTTCTGTTTCAGTTACACTCTCACCTGTTTATAACATCTCTCCTGCATTCAGTCAGTAATCACAGCCTCCAGGTGTTTATCAGGTTTGGTTTCCTTGTTTCTTCTGCTCAGTCTGTTCACAGTGTTTCCTTTCCATCAGAATAAATCACTGGACTTTACCTGCCTGCTTCCTGCTGCTACACGCCTGCACCTGTAGAGCCAAGTCCATCCAGAAGGTTCATCTTCAGATGCTCTCTAGTATAAAACATGACTGTCTAAGATGTGCTAGATATAACAATAATAATAATAATAACACATTTTATTTGAAGCGCCTTTTAGAACCCTCAAGGACACTGTACAACACAATAAAAACACAATGAATAAATATGCTTAAAAACAGTAATAAACAATTAGAACACAATAAAACCAACCTGAGGACGAGGACCGGAGGGAGCAGGACGGAGTGTATAGATGGAGGAGATCTGTGAGGTAGGGCGGAGTCAAGTTATGGAGGGATTTGAAAGTGTACAAAAGGAGTTTGAACTGAATTCTATATTTTATTGGTAACCAGTGCAACTGCTGGAGGACGGGAGTGATATGGTGAGACAGTCGTGTTCCTGACATAATACAAGCAGCAGAATTCTGGACTAGTTGAAGTTTATTGAGGGTTTTTTGTGGAACCAGACTGTTGACAAGGATGGAGGTGGAATGAACAGTA
Organism: Pachypanchax playfairii; assembly: GCA_006937955.1. Classification (NCBI taxonomy): domain Eukaryota; kingdom Metazoa; phylum Chordata; class Actinopteri; order Cyprinodontiformes; family Aplocheilidae; genus Pachypanchax; species Pachypanchax playfairii. The sequence continues at coordinate 6,682,362 of SSNP01000007.1, read as the reverse complement.
AGAGATGGCGAAGATGATTGATGTTACGTAAATGAAAATAAGCAGACCGAGTGACATTGCTGATGTGAGCTTGGAAGGATGATGAACTATCAAGGATGACACCCAAACTCTTTAACTGAGGGGAGGGGGAGATAGAAGATCAATGGACAGGGTGAAGTTTTGAACTTTAGAGAGAGAGGATTTAGAGACAACAAAGAGTAATTCTGTTTTAAAACTGTTAAGTTTAAGAAAGTTTAAAGTGAACCATTTTTTGATTTCAGAGAGACAGGAGGTAAGGGAGGAGAATGGAACAGAGACATCACTAGACAAATAGAGCTGGGTGTCATCTGCGAAGCAATGGAAATTAAATTTACAGAAAATATTACCAAGGGGTAGAAGGTAGGTGATGAAGAGAAGGAGGCCAAGGACAGAGCCCTGTGGTACACCAGGAGAAACAGGAGGGATAAGATTTAAAGGATTTGAGTTGAATGAATTGACCCACCCTTCCAATTAGACTGGCTACACCTATAGGTGCTACCCTCACCACCAACCACCCCCACAAGTTGAAACAATCAAATGAAATTAAAGGTTTAATATGGATCATGAACACCACAACAGATCAAGGCCTGCGGTTGTCGGGGCGCCAGGCCAACAACTCCCTCGTGTGCTGCAAAAATTCCTCGGACAATCCCCCTCTGGCCCCTGATTCTCTCCGGCTGCTCCTCTCCCAAGAAGGACAACAAAATTCCCGGCGCTCTTAAACACTTCTTGGCCGTCGACTCCGCCCACCTCCACAGTACCAGCCTCGCTATTACTGACTATTTACCATGCAACCTATAACGGTGCCCTCTGTTCTGCCCGCTATTGGCTGATAAATGTAAACATGACGTAAACATGATGCCAATGTCGTGCCCGTCAGAATAAGTATTTTATTGCATTTTACTTCAGATATCATTTTTAAATGAAATACTGTATTTTCATTCTACACCCTTCTAAACACCCTGTGGAGGTATTATGTTGTTAAAAAAATAGCTTTTTATGAAAATATTCCAAATCACATCTTTAACACCTTTTCAATAATCAAAGATAAAGATTGATGAAAATGTACTATTGGCATTGTGCTTTGACAGATTTTGATTACATTTAGTTTTTCTAGAGTTTTTTAAGGTTACAGGCTACATGTGCCACCCTTTTCAAAATCTGTGCCCCTACCTGGCCCCCAACAAAGATTCTGTAGACACGCCCCTGCCAGACATGCATGTTGTGTCATCTGGGTTTCAGAACCAGCTGTAAATGTCAGTTTGAGCCTTCATGACTCTCTGGGTTAGCTCTGTGATAAACTAGTCATGGTCACACAAAGTGACCGCTTGGATCAGACGCTCCACTAGCAGCTCTGAACACGCTGAGGCGAGATGGACACGTGATCATGTCTGAACACGTGATCACGTCTGAACACATCACGGTGCTCTAACACTGAATGATGTCTGCATTTAGCGAATCATACAGCAAAGTCTGTTAATTAATCTGTTATCAAATAAAAACAGTGTTTGAAGACAGTTTGTGCACATAGTGTCCCTGAAAGTGATAAAGGTTGATTTTTTTTTTTTACTTTTTCAGGAAAAACAAGGTAAACTTTGCTCCATGCAGACAATCTGTTCCTTTATGGCCTTTCCAAAAATGTTATTCTAAAAACAAGATCACAAAATCTTCTGTTTAAAAAAGGTCCTGGTTCCTTTTTTTTTTAACTTTGTCACATGAAACAATATGACCAGACTGTGTNATCACGGTGCTCTAACACTGAATGATGTCTGCATTTAGCGAATCATACAGCAAAGTCTGTTAATTAATCTGTTATCAAATAAAAACAGTGTTTGAAGACAGTTTGTGCACATAGTGTCCCTGAAAGTGATAAAGGTTAATTTTTTTTTTTTTTACTTTTTCAGGAAAAACAAGGTAAACTTTGCTCCATGCAGACAATCTGTTCCTTTATGGCCTTTCCAAAAATGTTATTCTAAAAACAAGATCACAAAATCTTCTGTTTAAAAAAGGTCCTGGTTCCTTTTTTTTTTAACTTTGTCACATGAAACAATATGACCAGACTGTGTCAGACCTGCAGTAAACCATGTTGCTTTACAGCAAATTAAAAAAGAAATATCCTGCATGTGAGACACTTGTTTTCCATGTAACCTATTTGTTCTGCCTCAGCTACACTTTGTGATGATAGTGTGACGCACACACAGAAACAGTGTCACTAGTGTGTGTGTGTGTATGTGTGTGATGGGAGAGAAGATCACAGGGTGCAACCAGAATGGAGGGTCATGCTTCCAGCAGTGCTCCAGACAAGGTCAGCCATGAAGAGACTCCAACACTGGTGGAGATTACCGGATAAGCCTCAGCTCATTCAGGGGTCTCGTGTTCCGCTCACCCAAACAACCTCATATCTCACATCTTTTTCTTGCAAAAGTACAAATATTTTTGCTCCACTGAGTTATTATGTTTGTTTAAACACACGTGCTCCCCTTCAGCTTACAGCTCGGGCAGCTCAGGGAACTGGTTTCACCGTCTCATTTTATTCATAATACACGTACACACTGATAAAGAGGAGCACCTTCTGGATTCAGAGACGTTGTCCTGTAGTTTTAGTCTGAGAACACAGCACTGCAGAGTGTTTNCTGTTTAAAAAAGGTCCTGGTTCCTTTTTTTTTTAACTTTGTCACATGAAACAATATGACCAGACTGTGTCAGAACTGCAGTAAACCATGTTGCTTTACAGCAAATTAAAAAAGAAACATCCTGCATGTGAGACACTTGTTTTCCATGTAACCTATTTGTTCTGCCTCAGCTACACTTTGTGATGATAGTGTGACGCACACACAGAAACAGTGTCACTAGTGTGTGTGTGTGTATGTGTGTATGTGTGTGTTGGGAGAGAAGATCACAGGGTGCAACCAGAATGGAGGGTCATGCTTCCAGCAGTGCTCCAGACAAGGTCAGCCATGAAGAGACTCCAACACTGGTGGAGATTACCGGATAAGCCTCAGCTCATTCAGGGGTCTCGTGTTCCGCTCACCCAAACAACCTCATATCTCACATCTTTTTCTTGCAAAAGTACAAATATTTTTGCTCCACTGAGTTATTATGTTTGTTTAAACACACGTGCTCCCCTTCAGCTTACAGCTCGGGCAGCTCAGGGAACTGGTTTCACCGTCTGATTTTATTCATAATACACGTACACACTGATAAAGAGGAGCACCTTCTGGATTCAGAGACGTTGTCCTGTAGTTTTAGTCTGAGAACACAGCACTGCAGAGTGTTTGCTAACTGTTAGCAGCAAAACACACACACACACACACTGTGCACAAATACAACCTTATCAGTGTTTACACACACTGCCTGTGTGTGCACTGTGCAAACTGCAACCTGTGTGTGTGTCCATAACATCTGGTTTATATGAGTGTATCCACACTGTGTGAAGAAAGAAAAAAAAATACTCCATCTGTAACATTTTGTTGGAAATACTTACTGTGTGAAATATCAAACAATGAATAAAAGTAGCAAAGGGACATTTTCTGCCTCATTCGTTCAGCGTGCATATTTAGATTTTATAAAATGTGCATGTTTTATTTTATCAAATAAATTGATTCAAGTGAAAAATGGTGAAATCAGTCATATACTGAGAGCAATTATTTATTTGTTCCTGCATTAAATTCATGTTGCATTAAATGTGTGTTCCACTAGAGGACTCTGCACTACTTTCCATTCTGATTTCATCATGAAACCCAGAGGAAGCCGATGTGTTGGGTAGGTTACGGAACGCCCTGAAGAGGGCAGCCTTGTCAACAGTCTTTAAATACACTTTCATCTTCTTTTCTCTTAGAATTTAACAACTAACACTGATGTTACTGAAGGAACATGAAGTAAATGCTCTCTTGTAAAAACATTCCTTACATAAAAACAAATGAAGCTCTTCGTTTATGTATAAACTACTGAGAAAAGGATCAAAACACCTTTAACAGTGTACCAAACCCAAAGCACAGCGCTAACAAAAAGAGAGATCTTATAAACTGAATGAGCACAAGCTGTAAAACAGCTTAATGGCTGCCTGTAGCCACGGTGGCAGCACCAAGTTCAGCTCAGGCGGTTTCTAACATGTGTGCTGTGTTCACTATTCTTTGTTCCAACAAGAGCATATGCCACAAGCCCTCACTGCGTTTCCTCAACAGCTGCTAAACCCATTAAATCTGCAGCCAGCCACCGGAGAGGAGGACGTGCAGGGAGGGAGGAAGAGGAGGGGGGGTGGGGTGGGGGGGTCGACTGAGCCATGCACCGTTCCATCATAACCCCAGGAGCTGCTGCAGAAAAATGTTCAACATAAAAACAGATCACCAGGATGAGCGGCGTGCATCCTGCGCGACGTGTTTGTAATGTAAACTGTTAATAGGAAACTTGTCAAATGAGTTCTGATTATTATTGCAGTGCAAGTTAATGTGGATCAAATGATGCTTGCCTTGAGGTGCTATAAAGAAAATGCAGTCAGTCTACAAGGTGCCTTTAAACGAGAGTCTGTGAGCAGAGTGGTAATAATCCAGCATCCATTCTGCATCATTACATGAACCAACACTCTGGCTGTTTGCTCTGCAGTGCAGCTTTGTGCCTCAGGCTTTGAAGCTCAATGGTTCCCAGTGCTTCTATTTGCCGTGCTGCAGGATATCACAGCACTGTTCATTTCCAGGCTTCACATCACCTCATTAAACTGACCTGTCCCTCTGCACACTATTAAAAACAGCTCTGTGAGGACTTCCCTTTCTCTCAGAAAATAAAACTTCAGCGTACAGAATGTACCTCTCCTATTTCGTGGACTCATTTTGAGGATCAGTGATTTGCTCCGAGGCTCCGTCTCGAGGAGGGCTTCAGCTCGTCCATCACCTCACCACTCTCAGCACATGAAAAGCTCTACAGACAAGGGATTAGCATCATCCTCTGATTAGCAGCCCACCACGACACCTACATTTGCACTCGAATCTCAAACACTTGCTGAAAAGATGTCATGATCATTTATTTCATTACTGAGACATAAACACGGTCTCCTGGCTGTTTTACGACGCAGCGTTTTAGTGTTTCGTGTAAGCACCACTGGATTTCTGCGTAAAACCTCCCAATCTACAAAGCCACACTGCTCGTATAATCTGTGGTAACAACTCAAATGCAAAACAACAGCACTGCTATTTCACAGATATTCAGTTTAAGAGGCAAACGCGTAACATCTGTCGGACACGACTGCACGCTGAGGGCGATTCATGGAAGGAAAATCAAAGACTGACTTTTTTTTTTATCTTTAGGGGAAAAACATGTAAAGATTATGTTTCTTAAAGTTGCCTATAAAAAATGCATGCAGCTGCAGTTTTGCAGCCTTTCTTGAAACAATGCTTTGAGTGTAATGAGGCCATCTTTTTTAGTTTTTATACTCACACATTCAAACACAACATAAAAAGTAGTAGTAGCTCAGATACATTCATTGGCTTTAAGCTATTTTAGCCCACAGTCCTATTATCTTGTTAAATGGAGCAGAAAACGTGTGGTGCGGGTGAAGCAATAGGCGGATGGAAAGCAAGCTTCGGCGTAAAAAAATATGATGGCGGTGGTGCTTGAGATGGTCTATTACTGCTGAATCTTCCCACAGACGGTATTTTCATCCAAGATAAATTGTATTCTGGAACAGGGACAAATATTGTGCTCACCGCCTCTTCCTTTGATAACCAAGGTGAGGGAGCGGGGAGGTGCACGGTGGCGTGCGTTTAAACATCTTCTTTTACCATCTCTTTGGTGGTGCTTGTCCTGGAAAGCTGCCTCAGCTCACCCTCCTGGTGAGTTTATCTGCCAGCAGCCCACAGTGGCAGAGCACGTTGCTTCTATCAAGTTGCATTGATGATTAATTACACAGCAGAGGCGGGAGGAGGGGGGGTGAGAACAAAGGCTGATCCATCTGTGTCAGGGCGAGTGGACAGCCCTGTGGTGCAGAGGGTGAACGCTCTGGCAATGCCATCTATCACAGCAACGGCTATTGAACAAATACAAGGTCAGGGTGCTGTCTGCCTCTGCAGCGGCCTCGGTTACACCTCACAGCCCCTCAGACCAGCTTTCAACATCAGGACTTAGGGTGACCCGTCGCTTCACCACAGGGATGTGATCCAACTCAGTCTGACGACAGCAGAGGAACTTTCTAATGAAGATATTTACTGCTTCTGGTTTATGTTGGTTTCCTCTGTGTGAAGCAGTCAGAGACACTCTGGTCATAAAGGGATGGACATTAGCAACAACACTCAGACTGTGGTGTTTATATGAAGCTCAGGGCCCAAAGTGAGCCAAGAAAAAACTCCTCCACACCACGACAGCAGCAGCCTGAACCGCTGGCACACGGCAGGATGAAGTGTTCACTCCAAGTCTGACTCGAACATCTGAATCGAGTCTCATCTGACCAGCTTTTCTAATCTATTACTGTCCACTTTAGGTGAGTCAGTGTGACCTGCAGCCTCGGCGTCCTGGTTGTAGCATCACCCCGTGTGGTCTTCTACAGCTGTAGGTACAACATCTGGTTCAAGGTTCCACGTGTTGTGTTCTGAGATGGATTCTGTCTAGACCAGACTAGACAGAAACAGACTGCAGAGAACTATCAGGTCTGCTGAGAGAAGCTGATCTGCCCTCAATCCAGGACATGGACTCCTCCGTCCAGGACCTGTACTCCTCCAGGTGAAGGTGAGCTGTAACGCTCCAATGAGGGCTGGATTTTCACACACAGTTTTCTGAGGATTTTATTAACACCACCAAAATACACAGCACAGCTGTTCCCTGTTGAGCGACCCATTATGAAGAATATCAAGATTTTTCTGAAGCTGCAGGAGAAATAAACCAAAAATCTGAACAGAATTGGAAGAAAATTGTTTGAATGTTTCAGTGTTTATGAACCAGCAACTTTAACGATTAATAAGAATAATTAGCACAAAATTGACACCTGCATCATCATAAACTGAGAGCAGCTGAGACAATAAGAGGAATATAAACACACACTTAACATAGAAAAGTTTTTATTCCTAATATTTAATAAAATGGCATCACATTGGTGAAAACACACCTGTTGAACAACCCTTCACTAACCAAATCATCAAGAGTTGGAGCTGCAAACGTTTCTGCCAGTTTCTGTCTGAAAGTAAACAAAAGACTGTGTGCAGCAAACAGACATTTCTCTGGGTTTTATTATCTTTTGTTTTGTGAGACATTTGATTTAATATTTGTTCAGCTGTGCGCAACTCGCTCTGTTCCTTTGTTTAATGGATCAACATGAGGGCAGAAGTATCTGCCAACAGCCTGCTGAAAGTGAAGAGTTTCTGGTTTCTTTTAGAACTCTGTCATGTTGCTGCTCCAAACATTTCTGCTGTACTGTCAATAGAAAACATGAGGCAGATCCTCAAAACACACAAATACAAGTGAAGAACCAAAATTCAGCAAAAGACGGGCGTGTTTTTAATGGATTAAAGTGACTTTTTAATAAGTGTTATGTTTTGTTGTTGATAAATGTAGGTTATGTTGTTAACTGCCAATTTGAAATTAACATTTTTGGCCAAGATGGAGTAGCTGGAATGTAATATTTGGACCTAAATGGGCAAATTAATCGTCTCTCAGAATTAATTTTTGTCGAATCACTAAATTAATTTCCAGAAAAGGTACAAAGAAATCCTCAGTTTGGAGAAATCTTCCCAAAATCATGATAGTTGATGAGAATAGTATTTATAAAACTCAGTTTCCCATCACATGGTCACTCTGGGTCACATGTTACATTTCACTCATCGAACAGGAAGTGCAGATAGTTCCAACATTAATAACAATTAATTTGTGTAAATAACATTCAACACAGATGCAAAATGTTATAAAATAATGTTCCGATGAACAGTTATGAGATTTTAAATGTTAGATTTGTTTTTAGAAAATAATAATAAATTTTTGAACTAACAGAACTGTGACGAGCTGATCGATAAAACCAAGATACTAAAAGTTCTATAGAAACAGAACCATTTCATTAACATCTTGGTACATGGTCTGAATGGTTCTAGATAGATTTACATTTATATAAACTAGACAGGTTTTTTTAAGTTTTATGTTTCATCCCATTTGTAGATTCTAATTTATAAGTAGCTTAAAGAGGCCCTT
>SSNP01000007.1:6653669-6673869 GCA_006937955.1 Pachypanchax playfairii | reverse complement strand
AGCAAACAGGTCTGACGTTGCCATGCGCAGCGGGGCAGGAAACAGTATACCTTGCTCTCATAGGCTATTTTGTTAGCCAATCAGAGTCCAGCATATTCGAATAATGATTATGAACGAGCTGCTGACGAAGCAGCCTGACAGAAGGAGCCGGAACCACCCGAATTTTAACGGAGACAGATTAAAAGGTCTGTTAATAAATGTTTACTGACGTTTTTTAGATACAAAATGTTTCATATTACTGGTTAATACTTAAGAAATAACCACAAAGTCCTGAAATGTGTATGAAATGGCCTCTTTAAAAAGCAGTAATCTAAAAATAGTTTGTATGAAACTGAAAATAAGTGAAGAGAAAAAACTGAGGACTGTCAGAAAGTCTGAATAAATACTGATGAAGACCAGTTTTAACAGACTCAGATCTGTTTCCTGCTACATACAGACTATATAAATAAATAAGGTCCCACAAGTCAGCGGGGGCCCCAAACTGAACAGTCTGCGTCTTCTGAGGAGAATTAAAAGTCCCTGTTTTTATATACCTAAAAACAAATGTGGGATATAAGAATTAAAAAGCAGCTATTATAAAGTGTTGCTGGTGTTTTACAGTATAATGTTGAATCTTGTCGTTGTGCACAATATTAAAATTAGTTCTTTTTAGAAATCTAAACTTGTGGATCAGATTTCTGTTCAACCTGCAGGATCATCTCTTGTATAATTCTTTAACCAGTCTTCATGCAAACACCTGCAGAAAGAATCAAGCAGTTACAGATTCAAAATGCAGCACACGCTCTGGGACTGAAAGAATTTGTTTGCAAGTGCTCGACTAAAACAAATGTGTTTTTGCCTTGAAGGAGCTTATGAAACCCACATGACTGCACTTTAAAGGGGTTAAGGTTAGCCACATGGCAGCGTGCAGACTGTTTCTGAGTTTTTCTGTCCATTAAGAAGAGAGGAAGTAAATCAGATCCCAGCCAGAAATCTTATTTTCCCCTAGAAAAAAAATAAATTCATGACAGAGAGAGCTGCCAAAAAAGTAAATGTTCCTCCACTGACCCGATGTTTAGAGATGACAGCAGAGGATTTTTATTTATTTAATTAGATTTTTTTTGTAGATTGAAGACCCTCAATTTTCCAGCGTTTCTACTGGGTGAGTTGTAAATCAAATGTTTAGTGTGCAGGAGCTGAACTGTGTGTGTGTGTGTGACAGTGCACAGACTCCACATGTATGAGGACAGTTGGAGGGACAACACCCTGGTCCTGACTGAGCTGCAGCAGGACAGAGAGTCTCTGCCAGCTGCTTTATGACAACACATTAAAGAGGAGCCTGGAAGTCTGGTGGCTGAGCTTTGCATTGTCTCCCCTCTGCCAACAAGGACCTGGACCTGGCACGCTTTATTAAACAAAGAGTTCCTCTGGCTTCAGGCTGTTCCTTTGAAAAAAAAAAAAAAAAACTCAGGACAATAGAAGCAGGAGGGGAGAGGGAGTGTGGGAGTACAAGAGGCTGGGTGTGTGAGGTTTGCGGTGAGCGGCTGAAGAGGCCTCCTGACGGTGTGTGTGAGTGCCAGTGGTCGGTCTGGGCTGATCCGCTGGTGCGGACAAGAGGGAATCCGAATCGGCTATGACAGGAATGTGAGAGCAGGATATCATTAGAAGCACGAGAGCCTCAAACACACAGCAGGCAGCAACCAAAACACAGAGACAGGGAGAACTTCAGATGGTCAACACAGCAGCTGATCCGAACACGAGACCTCAGATAATGTCAAATGTATTTTAGAGCCACAAGCTTCTTTTATCATCATTAAAATGTTTATTAGAACCAAAAAAACAAAATATGTTAATGTTATAAATGGATTTATTATAAAAGAGCAACAAAATGATCAAGTCACAGTTTCATTTGAAAGGTTTGGACTCTCGAGTTTTACATCTGCTTTCATTTTGATTCTCACGTGCACTCAGTTAGTCAGATACTTGCCTCAGTATGTAAACATTCAGCTCTTCCCATCAAAGTAGTGAGATTATCCTCACAGTGGCTGCAGCGAAGCTTACAGAAACACTTTCACTGGCTGTTTTATTTTTATCCCTGTTGTGCTTTTGGGTCGTATCTTTAACTTATTCTGAACTCCTTATCAAAAATGTTCCTACCACATATTTTAAAATGGCTGTGAAGTCCAAGATTCAAGAGCAGGAAAAACATCTCAACCTTAGTTATTTCATCTTCTACAGAATTAATTTTTTTTTTAAAAAGCTGAACTGATCCTAGAATATAAACGTTCCTCTTCCAGATGTGTTCATTTTTTTTCCAGTGTTTCTTTGAAATTTTGTTTTTAAAGTGGTAGAAACTACTTTTCACGAGGCATGTTATTTAAAGAGGAAGCAGCAATTATAACAGCAAGACCAGGAGTTCAAGGATCAACGATCTGTGGAGCTGATAGATGTTTCAGTAAGTTTAGCTGCCAGCTGTAGTCATGATGATTCCAGTGTTTTTACGGGGAAAACGTTGACCTTTCCTTGAAACATGAAGCTTTTCCACTGATATGAATATTCAGATCACTAAAATGCAGCGATGAATGAGTTTGAAATAAACCCCACGCATGTGTATTAGGTTCATTTGCATTTTTGAAGCGTTTAATTACCCTAAATCACTTACACCCAACAGCTGTGCTCAATTTATGGAGTCCAGTTTTTACATAAATATAGGAGGCTTGTTTTATTAATGACTGAATTTTGGTCCAGATGCGAATAATAATAATGAAATGGTGGTAAAACTCAGACAGCTAAACATGGTCTCATGTGACAGACGGCAGCAGATTTGCTTTTTCATGTTCATGCATCGTATTTTCAAATAAACAAGGACCTGCTGCACAGCTACCTTCTGACTGAACGCACCGACAGCGTGCAGGCTCCTCTCTGCCACCGAGCATCACGCTCTGCAGCAGGCAGGCCCAGTGGAGCGGAAGAAATGAAAGACTGGAGGATGGAGGAGACGCTCCAAGTCTGGGACCTGCTGCAACAGACATAATAACAGCACAAGACATATTGCTATTCAGACAGAAGGAACACTTTCTTTAAAAAAAAAAAGAAGCATGAATCCCTGTGTGGCTGCCTGAGGGGTACACACGGCATTATGAGAAGGATTTGAGCTGACACAAGTCACAGTGGCTCCATCGCTGGTGTGGAGGAGGAGGAGGGGATGAATTATTCAACCAGCTAGCTTTGCTCGGCTCTGATGTCTTGTTGTTTTATAGGGAGGTGAAACAAGCAGCTCCTCAACAACAAGCTGCACCTCCACACAAGGCTGCTGCTGCCGTCACACATCCACGGGACACAACACGAAAAGGGATGCTCGATTTTCGACGAGGACAGGCTATCATTTCAGAGAGCAGCAGTGGAATAATAGCTCTCTCTCAAAATGACAGCCGTCGTTGAGGCACACCATCACAGATTGCTGGTCTATCACTCCCCACGCGCGAGCCGAAATGACAGCCCTGCCCTGCTGATAGCAAGGCATCTCAGCCTGAGTAGGTGTTCTGTGTGGCTTAGCTCGGCTTTGATGTTTCACTGCAATATTCAGCTCGGATGTTCACTACCTGCTGCTGGATGATCCTTTAAAGCTCCGCTTGTGAGGTAGAGAAAACAACAAACAAGGTGTTATCAGTTCTGTAATAAAATCTATAAAAGAACATCTCAAACATAAATGTGAAGAAAGAAGCATCAGATGAGATAAAACACACAGCTGAAGTTTTCTGTGGTGTAACTTATTTATTTTAATTCCACAAATTTTTCAAAAAAATTACAAAATACTCAAATGGAGAGAACACAGGACTCACAATTTTTCTTATTATTTCTACTTTTTTGTTTACATTGTGTCATCCCATGGCGACTACTCATATATACAATAAGCTTCAAGATACCAGTATATATATAAATCTTAGCAGTCAGAATTTACATTCTGCCATTGCTGCTTTGAAACAAGAAGCTAAACCATTGACAACACTTAACATCAAAGGTTTCGGGGACACAAAAAGTGGGAATAAAAGGCGAGGGAATCGTCAGGAAACGAGGCAAAAAGGAGGACGATGAGGAGTTGGAAGAGAGAGAGACAGTGAGACAGAGTGACAGCCGTCGTCAGCGCTTCCAAGCGTCTTCACAAAGGGGGCATGATGTCTGCAGGAAGCTAGGTGAACATGTTAGTGCTCCGTGTGAAGCTGTGGTCACTTTGAAACAAATACAGTTTCTTCAGGTTCTTCTGGTTGAATCAGAAAGAAATCAAAAGAAAAGCCTTTTTGTTTTTGTAACGTGTCCATGACAGTCAAACAGTCTTAGCGCACGGATCGAATACAGAATGTCAACATGGCTGAAACACAAAAAAAAAACAACATATGAAATGAAATGTGTGCACTGGTATGACACATCAACGCTACATGTAACAGTCAGTGAAATACAGAAACAAATCAAGGCAAACAGAGAAACACACAAGTTTACCACCCCCCCGTCACAGTGTGCATCACTACAGCCGAGCTGGAGGATGGTTTCGTTGCATTTGGGCTCTGCAGCAAATGACTGAACCAGATGAGGGAAGAAGGACCTCAGAGTACAAACCAGGTCCAACTATTCAGAACACAAAGTACTGCTTAAAATATTCACTTACATTTCTCTATAAGATCTGACTGAAGCAGATTCCTTCAGCTCGGTCTAAAACGCGTCAGGTGTGCGAATGATTAAAACGATGAGATGAGTGTTAAAACAAACAAAGTGATGCAGATAAAACCGGTCGGGCGGGTAAAGCCCGGAGACGCTCTTTCAGTGCAAAGTTCTCCTTTTGTTTTTAATCTGCAGCTTCACTGCCTCCTTCCAGCGAAGCCTCCGCGACTTCAAGTGTTTTAAAACAGAAACTAAATAGTCGACACATTCTGACAACTTGCTGCGTGTCACGGGCTGATGAACGGGAGTGAAGGGGTTGATGGGGGGGGGTGTTACACACATCTGTGTATGTGGGACTAAATCTAACACAGTGATGTCGCAACTGAAGCGCGACTCTCAAAAACTGCTCGCTCAGATAATGCCGTGGCGCTCCCCTCTGAAACAAGGGATAATGCTTCAAAATAATTATATTGGAGGCTGAAATGACTTGGAGTCCACACCTAATAGTAGTAATAATAATTATAATAATAATTATATGTTTATATATACTATTTACAGACTCAAAAACGCCATGCTGTAGCTTTTTTAAAATTATGAAAAACCTCCAACAATGTATTAAAATAAATGTTGAATTTAAGATAGCACTTGTTATTTTCCATTAATGTTCTGACAGGTCTCTTTTTTCTTCTTTATAAGCACAGTGTCTTGCTCTAGCACCTACAGAAAATGTCAGGGAAGCTGGTCATGCAGGAGTCTTGAGGATGTTGTCACTACTGGTTAAATACCAAAGAAAGTCAATGTCTTGAAAAATAATAGTTTAAAAAATAAGGTCCTTGACAGGAACGAAAAAGCCAAATGTAAGTGAAATTCTGTGAAAATCCACTTGGTCTTTTTTCTGTTCTTCAAGACTGGATGTGTTCAGAGGTCCATCAGGAGCCTCTACAAGACCGCTTTGTGACAACTTCCTGTGTCCTGCACTCGTCAGTCGCTGCCCCCCCCGATCGGTTACAGCTGCTTGTCGCTTTCCTTCTTCAGTCGACTGAAATGAGGAAAGCAGGTTTTAAAATTCAGACAGTAAAGGGGGATTGGGGTGGGGGTGTTTTATGGGTGATCTCTGTAGAAAGTCTGACCTGTAATAGTCCTCGTTACCAGGCAGTGGTCCTCCGTGCATGTGATGGTGTCCATGGAGCCACTGCTGCTCCATCGCCAGCCTCTGCAGCTCAGCTGACTGGGCGTGCATGGCCTGCAGCTGGTGGGCTGCTGACATTTGTGGAGGAAGACCTCCAGGTAGGTCCCGTGGGTACGGAGCACCTAAGAGGAAGAATAAAAAGGATCAGGAGATGTTGACGAGTTCGGACTGAGTAATCAGAAGTTGAGCTGATCCAGAATCAGAACCTACCGAAGACTGGGTGGCGCAGCATCTCGTGTTCGTGCGGTGGCTGGCCCAGGAGGTGGTTGGGGATGGCGCCGGGCGGGTAAGGGAAGCGGGCAAGGTGAGGTCCAGCCGCTAGAGGGTCAACTGCTAGCGGATGGCCCCCGGAACCTGGAGGACAGACAAGACATTCACCACCACCTTCTGGGAGTCAGAGTCTTAGGTTCAAGGTACACGTAAAACAGACAGTACAAACAAACAACTTCAAACATGTTACTCTGCTGCTGCGTCTCTAAATAATGTCACATATTACATAAGACTTTAAACGTTAGCTCAAACTGTTAAATAACTTCATTATAATCAACATGTTTACTATCTGATGCCTTCATACATATAATAACTGTTTCACTTTGTGCAACTTATAATCACAGAAAATAAGTTTTTTAACTTCAATCTGCTTTGTAAAACTTTTATAATTCTTTGACAGCAGAATAAAGACGAGTTTCATTACAACAAAAAAGGATTATTTTAAAGAGTTGGCAACATTTCTGTCACCTCTGATTACAGAACTGACCCTGAGAACTTTCATCTTCACTCAGTCTTAATTAAACTTTCTAATCTGTAAAACATGGAGCTCTAAATGTTTTGGTTCCTGCAGCCGCCAGTCAAGTTAATGTAGAAAATAATCAAAGTACATTGAATTTCACCATAAACAAAAACTTCAGTAGAACATTCATAATGTCTGATATTAAGAAAAAAACTTAACAGCATAAAATTTTACAGTTTGTCCAAAATATGTTTATCTGAGTAATTTTACAGCAACTAGCAATTAAAGCACCCAATTAACTAAAAGGTGCAACTTTACAGTGAGAATACGAGCAGGACTTTCGCTCACCTTGGTGCAGAGGATCTTGTTGGTGGAGGTGAAGATGGGAGTGGATGTGCGAGTGCTGGTGGTGATGTGGCGTGACGTTGAACATCTGTAGACGTGCGATGGGGTCGTTGGCCACCGTGGCCATCCTCTCGGCGTGGAGTCGCTCTGCAGCCAGCCTCTCTGGGTAGCTCATATCCGGCCGCAGCTGTGGCCCCGGCAGGGCGAGCCGTTCACGCTCTAATGGATTCAGGCCCGGGTGAAAGGAGGCGAACGGGTGAGGGCCAGCCATGGGAGGTAAAGTGAGGGCGCCGTGCCTGGCAAAGTGCTCCATGGGGTTTGTGGAAGGGTGGAGTGAGTCCATTTCTGGGGGTTTGACCTCAAAGCCCGGTTTCATCCTTTCTCTAAGCTCCCTCTCGCGAATCTCCCTCTCACGCATCTCCCGCTCTCGCAGTTCACGCTCCCGCATGGCTGGATCAGCGTTATACAGGCTGGGCATGTGATAGGCCAGAAGTGGGTCTGCGGGGTTGAGAGACACAAAGAAGGGATGGTTTCGATTGGTGGGCGACATGACATGAGGTCGGGCATATTCGCTGAGGGTGCGAAGGGCAGGGGTGTCGGGCCCAATGTACGGAGGAACAGCTGCGATCGTAGTAGGGGGGCCATCAAAAGGTGGGCGCATGTGGGCGGGGCCGGCCATTGGGGGTTCTCCCAATTTACTCTCATGAGAGGAACTGGAGGCTTTCTGCAAGAACAGATGAAACAACTAATGAGACAAAATCTAACCCCCCCCCCAAAAAAGATGAAAATAAACACAATGACTCACCGCTGCTCGCTCAACCTCCTTCTCCCGTTCCCGGTCTCTTTCCCGCTCCTTTTCCCTCTCCCGCTCTCTCTCCTTCTCCTCTCTTGCTTTCTGTTCTGCCTCCCTCTTCACTTTCTCCAGAGCTTCTTCTCGTTTTTTGGCCAGTTTAGATGAAGCCAGAGGAGTAAAGTAGAAATCTGTCCGAGCACATGAGTTGTAACCCCGGTCCAGGTACTTGTAGAACCTGTAGAAACACATCAGAAATGACCATTAAAAACTCAACATGGTTCTGATGTGTAAATTAATATTTGTTATAAACAATTTAACAAGCTACAGCTTCGTTTTTCGAGCTGCGGATCTGTGTAATGTTGCATCTAGATCAGAACCATCATGAAGTAGCTCTCACTTGTCCATTATTCAAAAAGGATTTAAACTCCCTCAGCATCCACTTTTGCTGCTACGCTGACTATGAATTAAAACCCTCATTGCTATTCATCCTCAGTCTGAGAGTCACTTAAGCGCAAGGCAACTAAAGATAGTCTTATTCCGCTGCCTCAGTTCACTGTAATTAATCTCCCTGTGCTCCATCCCTCATAATTCAACTCATCAACCAGCATGTAGCTGTAGCCTTGGACGCCTGTTTTACTGAGTATATTTGATTTGTTGTCAACATCAGAAGAAACTCTATGTTGTTGTGTTGTTAGTGTTTCCAGACGTACCGTGCTGACTGGCTGGCATGGCTGGGCGTATTGACGACAGTAGGCTCTGGGGAAGGGCTTCTCTGTGGGGGCGGCGGACTTTCTGGCTCTTCTGTCTCGTCCACAGGCTCCTCTTTGATGTGCACAGGTGGAACCACTGGGACTGAGCTGGGAAGGGGTCCTGAGGCAGGGAGTGGCATGGAAATGGAAGAAGATGGTGCAGAAGAAGCCGGAGTCTGTAACCCGGGAATAGAATTTGATGACGATGGAGAAGGGCCAGTTGGAGGTAGAACAGTACTGAAAGGATGTGAGAAAGATGGCTGTTGTGGCCCGTTGGGGTGTGAGGGTGCTGTGGAGGATGGGAGAGGTGGTGCTGCAGGAGGCTGGTGGCTGGATGAAGGTGGGAGGCTTTGGGACTGGGAGAGAACTGGAGGTTGGGCTGGTGGAGGTTGAAGCTGCTGCCCCTGAGGCATGAGCTGAAGGGGGGGCGGGTGCGCTGATGGAGGATGGTGATTGGATAAGGAGCTGAGAGGCTTTAGGGCAGGAGGTGGAGGCAGATTTGAAGGCATCTGAGGGAATGGAGGTGCTGAAACGTGAGGCGGGTGTTTGTGAGACTGTGGGGTGGGTATCTGAGGGATGGGTGTAGTTGGAGGGGGCTTGATGTGGGGCATGGACATTGGTGCAGGGGGTAACGGTTGCTCTCTGGGAGGCTGACCTCCACTCTGAGAAGACGACTGAGACTGAGAAGGTGGTGTGTGAGCTCTCTGCTGTGATTGGCCAGAGACTGGAGGGGGCGGGACCTGAGAAGGACCCACAGGGAATCCCTGAGGGGTCATAGCGTGAGGGTGGGGCAAGTGTGAGGGTCCAGGTTGTAGTGGGTGAGGCATGGAAGGAAGAGGCCCATGATGTGGGCTGGGTAAAGACTGAGGTGGGACTGAGGGGCCAGGGGGCGGAGCCTGAGTCATGGGCGAGTGAGGAGAAGGTAGCCTTTGAGGGTGAAGTGATGCTCCAGACTGAATAAGAGACATTGGACTGGCCTGGGCCAGAGGCTGAGGAGGTAGAGAGGTGGAAGCACCTACAGGGGACACCTGTGGGGGCAGCGAGGGGGTCGAGGTTGTAGACGGAACAGGTCCTGAAGAGGCAGATGAGGTGCCTGGTTGACACTGAATTACTGGAGGATGCTGGCTCTGTAGCAGCTGCTGCTGCTGGGCGGAAGAGTCTGAGTCACTCTCATTGTCACGGGGACTAGGGATGCTAGGGGAGGAGCTCCGGTTGTCCTGGTCAATGTCTTTTGGATCGCTACTGAGCTCCTCATTGATACTTCGCCCATCAGAACTCTCACCCTCACCTTCACATTCTCCCTCGCATTCTGAGGGCGAGTCTGGTCGACTCAGCTCCTGTGAAAAACACAACAAGTCTCATTAAACTCAGTCTATGAATTCCAAATAAGAAAACATCAAATAGCTAAACAATGACTTAGAGCTCACCTGTGTCTTGGACTTTTTGGCGTTGGCCCTTTCAGGCTCCTCTGTGTCTGAAGCTCCTTTTTCTCGCTGCCGTTTGGCACTTTTCATTGGTGAAGGAGTTTCCTCTTTAATCTTCTGTACGGCAAAAGCAGCAGAGCCATAAAGATACACATCACACAGGCGCATACAGTAAATAGAGAATCCAGCTTTTGATGTTTACCTTGCTTGGCTTCTTCATGGAGTCCGTCTTGCTGTCAGTGCTGTCTGTACTTGCTGCGCTGGGTGAAGTCCGGCCGCTGGAACGCAGATCCTCGTTAGTAGGCGAGGCTCGGCCATCGGGACTGACTGTCTGTTTCTTACGACCACTACGTAGCGTTGACATCTGAAACCAGAGCCAAGATAAACAGACATTACACTTCCATGTGGTTCAGAAATAAAATCTTTTAAACTTTAATACTGTTTTCATAAAACTAAATCTAAAAGAAACGGTTATCCGTGCACGAGTGTCTGTCTGTTCATTGCTCGAGGGACAACTGAAGATTTGTTTCCTGAAGGTGAAAATGGATAGATGTGGTGCAAGAGTGTTGACGCACCGAGCCTCGGTTCCGTCGGGTCCTCATGCTATGCTTCCCGCTGAGTCCATCCTCTTCCTCTTTGACAGGTTTGAACATAAATGGCGGCGGGTCCACAGGCTTTTCGATGGGGGGCAGCTCACCGTACTTCTTGAAGTGAATACGGCAGTCGGTGCACAGTAAGATGTTCTCTCGGCCCCCGTGGTGCCAGTCCTTGGAGGCTGAGGAAAGCCATTTACAGTTGTGAAATAAGACACTCTCACATGTGGTGAAAGATATAAACAACACAGCGAAATAAGCTGACAAATACAGAATATATAACATAAGGTTTCAGAAGATAAATGTTATTCTATCCAGGAAAAAAAATCTCTTTAGAATAAAGTCCATCTATTCTGGGTCTGAAATGTAGGTGATTTAATAATAAGGTCTGCCAACTTAAAGTTATTTGTCACCCTTGTGTTGACAACCCAAGTATGATCAGCTGGGAGCCAGCTGTTTGGAAGAGAGGGAAGGATAATGAGATGGAGAGAGTGAACGAGCAGTGGGCTCATGTCTGACTTGATCAAATTAGTCCTGACATCCTCTGATGCCCATCTGTCACACAGCACCGTGTTGGGTGGGATCACACTGATCCCAGAACAGACCAGTATTAGCTAACTGAGTCCACGTGACGAGCATATGAAGAAAATGGTCCATGTGCTTTTCTTACTGGTGGTGAAACAGTGGCGGCAGGCGTAGCCCTTCAGTTCCTGTTCGCTGTCTTCACTGTCAAAGTCATCTTCACTGGCTGAGCTGAGGTCCACTAGAAGAATCACAAAGAACACACACATCAGAAGATCCAGGTCACGTCTCCCCCTTTTCATCACAGCTGTCAAAGAAAGATCTCCAATATACATACAAAACTCGCTTGAGGGGGGCCGTGATGGGGTGTTAACAGGAGTGGAAGCAGTTCGTGTCTTAATGCGGCGGAAAACAGGTTGGCGGCGATGTCTGCGGTGAGCTCGGCAGCTGGCGGCTTCAGGCGTCTTCTTCCAATAGTAGTAGAAGGTAATTAACTCTCCCTGAAAACACAACAAATAACCTTTAAAACAACCAAACAGAACAAGATGATTAATCATGAGATGTCATCTTAGACAAGAAAAAGGCAACTGAGTCAAAAAGTGAGAGTTCTGCTGTGATAATGTAGTAATACAGTAATCAGCTTGGTATTTGAGAGTGAAAGGCCATGGAGCGGGTCAGTCCATGCCAGGATTTGTAGCTGGCTGGACATGTTTGTGCTGCGTCCCTGTCTGTCCGCGGATTAGGCAAGTAGGCTGAGTGAATGCAGGGATATTAGGATCAGTGCATTGGTGGCTGCCTGGGTGGCAGGAGGTTGAATGGGAACAAAAGAATGTGTCAGGCAAAGCTTTGGCGCTACAAATAGGGAGTGAAATGGCTCCTCACCCCTTCCCTGGAAGAGTCAATTGAACTTTAATCAAACATTCGGAGGGGCACACTTGTCAGCGCGCCAGGCGGATAAATCCAGCGTGCAAAAGGCTGCCAGGAAATCAATACACAACTGAAACATTAACACATGCAATCATGGATCAGAAAGCACTTTGCTGAGGCAGCCTGTGCATATTAACTGCTGCTACACTTGTAAGACACAGAGCTTTGAAAACTGCTGACAGGAGCTGGACACAGACATTTAGTTTTACAGTGATGCGCTGCGTTTTTTGTTAACTGTAAACTCCCACCACTTATTAGTCATCCACTAGCTCTGTTACAAATTCATAAAGTCATGTTGCACGACTATTTACTGAGGAGTAAGTCACCTGTAATCTTTAAAGCCCAGAGGGCAGCAAGCTACAGTCTGAGCTCTGTTAAACTGCCTTTCAAAGCTCTCAGGGTTTAATGGATATCGACTGTTTTTTCTTCTCTGCTTCAGCTGCTAAACTTGACATAAATTAGTCAGTACATTGCTCTCTAAAATGCATTAACGGCTTTCCAGCAACAGTGTCTGTAAAATAAAATAAAAAAAACACCCAACAACAACGGTGGGGAAAAAGATTTGATGAATTGTAAATGTATAAATTGGTGTAAAACGCTTGATTAAAAGAAAGCTGCAGTTCAAACATGTTTGGGTTTGGTATAAATGAAACAAAGAGGCCGCAGCAGATTTACTTCTTATCATGAAACACAAGTCTGCTTGAGGCTGGTAGATTTAGGTTGTTAAACAAAAATCTCAAGCCAGCAGCTCTCATTCATCTCTCCAAGTATTCTTCTGAGTGTTTGACATTAAGGAGCTGGAGAAGTTTCTCCCGTCACTTCCTTGATTGGCAGAAAATGTTTGACAAATAAACTCTTTCACGTGGTTCTTAGGGGAAATTTCAGACGTACCAGACGTTGTAGGACTCCATTTTATCAGGCGAAGCAGTGCTGGGAACATTTACTGAGGATGCCTGAAATGTTCTCACATTTTGGGGTAAATAAAAGTGCCTGACAAAGCAGCTGTCCTGCAGCTTGGGATGGTTATTATTCAGACATCTGCAGATAAGAACATCTGTAGAAGTTGGATTGTTTCCACATGTTTACAGCATCTGTGTTTTGTTACCTCCTATGATAAAAAACAGATCAGTTAATCGTCACTGAGCTCTCTGAAAGCTGTGCTGAGTTATATTTCGGGATCTATTTCAGTTGGTGGGAGTGCGTGCAAGCCGTTTTTTGTGCACCTCCCCTTCAACCTGCTCGGCCAGTTGGAAAGGCGGGCCGCAGGTGCTAACTGAGGGAAGGCAGGCGTCCTGATGTGAAATCTAATTGAAATGTGCAGATCAAAAGTGTCGAGCGGTGCCGAGCGCTGGCTTTGCTCTGTGCTTAATGACTGTTCACAGCGGTGCCGCTCTGCCTCCTCGCTGCGAGCTGACAACAACACGGCCTCAGCAACAGCTTGACAGACACAAGGAAAGGTCACCCTGCCTCTCCATCACTTACGCCGTGTCAAGTACCATTATATAAAGGTTGGGCCTTATGAAAACATTCATTTGGGCTTTTGAAAGGGAATTAACAGCTGCACTGATGAGCTGTAGTGGAACATAACTGTAAAACAGGAAACTAATGTTGGAAAAAGAGAAATAAAAGGATGCCGTCCTGCTTATAAAAGCTAATTCTGAACGGCGTCATGTTGAGGAAGGAGCGGCTGCTGTTTGTGAGACGTTACAGGCAACACTTTGAACGTGCAGCTGAGTTATATAATGTCTGACATAAAAGCAGTCAAAGATGAACATGGCATTACTGCAGCTGAGCGAGGCTTTGCGCAGTAAATTAGTGTCAAAGGCAGACAGACAGATTAACTCTCAGCTCGCCTGCATGTCAAATTTAGGTCTTGTGAAGCCACATCAGTCCCGTCTCTAACACCGACTGTGTACTTTTCTCTATCAAAGGCACTTTGTCGTGCTGCCATGTGCCCACAGCGACGCTTTAACTTTCATTACCTTCTGTTTCTACTTCATGATCAGTTGCCTCAGCAGCCAGTTTGGGTGCAACTTCTGAGGCTTAAAAGTAAACCTACTGTTTTATATGTATATGAAGAAAGCTAACAATTCAACCAACCTGCATTTCAAACCCTTTAACCAAATCTAGTAAAACAGGAAAGTCCACAGATCTGACCAGGTTCTGACTGATGATTAATAATTTTCTGTGAATCCACTAAATCACTGCAGAGCAACACGGACTCCACAGAACATGAGATAGTGACAACATAAGCTCGGTGTTATGAGGCATTTTAGAAGCTTCCATCTGCAGGAGCTTTTTGGCTGCAGGATTATCCGACAAGCAAAGAGCTTACTCTCCTATCACCACACTCACAGCTTCCATTCCAGCTATTCCCACTTAAAATGAGCAACTACACACAAGTGCATGTGTGTGAAATGGATTTAAAGTTCAAAACCATATGTAACGTTTAATTTTACTGCTATCTGCTGTACGCTTTGGTAGCTCTGCGATGCAACAGGGAAAACAGCCTTTGTTCTGGTTATTTTAAAGGGTTTTGTTCATCATGAATGTGGTAATAGTTAAAATGTTTGCTTGCATTTATGATTGTTTTTGCACTTGTACACAGTGGTTGTTTTTCATTATTTAAGCTGAAATAAAAATGTAAAAATTTAGAAATACTAAATAAAATACACCAAAAATTAGACAGAAAATTTAAATCATGTCTCAATTGTTTATACAACACAATCATTAGTGCACAAAGTAACACAACAGAAAAAAACTAGTCTTTTGTAGTAGAATAGTATAAAACAAAAATGAAGTTAAATAAAGAAACTTTAGTTGGCAGAAACATGCTGCCGTCTCTGGAGGTTTCTCATGGATTCAGTGATACTCGGGACTTACAGCTAATTTATTTATGCGAGAAGAATATGAGTCGTGTGTATTATCAATTACACGATATGTGTAGCTGCAGAGGTTAAGAATTAGCTTTGGTAATAAGCGTTCTGCATTGACATGCTAATTAGCCATGTGCCACGCTGAACGCTGCTTCTGATGTAAAACTATAGAGTGAAATCTGAAGTGTTCACCGTGACCTCGATCAGTCACAAGGTCGTGACACCGTTACAAATTACTGGACATGAATCTGATACTTTATATAAATGAATCTGAAACAAACGCCAGCAGGAAACAGTGGATAAATGATTCTTTTGATAAGGATTGAGTGAGTATGATTAATCTTTAAACTAACTCAGACTCCAGGCTGATTACTGATGGCAGTGCTGGCTGAGTTGATGTGCTCGGTGGTCCAGTGTGCACTGGCTGAGGTTGAGGGCTAAACTCGTGTATTTACACCCTCATCCGCTCTCAGGCTCAGGCCTGAACAGATGGTTTCTGTTTTTCCTGGCAGATTTGTGACAGAGCCACAAAAGGCCCCTGCTCTGACATGAAGCCAAACGGTTAAGGCCATTACTGGCAGGAGCAGGAGGAAGGAGGAGAGCGTGGGGGCGAGGCGACGGGGTAGAGGAGAGCCGAGAGGGAGGAAAGAGCCAGCAGTGGATAACAATGGACAATCAAGACTGAAACCAACCACAATCCTACTGAAGCAAATTCAGCAAATACACATTTCAGATTCATATTTCAGGTTGTTGGAGAACCGAGAGGGGGGCACGTTCTTTCAGGGTTCTGGTGGCTGATGGTACGCTGTATAAACATCCATTAGAGCAGCATGAACCTCCTGTTTCCTCTACAGCCTGCAGATGGAGGAGGCCAGATTGCTTCCTGATTCATGTCAGTGAGGTTAAGGGAGAAGTATTTCCAAACTAAACCAAAACATGGATTAATTATATGCATCTGACCCCTGGACTTGTAATTCTTCATCGTCTGTGGCCCGTGGCAGGTTGTACAGAGTGGCTGACTCTTCCATCCTCATCATGCTGACTGTTACTGTAGGAGGCAGAATGCTGCCAGGGTTCAGGACAGTCAATCCTAGAGGAACTTTTTATGTGATATTATAAAAAGGTGAAGCTCATAGTATCTATGAAGCAAATATCCTAGAAGATGAGAATTTTAGAAAAACTATTTTAATATGTTAAGTGACAGATGGTTTAAATTTGGGTTTTTAACCTCTTAATTTTCCACAGCGTTTGTTACTAGTGACTTAAAGGTAAAACATTAAAGCAGGAAAGTGCATGTCCAATAAGTGGTTAAATAACATGAATCATTGATAGAAGACGGATCTTAGAACAAAGTGCATGAGACGGTTAAACCGACAGTCGCTCTCTGCTGTGCGGCACGTTTCTGACACAGAACGACTGAATAAGCTTTGCTCTCGCAGGTCAGGGATGCACATGCTGAAGAATCAGAATCAGGCTTTTTTCCTGCTGTAACAGCTTTTGCCAATGAAAGCAGATTGAATGGCAACAGTGCTTTTTTTTGCTGGAGGGTCAATCCGGCACATTCTGCTGATAAGCTGGTCTCCCAAAAACCACAACGTGAAGTCGACCAAAGACTCAATTACGCAGGGAGCTCTTTCACTCCGGGCTCCGTCTATTAGGCTGTAAAAAGATTTTGCCTACATTCAGCTGCACTGAATCGCCTGTGGTCTGCATAAAGAACATCAATATGTGCTGGTTGGATTTCCCTCAGCCGACAGCAATTTTACTGCCTAAACAAGTTATATCATTCACCAAACACGGAAGCTGTTCCGTCGCACCACTGAAGTGACTGTAGAGGCCTCTGCAGTCTGAAGCTGGATTAATTAGTGTTTGAACCAAAGTGTTTATAATCACACTCATCCCTGAGGTTCTGGCTGCTGAGCTCAGGACATGGCAATGAATTCAATCTGACATTTGTACAGCTTGTACCGAGGCAAACATCTGCTCGAGAACACGGCTCCGCTGTGGGTCGGCCTGTAAGTGACAGGAGCTGGAGACTGAGTGCTTCTTTCTCCTCAGGGAGAACAAGATGCTACAAAACACCTCAGTATGTTATACGTGAGTTGATCTGAAAGTCAAATCAACAAAAGAAAATCATATTTAAATCAGGTCACTCAAACCTATATGTTCTAAAAATGTAGAATTAAATGTCAAAAAGTAATTACAGACAATAACAAGGTAATTTATCCAAAATCATTTATATTTATACAAAGAACTAAAACACTCCTCATAACCAAATATCTCCTTTCAGATGCAGAACTTAACCTGATGTTTAACTTGTTTAAATCAACGATTCGTTTCACCTTTTTGAATAAAGAATCTCACAACATAAACGAGCCCACACTAAACATGTAGAAATCTTCAGCTGTTTTCCATAAATAGGACTGTCCCTCTACAGATGTTTGTTCAGATTATAAAAATTCTGACTGAAATTAAAATAACATTTTAAATTAAGTTATAAAAAGGTATATAAGTACATGCTGATAGACAATAAAAATACTCAAAGCTTTTGTATTTAACTTGTTTTATGTTGCTTCATTGAGTTTAATAAATTACAGTTGTTCTCTGTTCTATTGCTCGTCGTGTTTATGATCTATAAATAATCTTTAGAATGCACTCGTGTTATCAAATCAATAGATTTCTTGTGCACAAAGATCTTCTAAACATATTTTCAAACGTGAGTTGGATTTAATCTTTGAAGCATATTTTCATTTTTCTACAAAGTGTAAAGAAACCAGGAAATGAACAGTTTTCAGTTGAGTTGTAAGAATCTTATCCAATTAATGTCTCAACTGATTTACAACTTATCAGCGTATGTATTCTAACCTCTAACCTCTGAGTGGGGGGATTCCTGAGAAAACCCAATATTCAACTGTCCATGTCTGCACAGCAAACACAGCTGTAGTCGACACAAATCAGCTCAGCAAATACAGAATGTTGATCCTACTTTTTCATGAAAACTCGGCCGGTAAAACCATCAGCAGCCGAGTTTATCTGTGATCTGCCATTTCAGCATATTTAGCTGTTTAAACACTGGAAGCAGCGAGCTCATGTTCCATGACGTCCTCTCTGGAGTGAAGGAAATGGTGGCAGCAGAGCCAGTCAGACGACCCCCGCCCACAGGGCATTTATATGACTTTATATAAGACATTCCTGCCTGCTGGTCAGGCCTGGTGTGTTTACACAGCGCTGGGTGCTGTTCACCCTCGGCACTGGGTGGTTCACCAGCAGTGAGGAGCAAACACACTGTACTGGACCTCTGCAGCTCTGGATATCAGCCCAAAGGCTTTAAGCTCTGAACTCTGACCGGGATTTAGGGCAGCAGCAGCACACAGATTCCTGAAACACAATGCTCTTCCATGGTTCAGACTGAAATAGTACAAATTTGACTGCACATAAAAGGAAAATATCAGTCATTAATCGACAGAGAAATCTCTGTCCAGGTAAAACAAATGGAGATCAAACAGAACAGGTTAAATAAAAAGGACTGAATGCCACTTATGGATTGGCAACATCATATAATTTACTGTATACAGTGATAAACTCATGTGGCTTTATCTTATTGGACTGTTGGAAACAAGCGAACTGTAATTGTAGAAGTTTAATGTCCTGAAACGTTCATAAAGTTTTTAATTTCCTTGCGTGAGCGGAAGAGCTTCACTTTCATGTCACTGGAATGTTGAACAAGCTTGAATGTGGAAGACTCAGAATGGTGGCAGACATCTGGAATTCTTCTCAGTTTAGTTCACGTGATTTAAAAAGTGCGAGAAATGTAAGACAACTTGAAAAAGTTGCTGACTTCTGAAACAAACTGGGATTGACTGGAGACAAACGGATATGAACATTTTCTCTATGACTAACTTGAGAATAAAATGAGATTAAATTGTGAACAAATGAAGACATGGTAAACTTTTTGACAACATTCCGATATGAATGTTGAGTAAATGTTGTAATTTGTGGCACCGAATCAGTTTCATTCCACCCAAAAAAGTTAATTTGTAATCTTATCTCCCCAACTAGATGCACGTAGTCGGAACGTCACTTGAATTAACTGAAAGCATATTTCCATTTTATTTACATACACATCACTGATATTTAAAATGAGCTCTTGTGTTTTTACCTCTTTTCCAACCCTAAATATTAACAGATCAAGATTTTAACTTTTGTAGTTCGAATTCTGCAGCTACAGTCTGTGCAGTAAGAGAATGAATAAATGTTGAATCTGTGTCGATGTTTTAAAACTCAGTCACGAGATGAATTTTGTGTATTTTTGAGCCAAACAGTTGCACAACTGAAATCTCACTTGGTGTGGTGAAGTAAGCTGTTGGATAATGGCCGGGTTTTATTTCTTAGAGCAATACGAGATGATTTACAGCCAAAAAAGATGTCAGATTGTTGTTTTTCCTGTATATCTTCATTACAATGAACACCAGAAAACATCATAACTTCTTTAGTAAATATTAATCATAAAAAAAAAATATATATTTTCCTGCATTTTTTCTAGCATCTAAATTGAGTTTTACTCTTTCTTCACATTTTACTGCTTCCCTCCACTTGCTCTTGCTGTCGTCCTTTTATGTGTTTAAAGGCCAGTTTATGTTCCATTTACAGGGAAAAAATTAATCTCCCTGTTTTGTGGCCGTCCCTGATCCTGGAGGTCTATTAACCCCCCAAGACTGAACAGTAATAATATGGACTTCACAATCAATCAACTGAACAAGTCATACAGAATTTACACACTTATCTATTAAATTGGTTTTCAGGGGTATAAAAACATACTGTAGCAGAAAGGAAATGCCACTAAAGACTTCCTGAGTGAATAACCGTCTGGATGTTTTGGGGGGGGGGAGATGGGTGAGGAAATGAAGCAGATGAGGAGTACAACAAACAATTTTAGATTTCCTTTGATGTCCATGTCAGCAGTGTGTTGGCAGAGTTCCAGCAGGAGCAGCCGCATAAAAACAAGGTCTGCGCGGTTGTATGAATCATGAGGCTTTATTTAACAGCCTAGTTAATGTGTGAAGGACGTCAGTTTAATGTCTGTTAGAAATAGAACATTTAGGAACTTTTGTATGAAGGTGGTATATGGAACTTGGAACAGAATAACACGGCACAAAGCCTTCAGCCATCTAAGTGCCAGGCTTGTTAACCCCCCCCCCCNACGTGCGCGCGCTCCAATGCTCAGGTCGACCAATATTCCTCACCAAACACACTCTGATCCCCAATACGAGCAGGACAATAAAATATCAAGAGTTCAGCTCACTAATCATGCTCTCCTGCCCCGCTGATCACATACGGACTCTGATAAAAGCAGCACCTACCTGTTTGTAGCTCAGTCATCAATTCAGTCCGTGGCAAAGAGCTCATAGTTGCCCCAC
>SSNP01000007.1:6595558-6653607 GCA_006937955.1 Pachypanchax playfairii | reverse complement strand
TTCCTGCAGTCCCTCTTAAGATCCTCTCTCATCCCCACACACCATCCTGCACGCACCACTTATCCAATAAAATAAAAAAAAGCAATAAAATCCTCCGCGGTGTGTCTTCCAATCGAAAAAGTGGCCTGAAGCGCTCATTCACTTCAGCAACATACTGTAGCTACGTGTTAGCTAGCTGCTAATAGCTGCTATCAAAACTTTTCCACACAGAACTTGCTCATCACATGGGAAACCCCAGAGGACTCCCTATGGCAAGCAAATAAGGTATATAATTACCACATGTCCCCGGTGCTTCCAGCTGCTTGACCTGCAGACTCCACAGTACCAGCCTAACTGTGCTGGATTATTTACGGTATTATGCAACCCAAAAATGGTGCCCGCTGCTCTGCCAGCTATTAGCTGGTAGATGTAAACAAAATGCCAACGTCGTGCCTGTCAAAATTAATATTTTATATTTTACTTCAAATATAATTTTTAAAGGAAATGTTGTATTTTCATTCTACAACCCTCTAAACACCCCGTGGAGGTATTATTTTGTTAAAAATATTGCTTTTAATGAAAATATTCCATATACCACCTTTAAATCAACAACCAGTAACCACAAGCTGTAGTTTCTGAGTCTTCCCTTCTTGTTCAGTTAGGTTAACAGTAATCATTATCAGACTTTGGAGTCAAGCCATTTGTAGCACACAGCTGTTCAATGACGATTACCACAATGATGAGTGTGAACACAAAAACAAGGAGGGGAAATGCGACAGTACCAAACACATCACTACATAGCTACATAAATAGCACAAATACAGAGTGTGAGAGATATTACAGAACTGTGTCCACCGATCGAAGGCTCAGGTGACCAAATCTTACCAGGAAAAGTTAGACACGTGTTTAACAGCAAAACATTTTTAGTTGCTCCATGGTGTAAAAATGAGTTAAAATGTAAAAGGTCTGATATACATACAACTGATTCTTGTTTAAGATATTTTAGATTTAAAATATCAGCGTTTCAGAGAAATAAAAACTAAAGCGCTTTAATGCATCACAAACTGACAGGCTCCTCGTCAGAGATATAAAACCCAAACACAGTTCCTTAAATAACTTCACAACTTATTCACGCGCTATAAAAAGTTACTGAATCATTTATAACGTGTGCCTTTAACTCTTGGTCTTAAAGTACATTTAGTAGTCTTTTCCCCAAAGGTATACAAGTTTCTTTTTTCATGAATAATACAAACAGTAAGGCAGTTGGCACTTGATTCTTATCAATAAGGCCTTTGGTTAAAAAGCAACCGTGCTCAAAATATCACAGTAAAGATGTTCTACTGCTCGGGTTTCCAGCAGTTCCAGGAACGCACTTCGTTTTCTAAGTGTCTGTATGTGAGAGGCTGAAAAAGTTCTGCTGCAGAAGAGAAAAATAGCTGATCTTACCGTTTCTTTGTTGGGCAGCAGTTCTTTCCGGATCCTGAAGAAGTTTTTGCCAAACTGTCTCAGCCCTTTAATGAAGCGCTTCTGCAATTTTTCACAGAGGAAGAAAAGAAAAGAAAAAAAGAGAGAGAAGAAAAAAGAAGACAAAGTTAGGGTTTGTGAAGTCAGCTAAACGGCGGCTGCAAAGAAGTTACTGCTGAGCACCACAACAACGAGAGGAAAGAAAACTGTTTTCTTTTTGCCAGTTTGTGGTCGGAGAGGTTTGATGTGTGTTTCAGAAACCTCTGTAAGCTGTTTAAACTCCGGAGCAAACACAGTCATGTCAGGGCAAAACGAGAGAGGAAATGACAAGTACAGCAGGGACAGACGCCGAGATTAAATTAGAATTTCTTTACTGTGCGGTGAAAACATTTACACAACAGTCTGACATGAAAACACACACACACACACTGGGAGTCAAATTAAGCCTGTTGTTAACGTCATGAGAGAAAGTTCAATGTCAAAACTTGAGCTGGAATTAGAAACAATAAATCTTAACCTTAACAAACATGAGAAGCTGTAAACGGACTCATATGTTCTGTTCAGACTAAAAGAAGGTGGTCCACACAGAGACCGAGATTTGTTTTTCATGACACGGGATTTAATCTGACACGAGCTGCCTCACCTCAATAAGAGTGAAAACGATGGCAGGGTTAAATAAAAGCAAAAATCCAAACAAGCTGAATGCATTCCTTCTCCTTTAAGAGCCACAGACTGCGAGCCATAAAAAGCAGCGGCTGAAAACATTCATAACCAGCGGAGCAGACAACCAGCAGATTTACTTTCTTGCTCCAGAGGCGAGCCCCGTTTCTCAGTGATCTCAGCCAACCGTTTCCACCAAGTAACTCCGGCAAAAAGCAGAGAAAAGTCCACAGGGAGCGCAGCACCGACGCTCACGACCAGCCACAGGTAAACGAGGGCAAAAACTATAATCAGGGGACAAATCCACAAGGTCTCCGACGGCGCGGCGATTCTTTTTCTTAACAAGAAAGAAATAGCTTGTCACTCTCTGCTCTTCCACTACAAAGGGGAAGGCTTTACATGTGATCTTTCTGCAAGAGAGCCTCTGGTTTGCAGCAGGCTGGAAAACCTGAAGTGGATTTGAGTGTTTTATGGCAGAGGTGCAGATTTCAGCCTGTTTGTGTTTCCTCTGACACTAAATGAGCTGGATTATAGTCCCTGCCCTCAAAAATACAAACCTTTGTCTCTAAAAACACACCAAAGGTATCAGTCTTTTAAAAAGTAGTCGTACAAATGCATTTCACGCTTTAATGAGAGAAACCAGCTGCCATACTATGAGGGGAGGCAGACGGACACAATTTGTTTGGAGAAAAGGTCTCGGACGTGGTGGAAGGAGACGAGCGGGAAGAAAAAACGACCTGGAGCCTCTTGAGGAGTTCATTTTCCATGTCATCTTCAAGAGTTATGTAACCACAGATTGTTTACATATCCAGCTTTTGGTGAGAAACAAAGGCCACATTTACTAAATTAACATAGCCAGCTGCAAAACACAACCGTTTCCCACAGGGTCAAATTACAAGGGAGACAGAGGAGAGAGTTTTATCTAACCAGTAGGAATGAAATCCCTCCATACTTAAAGTATCATCTTTATGCAAACACACTTTATAGTCTCAGGTTATCACATTTTAGGGTGTAACATTAAACATTGAAATTAAACCAGCCTAAACAATCAAACATGAAAGGAATGAACATGCGTTCTGCTGATAGCTGAATAAAAAAAGACCCGTCCCATCAGGGTCGTGGGACTGCCGTTCATTTGCATTCATCAGTCTGACAGCGGAGCGGCTGATTAACCAGTAGATGGAGTAGTCTCTACCATAACACATCAAACACATTTCCAACCACTTGAGGGGTTAAATGGTAGATTAACGTTCAGACTGTCACTCAAAGTTCCCTCAGACATGTAACCAGTTTAACATGGATCCCGAGGATCATCGTTACATGACATTAGATGACTAAAATATCCAGCTGGAATTATTTTCTCTTTGTAATAAAGGAGAAAAATATTACACAAGGATTCAAAAAGGGGGTGAGGATAAATCTTGATGTCTCTCTTTAGCGTAACGCGAGCGCAACATCCCTATGGAAGCTGTTGTGTCAAAAATCAATTAAATCTGCTCATGTAGCTTGTGTCTGCCCCAGTTAGGTCTCCTTATTTGTGTTCACTAAACTGTACTATTTACTCAGTGTGATCGTTCCTCTTCATCGAGGAGCTGCATGCCCCCCCCCCTTCAGTTTTCTTTCTCTCGCTGGCTCCCTCCTCTCTCTCTACATGTCGGCTCCAGTTTAAGGCTCCATTTCAGTTGCCTGGGCTCACTGCTCTCCAGCCCAGCTAATAAATCATCCGCCAATCTGCTCCCTGAATCGTTCTGCCCCTGCTCCAACTGCTCCAGCCCTGGGTTGCTAGGCAACAAAGGCAGAGGAGGGGCCAAGAGGGAAGCAGGGAGGGGGGCAGCTGGGTGGAAGTGCAACCAAATGGCCATCCGCTGTGCAGAAACAACAGGCTTCTCTCTCTGAGTATGTTCCAGAGAGCCGGCGCTTTTTACCCTCCCCGAGTTTCCCTCTGAGCCAAACAGAGCAACATTGTGAGGTTGGAGAGGAGACACATAAAAGGAGGAGAACACCAAAAGAATTATTCAATGGGCCATTGTTGCATGTGCGCACTTCCTACTTAAAAGCCGATGTTCTGGAGTTGTAAAACTGGTTAAGATAATGTAGACGTAGGCACACAGATGGTATCTGTGTCACACACAAAGACTTGGATGTCCTATAATTTTACAGTTCTCAGATAAAACTGAACTTGTTTTCAGCCTCTGTAAAAAAAAAAAAAAAATCTGTGTATTTTTTGAGAGAAAACAGAAAACTGGTCTAAGATTGTATCTGCAGGCTTCAATATTTCAGGGTCTTTTTAGATGAATGTCCAAAAACTTCTTTAAAAACACTAAAATGAACTGGAAACCCTGCAGCTTCAGTGCAGACAGGTAGGAGACACCATGTCTCTTCTGTTCTCAAAATCAAATTTTAAATTCTTCTAACCACACAGAAAGTCCTGAATGGCTGAGCTTCATGTTATTTAAAACAACTTATTGTCCCCAACAAGGAGACTTTTAACACGCAGGCCTTGTTGTGGGCCTAGACTTTCCTGAACTGGATCAGGAAGCATCAGGAGTCTTAAGTTTTCAGGCCGTTAGCATCCGCTGCACACACTGAAACTGTTTTACTTATAGCCTGTGTGTTACTTGTTTAAATATTTCTATCATGCATCTCATACTTCTTTTTTGACTTGATTATATTTCTGCATGTATTTTGTGTCAGTTTTTGACGTGCCTTTAAAATTCTCTTTTTACAGTCTTGTTCAATTTTATCCACTTCTTTTATAACACTTAATGTCTGTGTTTGAATAAAGTTGAGAACCGTGACAAACAAAGAGGGCAGGCTCACACACGGAACATAATTCCCACTAAATGCCATTCCAAAAAAAAAAAAAAAAAAAAAAAAAAAAAAAAAAAAAGGGAAAAAAACACTGACGCAAGACCATCCAACAGAAAACAAAGCTACTTTCACTCAATATGGAGTCATTATACTTGTTGTTAAAAGCTGACCTTTCAAGCCTGCTGTGTACAAACCTAAAGGGCTGAGGACAATCAGTACGCTAGCCAAAACCCCAGAGGGAAAAAATCCTTCTGTCTTTCATCAAACATCTACTTGTAGTAAGATTAGCCACAGAATTTAAAGAGGAAATCACAACACACTTGAATAAAGAGAACCACACTGACAGACACTTTACAACCCACATCCTCTGTACACAGACAGTATAATTAAAAAACTCACCAAAAAAAATCTGAAACAGATCATTTTCATCTGCTTGTACCTTCACCTCTCAGACCAAAAGTAAAGCTTTAATATTTATCTCATAACATGACCTCTGGCAGGCAAAGCAACATTCACGGTTCTCTTTAGCTTGTACCAACACAAAAGGTGACAGGAAATTCCAGTACACACCCATCCTGCCCGCTATTTAGTTACAAAACAGCAAAAAAACAACCATGCTGGCTGGCAGTGTGTCGTCAATATGATTAAATGCACTGAGATTACAGCCTGCAGCCAGAAGGGCAAGGCAGTGTTTTTATTTTTTCTTCTGCACGTAATGCTTTTTGTTTCAGTGGCGTGTTTGTGTTCTACCGCTGGGGGTCTGCTACTCCTGTCCTCTTCCTCATTCTCCTCGTCTACCCTGCCCGCCCCCACCCCACTTCAGTGCAATCATCCATCAGCTAAAGACACAGCCGGAGATAAGCCGCGGCACAGTGCAGCTGGTTGAGAAATAGACCTCCCGCCCTGCAGCAGTCATAGATCAGCCTCCGTCTCCGACGTGGCGACACACAGCGAGACTGCGGCTGCTGCTTCTGATCGTTTATATGGCACCTCCTGTTGGCCGATCCAATATTAGCACAACTTATTTACAATAGAGAGCGACAGGAGCCACATGTGACTTACAGTGTGTTTGTGCAAAAGTTCTTAGATCAACTTTAATAAAAGCCTCCAGGTGTTGAAGCTGATCACTGACTTCCAGGGTTCCTACACAGTTTTACTGAGTCTAAAGAATATTCTGTTATTTTTATTAAACTTCCTGTACATTTTTTAGAAAATGCTTGAACACTAATCCAAATGGAATAAAACAACAAAACCCATGTGATGAATTATCTCCACCTACAGAGTCTTTTTAAACACAGCAACATTTACTACATGCTTCACGTTGTTTTTGTTTTGTTTCTTAAACAGTTTTCCTGCACAGTGCTGCCACTGGAACTTCTTGTTTCCATTTCAAAGAAAATCATATTTGAGCAAATTACTTTCAGATTTTACATTTTATCCTTTAGAAAATGAAATAGTCTAGAAGTTTTTATACAGATTCCGACTTGGACACTGATAGAAACTTAGTCCAGATTTTTAAAGACTGAGCCACGACTTTCTAACTCCAACCAGATGTGAGCAGAGTCCAGCTGCAGAGGAACATTTTACCAAACCAGAAGTTGTGCCCGACATTTATCCAGCTGAGGATTCATGTATTTTCAGTACAAATGAGCACTTATCTTACAAATGAACTGCTTCGTGTTGCAACACTGCTTCCATTTCTCAACAGGACATCAGGGGAGATACGTCTGATGGCAACAACAACAAAAGAGACAACCTGTGTGCTTTTCACTTGATGTGCTCTCTGTTCCTGAAATCAAACAGCCCAGTTTTGACACTGAGACAATCCCACAATGAAAAAGGAAGAGTTTGGAGCTTTATTGTTGCTGCTTTGGCATCTGATGTAACACACAAATAAATCAGTGCAGACAGAAAGTGTCTCTCAGCTTGGAAAGGTAGAGAACTGTTCATCTGGTGGTTAAATAAACCGCTGTGTCTTTATCAGCCTGCTGCAGAAACACTACGAGGTGGTTTGGCTGCACATTATTTTATCTATTTTATAATGCATGAGAGTTTTCTTTGGTGTAATTTAGAGTCTTTGATATAGTCATGCATCGGAGGGAGGTGCTCGCTTCAAGGTGATGGATTTTCAAAGTGTGTACAGTGTTCTAATAATGTCAGAGTAAAAGATGTTCAAGGTTAACGGTCACAAATCTCTTTTTTTGCAATGAACAGGACAATAAAACATTATGCAATGTTGCTTCTTTCTGCAGAGCTGCTCTAAAATGAGTTATATATGAGCCCATATCTTTATGTGTGTTGAGAAAAATTAAACATATTATTGAGTTTAGGCAGCTGAGACAAGGTTTGGGATTTATAAGCAGTGTGGCAGCAGCCGCAGGCAAGGAAAGAACCGCTGAAGTGTGTGTGTGTGTGTGTGTGTGGGGGGGGGGATAAGACGTCAAGGGGGGGTTGTGACAAGTGACCCTGCAGACAAGCTCATTCTGTCATTTCGGCGGCCCTGCTGTCACTTTTATTCACATCTAAAACAACGACTGTGGTGAAAAAGAGCAGGCAGGAATAATGATGGCAGCCTCAGAGAGGAGAAGCCGAGTAAAGAGTGATAAATAAATGAAGAGCAGCAGAGCTGGCGTCTCTGAGCCAGTCAAGGTTGAAGCTACATTTACACCTGTCCTTCAAGGCTGCAGGGCTGAAAAAGCACAAGCGGGTGATCGGATCCCTGCGAGCCCTGATTCAGACTGGCCGGTGTCAAGGTGCTGCCTCCTCGGGCGGGTCCAACAAAAACAGACGTAAACTCCACCCGACAAAACTGCACCGGCCTCCCTGACAGCTCAACAACTCACCCGTACGTGATACTGAGAGGATATGAAAACACAAATGAATAAATAAACACAGAGGAATAAAGAAGTCTACAGCGACTCAGTTCAGGGATTGTCATAAGTTTTTTGGTTTATCCATCCATTTTCTAAACCAGCTTCTTCCTTTTCAGGGTCGCAGGGGGCTGGTGCCGATCTCCAGCTACGTATATGGTTAAGAACTTTTTAATTAACAAGAAAAAACTTATTTAACTACATTTTTACATTTACTTTAGAAGTATACTAAAGTAGACTTGGTAAGACGTTTCTGGGGCAGTGATCCTGCAGGAGGAGCATGTGTTGTTTTTGGAGACTCATTTCATTCCTGGAAGTACAAATGTTCAGCTTCAAAACCTGTTGGCTGGAGGATGTGAGAGTACAGTAACATTCAGGTTTGTCCAGTGACAGATTCTGGGATTTGGTGCAAACCATCATCCATCCAGACTCGTGCCACAGAGAGACAATCAGTGTCCAGTTTCCTCTTTAGACGTCGTGGTGAAACGAGGCTTTAAATCACAATCTAACCTTCAACAGATTCTACTACAGTAAAATGAGAACTTGTCACAAGTTACAGACTTAAAATAAGGAATTTGTGTACGTATAATATTCAATAAGAAATGTATTTCATGAGTCAGCACTAACTAAAACGGTCAGTATACTGTTAAATGTTTAATAACTTTGTGTTACAATGTAAACAGAAATCAGATATTTACTTCTTTTTTCACAATCCTTTTTAAACTGCAAACTGCAGCTTTAACAATTTTTCTATAATAATGTTTATATTCTTCACATCTAATACTTGTATATAAAAACTAGTCAAAAAGAGTTTCTAATGAACCTACTGTTTTTAGTGGCCTGAATCCGTTTTTTTAAACAGCTTCAGCTGTCGAGTTCATTAAGTGCTTCTTTGGCGAGGGCTCTCCGTGTTGGAGCACATCAGTAAAGCCTCTTTACACACAGCAGCTCCAAACTGTGATTACCTACATGTAGGTGTTCAGTTTGGCTCCATCAAACTCAGAATCATTCTACAAAAACATGACTGACATGATTTCCTGTGGTAAAATGGTGGTCTAGCAGGTTTAACAAATACATCTTGTTTTCATCAAATAAAAGCTGCTGAAATAAAAATGTTCCACAAAATTCTGCAGCTTCTGGATTTAAAACACAAATCAAAGTGGAAAACGATGATTTATTTGTCTCAAAGGAAAAGAGACTGACAGATGAGATTTAGTTGTGTGGAGAAGGCGGTGGTGTTATCTTTAAAAGGGAGCGGGTACCATCAACGTGAAGCCTAGTGTGGCAAAATGCATTAAAGCCAAAGACGCAGTGCTCAGCCGTTTTTGACATGCTGTAATTCAGAGCGTTCGTTCCTTCTTCCCACTAAAGACGTGGCGTTTGATCAGCCATTTTCTGGTTCCTGCCCTCCAGCAGCTGCGGTGAAACTCACATCTAAACACAAATGGAGGCTTAACATCAGCGGCCTGCGATCTTTTCCCTTTTCCAGACTTTCATGTAAAAGATTTATTTTGTGGGTGATAAACAGGACACAGCTGCTCGAGCCTGGGAGGGGCTGGAAAACGACTACTTTACTTATTTATTTTCACTGACTCTGGCCGAGAGCCTCGTGTCATGTCAACAGCTCCCTCTAAAGACACCGACTCAGCTCGGACAGACCAGCACATTTCTCATGAAAAACAAAAACATCTGTACAAGACGGGAAAAAAATCTAAACTAATTTTTAGAACATATCAGCTTACACTTTCAAACTGCATAAGATAAGTGTCCAGATTAAAAAAAAAAAATGTTTTTCTTACCACTTCATCTTCAGACCAGCACTTCTCTATCAGTTTGGGTACCGGCTTCTTCACCAGGCGCTGCAGAGCCTTCCCTGCATCGTAGCTGCTCTCATGAAGCTGAAAACAACAACACAAACATATTGGTTTAAACCTGAAACAAGAAAGTGTATGAACAAAAAGTAAGAGCAGTTGATTAGCAGATAATTCTCTTCTTTGAGATTAGATTAAAAATTCTTGTGGATTACAGGCAATAAGACAGATTCTGCAAGCAGGTGTGACTGAACTTGTTAGGACAAATCTAACACAGTAAGAAGACAAAGGCCTGTTGGGACACGAGTCTAGAAATGAAAAAACACTGTGACGAGGGCGATTGGTGTGGTGCTTGAAGCACTGTGTCACAGTAAATTGGGTGAAACAGGTAGCGCTGGGGCTCTTCCTCTGAGAATAAACAAGCATTACCTATTGGAATTGCAAATGAGAAGAAGGTCAGAAGACAGTGACCTGCTCACTATGTTAATTTTCCAGTTTATAGAGTCAGAATATAAATGTCCTATTTATGATGATTCTAATCTCTTTCTTGTGCCTGATTCTTCTGCATTCATTGTCAGTGCAGCGGACAAATCTCTCATTATGCACAGTGTATTGTTAACCTGGCTCATGCAAACCTATCATTGACCAAAGTTAAAATTCCAGATACACCCCCAGTAACGTCCCACAAATTCAGATATTTTCAAACCATTTCCTGTAAAACATGCTCAGTGTTTTAGTTGTTGCTCAGTTTCTTACAG
Organism: Pachypanchax playfairii; assembly: GCA_006937955.1. NCBI lineage: Eukaryota > Metazoa > Chordata > Actinopteri > Cyprinodontiformes > Aplocheilidae > Pachypanchax > Pachypanchax playfairii. The sequence continues at coordinate 6,643,254 of SSNP01000007.1, read as the reverse complement.
TGTTAAGTGCGTTTAAGGTAGTGTCATCTCGAGAGGCGGCCAAACAACCGTCCTCAGTCGAGCCTCCGTCACACATTCCTGCAAAGGCAGCCATGCTCCTGTGGACACAGAACATGCACTCCATCAACTTTTAACAGTCTGAAATCTGATTTACATGCACAAGTCAGTCATTAGCATGATCTTAGCATCACAAAAGAGACAAAATTCAAATATAACTTTAACACGTTACTCTGTTTTTTAAAGACTGCTTGTAACAATCCTGAACAATAAAAAAAATCAGATTTTGTAACTACTGGAGTAAATACACAAGTTGGGTCAGTTTTAATGTAAGCAGAAGGGACAGTCATTAAAATTAGAGTTAAGCTATGTGATAAATACATAAACAGACTCATTTCAGATGCTGAATTCTCAGGGAAATATAAGATATTTAAGTTTCTGTGTTGATAAAACTTGTAAACTTAAGAATGAATACAAAATAAAAGATCTGAGTGTTAATCTCTCGAGCATACAGAAATTATATTCCTACACAAAGATGCTGGTATTAATTCCTACTATAATCCTTATTGTGAACCAGGTGTAACATCTTGGATTATACATTATACTTGGATTGTACAGCAGTGTGTGGACTCCCGGGTCTCTCTGGACTCACCTTGCAGCTCTGAGGTACATGAGAAGGTCACAGTCGTTGACCCCTGGCATCCAGACCAGCTCCTCGTTCTCTGTCACAGCCTGGCCACCAGGGGAGGGAAAAGGCTGCAGCTCTGGGAGCTTGGCCTAATTAGGACCACGGAGAAGGAGAGACACAGATGGTATCACACTACAAATAGCACACGCGCTTGAAGAAAATATCAGCTTTCAGCTTCCTGTCATCAAGTTTTAGCTGCGTGGCAGCAGGAACATGTTACAGTCACAATGATTCAACATTTCACACACAAATGTACAACTTTCTGTATGACTCTGTGTTCCTGTTGCTGAGTAAATCAACACAACTGCTGGCAGTCTGCTTATTTCCATTTTTTTTCCATCTAATTTGGTAAAAGAAGAAGTAACAAGGTACTAAGAGCTGTTTCTCACGTGAATGTAATATTTGGCCATAAAACCAGTAGACAGAAATATTTTTATAGATTAGAGTGAAACTTAAAGAACGTTTAGGTTCCAGCACTTATCTGATGAAGGTACTGGATCATAAAATAAAACACAAGACATCTTTATTGAAAAAGTGAATATCTGGTGATATTATTATTATTAGCATAAACCAACATCCTTTTGTGCAAAATAATAATTTAAAAAATACATTTATTAAGCAGTTAAAAAATGTACATGTCCCCTGAATAAAATGTTTTTATTTCTGAAATATTTTATTTTTCTTGTTCTGGGAACAACTTCATAAAGATAATTAAACTATTTCTTGCACAAACTCATCAGAAGTTGAATACTGAATGATTAACTATCAATCAAATTTATGGGATTTGGCTGATAAATTTCTCTGTATTAACGAGGGCGCAGCCTCGTCTCAGGTAACACTGTGATGAAGTCGTACATATGTAGGCAATAATTCTGACACGAGATGTGGGGTCTTGTTTCTGTGTTGAGGTGTGCTGGGTGTTGACTCACCTGGTGACTCGGTCCCACTCGGATTTCCCCCTGTGTGCTGTTTAGTCGCCTAGAAGGAGACAAGGAAGCAGATTAAAACTAAATATTTACTCATTAAAATTTTTAAAAATGGCAATAAAAAGTCTGCCAGCACAGTGAATCCTGTCAGGCCTGATATTATGGATGCAGCAATATAACAGCGGCCCCTAAAGCAGGGAGGAGGAGGAGGAAGGTGGAGGTAGGGTAGCTGGCTCTGGATGTGCAGGGTGAAAGCCTCTGGAAACGGCTGCTGGTACAAACGCCGGTAGCCATAGCAACTGCTATTTAATAATAGTGTTCTGAATCTCCAGCTGCAGTGGATTAAAGAAAATGACAAGATGTTCCTTTTGAAAAGCCTTTCCCCTCTGTTGCCTAGGCAACAGTGCTGATTTTCATACAAGCAAGCGCGAGGCAGCCCAGAATCTGTCAGAGTGATTTGCACCCGGAGAAGCTCGCACTCCATCATGCAGACCTGGAGGAAACTTGAGAGGCCAAAACCCTCTGGTCTCTTTACAACCTTCAAACCCACACGAACCCTGTGATGAGTGCATTTGTGACCCGACCCCCCTTCTTTATCCTCCTCCTTTACAGATTGTGTCTGATAGGATGGGATTATTAGGAGTATAATCCATACTGTCCTGAACCACAGCTGACAGGCGCAGGCAAGGATTCAGATATAAACACAAATCAAAGCTAAATTTCAGCTGCAGTAAATGACCCCCACCTAAACAGTTCACTGCCCCAGAGCATGTCGAAATGCTCCGTTTTATAATGAAGCAATACATTAAAATGTTATCAGACTGGATGTGATGAATAGGGCTGATAAACGTGAAATATGATGGCTTCCTGCGTCATCAGCGGTACATGGAACTACAGAACATTTTTCATAAGACTTAAATCCTACCTAATACCTGCTTAAATCCATCATATCACACGAACGCTTTCAATTGTTTTTGCAGATGTATGATCCTCTTGAACATATTACTTTGAATTTTTTTATATAAATGAGACCTAAAAACTGAACTGCATTAGCCACAATCATTATAAACATTTATCTCTGTTTGAAGCCTGCAATAAAAAAAAGTTGTGTATATTTTGGCTTTTATTTCTAGACAAAGAAACTTCTCGAAGCGTATTTCTGACAACGTGCGGTGGATCAGGTCTGAGGCTGTGAGGATGACAAACGAGGACCCTGTGCACCAGAATAAAACCTGCATGTCTGAAGACTGCTGTGCTTTAATGCTGCAAAGGTCCTCAGAGACAACGTAGAATACAGATTGCAGCAAGAGGATCTGGGGAGATTCTATAAAGGCTGCAGAGGTACATGAACACAATGCTGCATAAGGAAGGAAATATGTGTAACGGAATTAGTGTCCTAGCTAATTGTGCTGATGTATTCTCCTGTGGATGTTTTTGTTTATAATCAAATAATCTGGAAGAATGACTCTCCGGAAAGCTTGTAATAACATTTTCTGACAAATATTACAGATCAGAGCTGCAATTCTAAAATGATTAGTTATAATATTATGTCAAGTTGAAATGTTTATTCTTGTTTTTTCTAATAAGCTGTAAAAAGCCTGTTGCCAAGTCCAATAAACAACATTAAACATCCCCACTGATTACTCACAGCCCAGTTCAGCTTTAGGTCGGAATTACAGCACAATCTTATTAAGTAATTACAGGCTTACTTATAAAACCAAAACAACGTGACAGTCGGAGCAACTTTGTGTGTGTAATCAAGGAAAACTCCGCCCCCTCCATCAATTTCAGCCAATCCGAACGCTCGACTGTGGCACACTGACATATCTGCAGCACAGCTGAAGACAGACCCAACTTGAAGGTAATAGTATCATGACAAGCAGCTTTCAGAATCGCAGCAGGTAAATACAGCCGGCTGAGCTTTGAGTTCAGCTCGGTGAGGCTTTTTTTAACACGCCATGTCATCCCCTAGTTGTAAACAGGAGCAGCAAAATGGAGCCGGGGAAGCCTCTCCGGGGCTCCATATTGTCATTATACCACTGCTGTGTGCACATTTTTTTCCCCTCTATGTTCATAAATGCACTAAACAATGCACATTCATTGGGACTTTAACGGCAGTGTATCAGGAGTGACACTGCAGCTTTTTTTAAACGTATGATGAAGTAAACGCGTAACGGTATGCAAGCTGCAGTGACAGTGTCATGCAGAAATAAGTCTCATCCTCCGCGCCGCAAACAAACACAGCCCAACACAATGACAGCGATGCGGACAGCTTACAAACATCTCCGGTTTGTCAGACAGCTGGAATCATGAAAATAAGATGAGCGACGCTCGCGCAGCTATTAATACAAAGGGAGAGCACGAGCGCACACCTACCTCCGGGGACTGAATAAATCGTCCATTTCTGTCATGGAGCCCTGAGGCTGGGTGCTGACACCGTGCGTGTACTGCTCGCTGGATTTAACTCCCCTCTCACACCTATTTCTAGACGCTCAAAATGGAGAAGCACGCATTCGCTCCGGAGCGGTGTTCACTGAGCTTGTGCTGTGACCTCAGCTTGCACGTACAGCGGCGTAAGCGCGCTCCGGTGTGAGCGCTATTGAGCATGCGCTGCGACCTCACATCAACAGACACGCGCGCGCGCAAGAACCCATCTTCCTCTGCCCGCGTGTCCATAATAAACAGAGTGATATTAAAGACACCTCACAAGCAGAGAAGGGAGGGCAGCGGAAGACCCAAAATGGCAATAACAAAAACAGCTGTCACTGCGACATGTGACACACCTGCACCAATCAGTAAATAACAACAAAGGAGGCTCACCTAATTTATCTGTACAACAGCAGCTGGCATCAAATAAAACGTTTTCACTGCTTAAAAATAATTATTTGGAAAATATATAAAAAAATTAAATCTACTGGAACACTTGAAAGAAAAATTCAGCTTTATATTTACCGTTTTTAGTTTATTCAACAATTGCATGGCTTAGAAAGACCTATGTTCAGGTTTTGTTATATTAAATCGTTTTACAAAAAAAAAAAACAGGAACTAATGGAGCTCAAAGAAATATCAGCTACAACAGTCATTTACTGTTTACTGATAACCTAAAACTACATGAACATGTTCACAACATTGATACTTAAAATATTATTGAGAATTATTAAAAGCACAAGATATAATTAAGAAATGCAGAAGAGATTTAATGTGTTCTGTTTTATTTTTGGGCTCACAGCACAATTTTTAATCACTTGAGCTGATTTATTTTTTATTTTCACCTTATTGCCTGGAATTACATTTCAAAAATGTGAAACTGAATGCCAAAAACCCCAACAAAAAAAACACTGTAATTAAAGTGAAATATAATTTAACTAATACAGTCGATGCTGAAACAATTAAAAAACCACGGGGGTTTTCTCAGCTCATTCCCCTTAATTATGCTGCATTAACATCATTCTGTGTGTACTGATAAGATTATCAGGAGTAATTAGTTCAAAGCATCATTATATCATGTAACCACAGACAGAAAGCAGAAGAATGTAAATAAACACACACTATTACCAAATGATACTAGAACAACTTCAAATGATAATTTTAACAAAAATAACATAACTTAGTTGCATTCCTGGTTCTAAATCTAATAGAAACTAATTCTAAAACATACCGTGTTTTTTTCATACTTATTAAAAAGCTGTTTCTTATAAACGCTGATGTACAGCTAAAACCTTATTAAGCTTTAAGAGGTATAGAAGCACTGATAAACAGTGATTTGAAAATTTTAGGTCAAGCAGAACCTAAAATAACTTAATGTGTTAAATGAAGCAATTAACTGAAAAATTCTCTTATAATAATTTTGACCTAATTGTGAAAGTCATTTGATTTTTTGGTCATTTTTTAAGGCTGGTTCGTTTTTACAGTTTGTGGGGATCTGCTGCTTTTCTTTTTGTTTAATAAATTCCCAAAAAATATCTGGAGAGTTTGACATGAGGAAAATCATATTATATATATATATATATATATATTATTACAGTATGACAGTATGGGAGGTTTTTCAAATGTGTTAATATGTGACAGCAGAAGAAAGATAAATCAAGACTGCTGTGATGTATTCTGTTCAGACCCGGGGATTGTTGTGTGTGTGTGTGTGTGTGTGTGTATAGCACCATTCTCCTTTATCAGCAGATGTAAACAGAGTAAGCTGCTCACCTGGTCTCTGGATTGTATCCCAGAATGTAGAAAAAGGAGTCGATGCGGGCTTTGAACTCCCGGGCAGCGAAAATGTCAGAGAAATGGGAAATGTTGCATTTCCCCCTGCGGGAGAGAAGACAAGCTCTATTAGACAAAAACAACTACATGACAAAGAGATGCCCTAACAGCAGCACAAGTATCAGTAATTAAAGGCTCTTTGGATGTTTAGCTATTAGAGGTGACAAACAACAGCTGTGAGAATCTCTTATCTGTCAATGAATGCTGACTTGGTGGGGTTTATGGTTACTGAAGCCGTAAACATCAGCTGAAAATGTCAGCCGTAACTCGTCTCCTGCTGCTGAGGTGTGGACAACAGACACCGCTAAAATCTAAAGAGGAATTCAACCTGCGTGCCTCCCCCCGTCACGATTACCCCCAGTGATCTGACGGTTCTGAGGCTCAGACCACATCTTGTTCTCATTTCCTGTTTCCAGCACCCTGGTGTCTGACTCGATCAAAATAACAGACATCATAGGCATGTGGAATAAGGCTGCCTTGCAGAGAAACAGTATCTCTCTCCCCCCTCCTGAAAAAAAAAAAGATTAAAAAGAGTGCTAAGGAGAGCCGGCTTTGGAGCGCCGCAGCGTTACAGCATCCCTCTGGAATTCCCTGCCGTTTATCTAAAGCCCGGAGAATAAGTCAAATCAAAGGGAGCTCTGTGTAGGAGAGGTTGCAGCTTCTTTTCCCTAAAATCTGTGGTTTCAGGAAGACATGGCTCTGCTGCTCACAGATGGTTGTGATTAAAGAGAAGGGGGGGGTTAGTGAGGAATGATTAACAGACAGAGGCAGGGACAAAGAATGATCAGTGATTAAACCTGCATTAAGCCCTTTAAGTGTAGAAGGACATGCATCAGCAGCACTGATGGACAGGTGTGTGTGTCATCAATGCAAAAGCATATTAATAAAAGCTTTAAAAGGAGACAACAGGAGGCGTTCGTTAACACCAAAGAAATCTCATTAAACTCCTACAAGTGATAAATAATGATCTCACACCTGTACAGTGTTATTATAAAAACACATCTGGGTTAACTACAACTCAAATACAGGAATAATATGGAACTGAAATAATCTTGCAGCTGTATAAAATATAAATCTGATTATTTATTACAGAACATTCAGCAGTTCAAAGTGGCTGAGCATCACACCCAGTATAATGAGATATTTATTTTTGCTTTAATAGCACAGAATCGTTTACAGGAAAATCTTTATTTCACACAATCTAAATATTTACCAACTGCTCATATAGGAAACATTAACAGTTGTCTGACTGACAGAAAGCGGTCACTCCTAATGGACAGCAGAGGGCGCCACTAAAAGTGCCTGGAATTTCTATAATCTACCAAAAACCTGTTAAACACATAAACATTGATAAATACATGTTTTAATGAAATGTGAAACACTGTGAGCACAACAAACATGATGTTTGTTAAGAGAACTCAAGAACTGCTGCAGATTTACTGGAACTCACCGGTCAGTATGATTACTAACTCTACAGTGTGTTTCTGTACCTGAGAGCAGCAGCATGATAAGTGTCCACGTAGTCCGAGATGAAGAGTTCTCGACTCCGAACCACCGGGTCTGTGATAACCAGCTCACGTCCAGACTCTGCAGAAAAGAAAACACAAACATACTTCATTTGTATATTTCTCACAAAATGAATAATTCTGTTTTTGGAACTCTTTACGTTCATGAAAACAGATCTGTGTTCATGCAACTGTAACAAGAAACTCTGCAGATGTTAATATTATGTCAAATGATTCAATAACATCAATAATCCATATTCCCATGAGATGTTCAGTTTGAGTGAAATGACCTCAGCGGGGGTTATGATGCATCTCCAAGAGACAGATCTTTAAAGCTGCGGCGCGCAGCAGCCACCGCGTTCTGACCTTGTGACATTAATTCTACAAATCCTGAGTCCCTGCTGCAACCAGACACTGCAGACAGCAGCATGCCGTGATGCACTGAGACCATTTGTATAACAACAAAAGGCAAAACAAACTCTAATTCAGGGTGTACAGAGTTCCACCAAGCAGCTCATTTCCCCCATAATGTAATCTAAGAATAATAACAAATCCTTCCTGGATCCAGACGATGTGCCAGACTTCTAAAATCTAACTGACTGGTTCCCAACCTGCCCTGAAAACATCATCTATATCTGTTTGTATCATGTAACAAACAAATAGATGAATAAATGAAATAAAACACGACCTCTAAGGCAAACCAGAACCGCTGACAGGATACGTGTCATCAGACCGAGTGTATGAAGCAGTTTCTATCCAAAACCATAAAAGTGCTCAGAACAACCAACATTTTAATGTGAAACAAATAAATTAGACTTCAGAAATGTTACTAAATGTTCTGGAGGCTGAGTTCTTGCTGCCAAACTATTCAGATATAAAAAGATCTTCAAGTAAACATGTTGGAACACAACAGTAAAACAACAACCGACACAGTTTAGTGGAGGAAAGAAACACATAAATTATTATTAGTTTTAGGAATACAGAGTGAGAATTGGTTACAAATTAAAGGAATATTCACTGTACTAAGAAAATAATAGAAATATGGTGTCATGTGAATTTTTTTTCTGAGTAAAATCTATAATTCATTATCCCTCAGCTGACTACTTCTACCTCCTTTTGTGTCATCAGATTTGTTATTCAGCTGTAAAATATCTGTGACAGAGCCTGTGTTCCTGTAGATGAGTATGTGTTAGAGTGTGATGAGTCCACTGGCACTGGTGGTGTTGAGAGGGTGTAAGCTCAAGGGCCACATGACACTGCGGGTTATTAACACTTGACAGCACTGCTGTCTGGCCTGAGGGAGTGTGTTACCCAGGAAACAGCACAGAGCCGTGGGATTGGCTCGGCTGCCTGGGACAGTGTCATCTGCCTTCTGTTTGAGATGCGATTCACAGCCAGCTCCCATATCACACAACAGCTTGAAGAGCAGACAAGTAGGTGTGTGTGCGCGTCTTGTGCAGGGATTCTAAATCAGGTGTATTTGCTTTGACCCTTCTGTGATGTATAAGTGTGTCTTTCAAATCTCACCGTTCTCATTGTTGCGATCCTGCACCAGGTGCTGGTACACAGAGTCCGGCACCTCTGACTGGCGGTAGTACCATTTCACATTCATCAGCAGATGGTCCCGTTTACTCTGAAACGTAGAGAGACAGAGACAGAGCAAATGAGTGGAAGACACAGAAAGCTCCCACACCAAGATGAACAGATATCATTTTGTTTGATTACAGCGTCACAAACTGGCCTTTTGGCAAAGAAAGGCAGAGTACAGATGCACTGTTTATAACATACACAGACTGATGCCAAAAAGCCTGCAGAGAGACCAAGTCAATTAAAAAGGGATTGTAGGGCATTTAGAGACTTAATAAAGCAAACAGTGGGCTGGTCACTGCTGGGAGAGCTGTGACGGAGAACCATTGGGGGGATGGAAAAAGCTCAGTCTTGGTTTGTCTTCACTTAATAGTAGAACTCAAATGAGCAGTTTAACATTTTATCACAGTGTTTACAGCTCATTCTTAAACGAGTGTCTCCTCTGCAGGATTTGAACTTGAAACTCTTTTTCTGCTGCCATCCACTGGCCTTTTCAGTAAGTGCAAGTCAGAAAGAGGCTGTAATTCTTCCGGTGACCAGCAAGTGGCAGCACTGAGGCGTACAGGGAGCCTTACCAAGGCTGAGAAACCAACAGAGATGAGAAAAAGACGAGTGGGGGGAAAATGGTGAAAACTGAGTCCAATGTTGAGATGAGAGATGAAAAAGGGCAAAATACTGTTTTCATTTCACGTTATAAAATATTTATTGAACCTTCATATAAGCTCAACAGACTGTCAGGGTTGTTTAAAAAAACACGAGAGAGATCGCTTGGCTGGGTGCTGGAATGCAATACAGTCCTATTGGCTCAAGCCATCTTTATTAAGGGATCCAGCTGCACTGAGCAAACGGAACTGAGACACCTGCACCACCATGGACGTCAGGAGAAAATGACTGCATGGAAAAATATGCAAAAGGGAAAGAGGTTAGGTGTAATTAAAGGCAGACGCTTTAACATCCACTCTTTCCAGATTCCAGTTGTGTGTGCACGTCTTTGTGTGCATAAACATGAAGTCAGAGTAAAGATATTTAAAGCCTTTTGAGCACATTATTCTGTTATGTCACTGGGGAGGAGCACACGAAGCCAAGCTAATCTTCACCTCCCTTAAATCTCCGAGCCCACCTCTGGTTTTCCTATTCTCCCCCACCTCCCTCAAACCTCCCCTCTTCTCAGTCCAACCTTTTCACTCCATCACATCTTCATTTGCTCTCCCTTGTTTTTCCCTCCATCCAACCTTGAGCAGGCAGGGAGCAGATAAGTGAGCCTGAACGCGTTAAACAGCAGCTGGCGTGGAGTCTCTCAGCTGCATTTACTGCTCTGGATGATTATAGGAGCCATGCACGCAACATCACACAGCCACACACAGACTCTTCATGTGATTCAACAGAGAGCCATACTGATGGATTAAGACAAGACCCCCCCCCTTCAGCACCAAGGCATACCGTGTGAAGAAATGTGTGCAATGACGTCATGTTCCTCCCCCTCTCGTCCAGCAAGTCAGCCCACCCACCCCAACGCCTTGTCTATCCAGTGAACAGCGTTCTAGACTAACAGGCTGCCTGCCACAGCAAAACGAGCTGTTATCTGCTGCTTATACATAATTAATACATTTAGAACACCGTAAACACGAGCTAGTGTGCCATCTGAATGTTTCATTTTCTGCTTGTAAAACCATAAAATCAAAGGTTGAGCTAGAGCACAGAGCCAAATACACGCCCCCCCCCCCAAAGAAAATCACATGTGGCAAGTGGAAGGACAGAAGCATGTACATTTCTCTTGTGAAGATCACATTATTTTAAACTTCCGATAGCACAATGTTAGTTCCGCTGTAATCAGTATCTTTGTTGCCACAGAGTAGCTGCCACTATCCAGAACAGATTGCTGTTACGAGGCTCACAGCAGCGTAAAACCCTCTCAGGCAAAAGAGGGAGGGAAACGCAGAGGAAGACTGAGAGTGCAACATATGGAGCATGTAGTGGGAGTAGAGCATAGCATTCAATTATCACAATTCTATAAACATGCCGGGTGGAAAAATGGCTAGATAATACAAGGAGAAAAATGAGGCGAGCTGACAGACAGCTCCGAGTCCACAAACGAACTACTAGTTGCATTGTCTGGGTTTAGCTAAGCCTGCCACCGAAAATGATAGAGTGAGGACATATAAGAACCACAATGCTGAATTGATTAAAGGACATTCCACGCTGCCCATGGAGAGCTGAGGATAGCTGAGCCTCGCACATTGTCAGACATTTTTGTCTGTCCTGCCAGAGGCTAAACACGGTGCTGCCCTCGCTCCACATGGACCATAAACCCTGGGAATACTCCACACTGCAGAGAGGCCAGAAGACTTACTAACACACCACCGAGAGGAAGAAACAAAACAAACACAAAGACTAAAGACGGCGAGATAAGAAGGGGGAGAGTCAGTAGCAGGATTAAGTAAGGAGTAAAAGGGCCATCTCATTTCCTCAGACATTAAATGAAAACTGTTCTCCTGCTTTACGCAAACCCCCGGGGTATAAAGCTACTCCTTTATTCACCGAGGTGATATAAATCTGACAGTCATGCTTTGGGGGTGAACACAATAGCAACCTCTCCCTCCAGTGGCTCAGACTGGCCTGTGGCGATCTTCAGCTTACTCATCAGACTGGGAATGTAACATAGGAGGCCCATTTCTCAGACAGTTAAAGACAAGTAAACTAGACAAGATCTAAATATACGCACAGATTTCTTGAAATAAACCTGGAAAATGCAAATAACTCTGTATAAAGAGCAGCCAAGACAAGCAAAGCATTGTTTGAGCCAGTTAATTCTGCCTCTGACTAGCTAAAGGTGGCTGGCCCCTTGGGTCCATAATGGCTGTGTAGTGTTCTTTGTGTTGCTGCATGTGTGTGCAGTCAACTCTGCAGCCAAGGCCTCTGGATACAACCACAATACTACAAAGACTGGGTGTAAGAGGGGGTCCGGGGGTCAGCCCTTCCTCTTTAAACACGCCATCTTTAAATGTGTAGAAAAAGAAAGTGCTCTGTTATTTAACAAAGAAAATCTGTGGAGACATAAACTTAAAGACACGGACTGAGTGAAGGATTCATTCTGTTCATTTCATGCAAGAACAAGAGAACCAACGAGCTCTGGCTTTAAACCAAACTCATTTGTCCATTTGTTTATTGAGTTTAATGGAAATATTTAATGAGATTATAATTTAAAATATATCCATGATGATCTTTTTTCTAATCACCGTTTATCATCCTCTACATTTCATATCATTTGTTCTGTAGTTTCCATCACTGACTTCATTCCGCTGGTTTTAGTTGATGTTCATTTTACTTTGCTGTTTGGTTCTGTGTGCATCCTCATCAAGAACGTCTCTGGAAACTTTCAGCTTAATAAGAAACAAACTCTTGAGATTTTTTGGGGTATTTTTTACATCACAGGGACGACGTGAGGTAACATGTATGAACTCCCGTCCAGTTCAGGTTAAGTGTAAATCAATAATCAGTGACTGTTTAGGCTCGTGCAGACATCACTGCTGACCTTGTCGTCCAGGTGCTGTCAGCACGTTGGTGGCCGCCTGGTATTGGTTCAGACAAACGCATCCTTTGGGACATCCTCCCAGAGAAAACATGGAAAACACTGAAGTGACTGAAGTTTCCACGTTTAGCTATCAGCTGTCAGGAAAAGCCGTTGGATCGGACAAAAATTTACCCACAGCTGATTTGTTTTTGCTTCGCGTTCTATTGACAAATCACATTTAAAACAATGTGTTTAATATTCATTTAACTGTGGTAAGTCCAAATTATGACTGAGAATACACTTTTACTGATGCTGCAGCCCTAAAAACAGCAGTTTCTAATATCTGGACAAATTAACTATGACACCACAGTCATTTTGTGTAAACTTAAAACCTTATTTCCCATCTCTCCCCCGTCGCTGCACATTACCAGTACAGCTTTAAAACAATATCTGCTCCCACACGACAGACCCAGCAGTGCACCTTGTTAACAGGAAACCTCTGTTTATTTTCTCTGCTTTCCAAACGCTCTCTTCTTCCTCTGCCAACTCTGTCACTGACCCTCACACACACATTTCCCCTCATTTGTGACAACAGCAGCTAAGATCTACGACTTCCTTCAGGAGGTGGCAACCAGAAGTGAGGGAGCTGAGACAGATCTCAAACATTCAGACAAAGGAGATGGCGGAGAGCGAAAGAGGGAGGGAGAAAGACGAGGGAGGTCAAAGAGACGAGAGCAGCAGCAGCAACTCGGTGTCGGCGAAGAATGTCAAACAGTTCAGCTCAGGTTGGAGGCTGCTGAGCTAACAGCTTAGTTAGCTAATGCCCCAGGGGTAGGAGAGCCTTCGGTATGTGAGATCAGGGCTGGTAGCTGTGTGACACTGACACAAGGCTCAAAATGGTAAGGAGGGTGGAGTGTGGGAATGTTCACCTTGGCTGTCGCGAGGGGAGAGTGTGCACAACCAAAGAACAAAAGGCTGATTGAGGCATTTGGACGCAGAGATGAGATCTGGGAGGACTAATCTGCTGCTCTGACATGATAAGATTAGAGAGGGGAGGCAGGAAGTGCTGGATGGGAAGATCACACATCTACTTGTATAAACACGTGCGCAGTAAGATGATGGATCTAATTGGAAAGGTTTTCCACTCCGCTTTCTCTCCTCCCTTATTTTCTCCTGCTCTTATTGAGTCAGAGTGATCTGCCAGCACACCAGCACTCACTAAGCACTTCCATCTGGAAGGACAGGACACACACACACAAAACCTGCATGTGTGTCAGTGTACAAAGATCTGCTGTGGTCATGCAATCTTTGACATCTCAGTGACTCATAAAGCAGGTTGTTTAAAAGAGATTCCAGCACGCTGTGTGAAACGGCACATACACACCTATGCACACAAATAACAGGTTTTCAGGATAAGCGCTGCTATTCTTCTCATAACCCTACAGCAGAGCAGGTCAGGCTGAGAATCTGTATCAGAGAGGAGAGAGAAACCATCACCAAATCAGACCATCAGAGCCAGCAGCAGCAGGATTCCACTTTTTTCTCTTATGAGTTTTCATCTGAGCACTTTGCTACTTGCAGGAATGGCTTTCCTCTCAGGCCTGCCTCTCCCAGGCACATATAACAACACTAAACAAATGCTGATTACTGTGTTTGAGAGGAGGAACTGTGCACAAGCTGCCTCCCTGCCTGGCAGCCAGAACAAATGGAGAGAGTGTGGGAGGCAGAGGGAGGAGGAGGCTATGAGGAGGTGAAGGGAGTCCCAGCTGTGGTGGTGCTGCTGGCAGGACCTTTACGCTGTGTCTACACAGGGGCGTCTCTCTCTCTCTCTCTCTCTCCCTCTCTCGGATTCTCTCTGGCTTGACCTGTTTGGATATTAAATCGGCACCCTCTGCTTTGAACACACTGGGCCCATCTGTCAGCCCGGGTCCATATTGGATTGGATGAGCATTAGCTGATTCAAAGTGGGCAGATTTGCTCTCGTTTCTCTTTGTGTATGTAGCGTGTGCGCTTTTTGAGCATGAGCACTCGCGTCTGGTTTAAATTTAACACCCCCCACCTCCTTATGGAATCAAGAAAACAAGCATAAAACACTTTATGAAAGGCTCACTAGCTGTGCTCTGTGCAAAATTAATGACGTACTGCAACACATCTGAGGATATTAACAGGTTTTCTGCCCATCCAGGCAAAAGACAGAAGAATGATGGCAGCAGTGAGGGAGAGGAAGGAAAGAAAGAGGACTGGGGTTGAGCCACGTGTTATTCACAGATGATACTAATTAGGACTTCAGGGCTGAGGGTCACTAATGGGTGGATCATAACCGAAACAACGGGCACTTTTTACACAGAGAAGAGTCACAAGCACCACACATGACTCCTCCATCTGAGGTCTAAAACATTGCTACAATCTATTCTGGTAACAAAGAGAGCTAATTACACCCGCATTCGCTTAATCTCCCCCTTTATACAAATACCTCCCAAAGGCAGAAGCAGCAGAAAAAAAAATCCATCAAATTAACCACAGAGCTCTGCTGCTAGACAGTGTGAGCGACAGTGAGAGCTGAAAACACTAACGTTGGCTACTCGCTTCATGAAACAGCGACGCCGAGTCCAACTCAAATATTTGTCTTTGCCTCCAACACACTTCTGCTGCATGGCAGCTTTTACCCAAGAAAGTCGAGGAGAGCTAAGTGGTGGTAAAGAGAGAAACGCTGCTGAAGTCAAAAGGTGAGAATGACAAAAAGAACATATTCATGAATGATGGTCATTTACTGATCAATCTGGATTTCAGCCAGAAGTCTAACTCTGACCCACAGGGACCCCCATGTGACCTCGCCTGTCTCGAACAACCCCACAAAATAGCTTGTAAGTCCCGCCTTCTATGTGTAAACAAACAGAATGTTATTAGAAAATAAAACTGTGCCTCAAATAAATTTTTCCATTCGTTGGAGAATGTTGAGTTTTACCTTTCTGATGTATGTTTTTATACACATTTATCCAAAGTGTTTAGTTATTATTATCTATTTGATGTTTAAAAGACACTATGGCTGCGTGAAGGTGAGTGGGAGGGACCAGAAATACAACATGAACGTTCATAATGTGGATCAGAACTTTGCTTTAATACAACAGAAGATGGAGAAGTGACATCCATCTTCATTCTACTGTCTGGTGAGGAGCCAATCAGATTTAAGCATAACTCAATGGTTGTTGTTATAAAAACAAACTAACTTCATCTCAATCATCTTCCAAAGTATTTTTAATAAATAAATAAAGAGCATCATGGTAGTACTTTTCTTCAAATTAAGACCAACAAGGTCCGAATTGTTCATGTCAGGTTTACTGCTGTCCAGTATCGCTCTGTTCAAACAAACAGGACTAAAGATAATATAAATATAATATACAAGTATTATAGATCAAATGTATTAAACAAAAGTTGTTTTAGAATCATGAAAAGTTATTTAAATCTTAACTGTGATTTTTTAGGAGAAATAAAAACCTTGTCTACATCATGCCTGACAAGCAGAGGAGTCACAGAAGGTCTGTCTTAAACAAACCAGACCAGAATTTTAAACTTTAAGGTCCAATAAAGCTGATGTAAACACAGGTTGGGCAACTCCACAGCTGAATCCTGACAAGTAAAAGAGTTGGAGCTGAATTTACAAGATGGTTCGGGTAAAACAGATTCAGTATATTTATTCAGCAGAAACCAAAGGGGGCCGAGGAGGGAACTCTGGAACACCTGGAACTCTGAACTACCACAAATGTGTGAACTACAATGCAGATTCATGAAAGACTTCAAAATACAGGCTACACAAAGACAGATGGAGGTATTTAGGAAAACTCAGTTTGTATCCCAGGGAGACACACAGTTAAAACCTGATAGAAAACACGTTGTCGTTGCTGCCTTTCATTTAGAGACTTCTAAGCCATCTCACTTTGATACCAGCTTCATAAGGGTGTTAGTGTATTTGCCAGCTGGTGTGTACTTGTGTGTAACCTGGGACATTCTCAAGAGAGCAGAGACCTCAGACAGTCTCAAGGTAATACCCATGAGTCAGAACTCTGAGTGCAACCAAAACACAGAGGAATGTTAACATTTATAAAAAGACATAAACTGTCCTTGTATTTCACAGTGTTTTTAACTGCCGTGTGGGTTTTTTTTCTCTGTAATACACTGAGTTAATTTCACCTAATAAGACATTTTACGAATCCTGCCCGGATCACTAAAAAAGAAGAGGAGGAGGAGGAGGAGGAATGCACACAGAGAAGGCTGTGCAGAGAGGATATGAATATCAGCTTGTGCGTGTGGATTTTCCATATTGGATGTCTGCCCAGACAGATAATCTAAAACCTTCTTGTGTGTGTGAGTGTGTGAGTGTGTTTGTATGGTTACGAGTGGCAGTCTCCTGAGAAAGGTAAAGCAGGGAAGGAGCTGAGGGCTCATTGAGAGCTGTAAAGAAGACAGGAAATGAGAGGGCTTGCTTTAGGCAATGCTAATCAATGTCTCACCTTAGTGTAATTGACACAAAACACGCACACACATGCAAATTTAACTGTCAGGTTTAAGTGTATGTTTTTGGAGTGTGTGTGTGAAAGGTGGACAGGGTGTGTATGAGAGAAGGAGGGGTCTTGGAGTGATTCTCGTGCTTTGTGAGGGATGATGGAGACCTGGTGGGGAAGGAACGTGTGTGTGCTTATGTGAGTGTGAATGCTTTGGTCTGCTTTATCTGAGCGCAGCTGTCAGACCATCAGAAGAGTGTCTGTAGGGAGCTAGTGTGAACGTGACATACAGTCGCAGATGCTTTCTGGATTGATGTGCGTTGCTTTGTGTGGCCAGCACACGCTGATACGTGAGCGGCGATTTGGAATATTTATGATGCGTCTAATATACGCGACACAAGCTTATATCCGCATGCAGAAACATAAACACGGCCGCCCGGGAGAGAAATGAGAGATGATGAGCAGCAGGAAATACAGGAGAAAACATTTGGTGCTGTTGCACCAAGAAGGTCCTGGATTGAAAACACGCTTGGGACCTTTCTACATTGAGTTTACATGTTCTCCATCTGCATGTGTGGGTTTTCTCTGAGAACTCTGGTTTCCTCCCACAGACCAAAAACATGCATGCTGCTCTAAATTGGCCGAAGCAGTTTAAACCTCATCTTTAACGCTGTGTGAGAAACCAGACAGACAACACAACACCTGTATCACCACTAGCTCAAACATTTGTGATTGTCCTGCTTTATCTGCTTCTGAACATATCATCTCTCAGTCAAGTCTCTCTCCCCCCCCACACACATCTATCTCATCTGAAGGTGACCCCGCCTGTCTGTCAGTCTCTAGTGATGACGCTGGCCCTATCAGTAATACATCATGTAAGCTGTGTATCAGACAGATGCTGCTCGAGCTGAGCAGTAGGTGGTCTGTCAGGCGTGCTTGCTTAGTACAATATGCAAATAATCACATGCAAATTACCTGCCTGAGTGTGTGACAGTGTATCAGCACGGATGCAAATTCAATACGCTCAAATGTGTGTTTGAAGATTTAAATGGAGGTTGCAGGCCTTTCACCAAACACATTTAAAAGGCTACTCAGGGAAGCTGTGGTATGAAAGCTGGAGAAAATCATGACTACACTCATACGCACACATACACACACACACACGTACACAGAGAGGCCAGAAGCAAAGCAGCCTCCTGCTGTGCTGCAACAAGAGGTGTATTGTAGACAACACAGCTGCAATAACAAGGCTGGCCCAGTTCTACAGGGAGATGGACTGGATGACTCTCAGTCTAGACCAGCTAAAGCTGACATACTGTAACATAATTAAAGACGGGGTTGTGCAGGTGTCACGACACATTTTTAAGGATGTTTATATAAAACATAAGCTAATCTGACAGCTAACTGTTATTTATCAAAGTGATGAAACACTTCGCTGCCCATGATTTAAAAACACTAAAGTATGTGTCGCTGCTTCAACATTCATGTAATTCAATGATAACATCCATTTCATTTCACAACAGGAAAATCCCAATATTCAGCCTTTTGTCATTTAGACTAAAAAAATAAAATAAAAGATAGTTAAAGAAAACTGAGCTCTAACAACAACAGCAAGAGAAACTACACTACAATGAATAAAAGGATTGAAAACGGTACAATTAGCAAAAGCAATACTATATTTTACCCGGCAACACCGGCTTAATGCAGACTTCCTTCATCATGAAACTATAACATACTAATGGTTAGGTAAACAATTCCTCACTAATTGAGAACAAGACAAAAACACAGGAGTCATGATGAGCATTGTGTGTAAAACACACTGGTTATCATTAAAACACACACACACATAGAGCCCCCAGAGAGAGACAGCAAGAAGGGGGGAGACAAAGAGGTTGAACAGCACACAAACATCTCTACTCTGTGCAACCGAAGCACATCAAAGCCTTCTCCGCCCATTTATCTGTGTCTGCCTGTAAATCAAAAGGCATTCTTTGAACATGCACACACACACACACACACACACACACACACACACACACACACACATACACACACAGCTTTGTGCAGCAGCATTGAACAGGACAGAGTTGGGAGAGGATTTGCTGTTGATGAGAGAATTAGCAGCTACCTTCACTATGTGAAAGTGAAGGATGAATATTTACCACAAGAAGAAGAACAAGTCATATATTAACAACACTTTCACTTTTCACCTGCTCGAACAGTATCAGAGAAACACGTTCAGTGTTTCCTTTAATAAAAGTCCACAGAACAGATAAGAAGTCGGTTCTTTGTAATTAGTTGTAACAGCATGTTCGAGATGATGTTCACAGAAACAGGAGATGGGGAAAAAAAACACATTAACACCTTCAGACGTCTTTAGAGAAAGAATTGAAGAATGCACCCACACGCGCATATAATCTGTGCATCCCAGTCTGACCATATGGTTTGAAGGGGACTTCCTACCAACCACAGAGGAAGTGTCCGTTTACAGTGCACAGCTCAGTTGTCCGCCATTACATCCTGTCTCCCAGCTCTAAACAGCCACGCTCAGCTCAACACAGCCACGGCTTTGAAGTTAAATCAAGCAGAAGGCAGACGCAGTTCACCATACCATGCAATCAGCATGAGCATGAGATCTGTTAGAGGGCACGCAACCTCAAACAACAAGGCAGGATAAAAAGACAGCTTTCTGTTCACTTTCAGACTGGCTGACTTTTACAATTCCATCTTTCTTTTTGCCCGCCTCTTTGTGTTGTTGCTGTGATTGACATCCACCTGTCCTTGTGTGGGGGATTATATGGCGTTCTTACAGCTGGCTCTTTGTTACAGTGGATGAAGGTAATAGATTGCATGTGAAGAGCGAGATGATCGGCTGATGATGGAATGATCCCGCAGACACTGAGTAACAGTGAGTGGAATCCTGCAGGGTGGGGTTATTGATGACTCTCTCAAACAGCGGGTATCATTGCCACGGCAGCCCATACATTATCACCATGAAGCCACGCCCCCCTCAACAACCAATGAGCAAGCTGCCACCAAACTAACAATCCCCAACACTGCTGGAATGGTCGAGGCTAAAAAAAAAAAAAAAAAAAAGAGAGAATGTGAAATGTGCCACTTGATTGACACAGAATCTGTTTAACGACTCCAGGGAGATTTGCATCTTTTTTATCGCCGCCCCTCCTCCTTTTCTTTTCCCGTGTTTCTGTTCTTCTCCTCTGCACCCCCCACCACCACCACCACATCGCCACAATCCTCCCTGTTTGTGGCGGCTCTGCATGAAGTGGATATTACCCCACCCTGCTGGTAAGATATCGAGCAGTATCCTCCTCTACCTCCGTCTCCTCTCTCCTCTTCATAGGCCACACTGCATTGATTCTTCCTCTCCCTCTGAGGCCGACAGCAAAGAGTGATTACACAGGCTGCTCACATACAGTGTGGCAAACGCACACATTAGAGCCCTTTGGAGGGGATGTGGAGAATATGTAGCCATGCTGTACTTTGAAGGCTATAAAGTTCAGCTGCTGCGGCACCAGGTTTGTAAAAACACTGCTTCTTTTCATTAAAAAAAAAAGGACTGCAAGCTTAGCGTGACATATTACCACTATAAATATGGCTGTTACAGCATGTTAGCATAACACACAAGCCATCTGGCATGGATCTGAATATGCTCAGATGTTTTTTTTTTTTTTTGGTCAGGCTCAGGGACAGGTGG
Organism: Pachypanchax playfairii; assembly: GCA_006937955.1. Lineage (NCBI taxonomy): Eukaryota > Metazoa > Chordata > Actinopteri > Cyprinodontiformes > Aplocheilidae > Pachypanchax > Pachypanchax playfairii. The sequence continues at coordinate 6,622,566 of SSNP01000007.1, read as the reverse complement.
ACTCCAGACACCTTGTGATTCTATGCAGAAGCACATCGAGTTGATACAAACTCCTTATATGGACTTGTGTTTGAGCACTGACTGGCTAAAGAATATCAGCTCTCCTGCAAACGTCAACATAGTTCCTTTAAACGGCAAGAGGGGGTGTCAAAACTCCACATGCACACACGAATGAGCCGTGCACAGATGTAGAAGATTTATGGTTTTGAATCATAAAAAAAAGAAACTGAAAAATGTTACAACAAAATTATATTAAAGGCTGCAAACAGCTGCAACTTTTGGTTTATCTGTACACACACCAGTGCAATAATTACTTAACCAGTCCTCCCCTGTTCACCAGACACCCCCTCTGCTAACAATAGCCCACAGAGTATGAAAGGTTTTGGATGAGAAGTCCAGGCTGATGAGGTAACAAGGGCAACGTGGGCTGATGCAGCATTTATCTCATTTGTGACCAGCAGCAGTCCAGCAGAGTCTAAAGCAACAGGCCAGAGGTTCCACATAGTATTACACACACTCTCACTGCCATTTGGCATTTAGGTGGCATTTTAGCATGGTGGCAAACAGTTTGCACCTAATTATGGCCAGTTGCTGCTGTGTAATGAGTTGAGCAAAAGTGTTTCACAGCCATCTTTATACAGTATGAGCAGGACTGTTCTCACAAGGACAACCAGCATCGATGTGCTCAGAGCCAACACTGCAGTGGATGTTGAGGATGTGTGTCTATCCAGTGCAGTGAAAACAGAGATAAAGACAAAGCAGAGAAGAAGAACAGTGGGTGTGTGATCGATGAAGTAATCAATATTTCCATTCTGCATTTCCCCACTGTTTGCATTTGTGTTTGTGTTGCAGTGTAATATAACTCAGTAGACGGGTTCGACTATATTTCACTTGGATGGACTTATTTAAAGAAAAAAATACCTCTGAGTGACAAAAGTTGAACATCCCATTGATAGCTACAGCAAAAAGCCAAAAGTAGGTCTGAGCCAAATAATGAACATCATGTCTCATTATCACCCATCATGAAACCTCTTTGATGACCTGGTGACTCGTGTTTCAAGACGTCGTCTTGGGCCAAAACGTACTCTGGGAGCCAGTGAGCCATCTGTTAACACAGAGCTTCTTCAGTCCAGTCACAAGTCTGCAGAGTGAGCACAGGTTCAATTCTGGTGCGCAAGCTGAAGAAATGAGGTGTGTGCTTTGTGTAAATGTGTGTATATCAACTCTGTGGGGAGGAGAGGACGAGAGGTCACCGTCTATCCAAGGAGCACGCCTAAACACACCCTCCTCCCCCTCACTGATGGAGCAAGAGCCTCTGGACTCATTCACCAACTCCATTACCCTCTCTGACAGGGACGAACATTAAATCATCCAATTTCACCTGAAGAAGAGTGTGAAGGTTGGAGAAAGAGAAGTGGGAGGAAGATTTTTTTTTCTTCCAAAGTCTCTTGTCTGTTGCAGGAGAGTGAATTTATTCAAAGATGTCTTTGTGCTGCTGTAAGATCCACCTGAATCCTAAAATACTTTACAACTTTTGCAAAAACTTCCTGTCTTCGAGGATAAGCTCGAAGAGCAGAACAAGAAAATGAAGAAATGAGAGAAATATGGTGATAAATGAAAACATTGAAGCTGTAAATTACAGGTGTGGGTAAAAAGAGAGAGATTCAACCAGAAATGGAGGCATTATGGAAAACAGTAAATGGGCTATCAAGCTCAACAGCCCACAACAGCTTGTCGTGATGCAGAAATTACAGACAGTACAGCTGCCCGAGTTAATAAAACACACCCCGCCACTCACTTTCATTCTTTATGCTATTCATTACTCTGTTTTGATGTAAAACTCGTTTACCATTAAGATAAAACAATAACTTCAATCTGATTTTTAAAATCTTATTATTTTAGGCAATTAAAAAAAAGGATCCGAAACATTTTCAGGAACATGAGAGAAAAACTCCAGTCACAGACCGAAATGCAGGACAAAAGCTGTGAACGCGTTTCATCATAAAAGATAAGGGTTCAGATAATTTAACAGCAGGCTTAATAATGCAGACTTTTCTCCCTTTGCTCTGTACACAAGTATTAACTGCCTGTTGGAACAAAAGAAGCTCTGTTCACAAACACAACACAGCCAAACTGTTAAGTACATTCCTATAAAGAGAGGAACAAAGAGCATTTGAGCGTGGCGGGAGGAGAAATGAATACAGCTACTGAGGGGATAGCACAGCTCGGCCCTTTGATGGCAGGAAATGTCTTTACCATCCCGGATGGTGTTTATGCCGCTCTGTAGCACACTTTTGGGATGGAGGCAAGAATAAAAACAAACAAACTGCACTGTGGAATCTCAGTTGTAATCATGTCTGGAGAGAGATTAAAGTCGGGAAGGAAAGTGAGTAAGTTTGAGGTACATATGGAGCAATACGAGAGAAATCAGAGGTTAGGACTGTTTCTTTTAGTAAGAACAACAGAGTACTGAGGAAGGGAATAAAGTGTGAGGATACGAGTCACCAAAGACGCACAAACACCTATCCGCAAAATAAATGAAGTCTGTGCACAAGTGTGGTGAAGCCCCACAAGCACTGGCAGCTGTGGTTCGCTCGGTCCGTCCGCTGGCAGTGACAGACAGGCATAAACAATTTAGACTCGCCCATCAAAGCAACACCAGCCGCAGCAGGCGGAAACGTGACGCACTGAATGGAAAATACATAAACCCCCCCCCCCACAAAGTCTGAAAGAAAATAAACTGTCTATTTTTTTATTAAGAAACAAAACAAAAACAACAACCTTCTCAATTTTCTACTAACACAATCATCTGTTTGTGTGAGACAACACGAGGCTTCGTTCAGTCAATCTCTGGGGATGTTTGTGTTCCACAACTGAGAGGATTTTATAAAACCTTTAAATCCTCGAGAGGAAAAAGCCTGAACTGTGATCCAGCAGCTCCAGCTTCGAAATCTTGATAACTTTAAGGCTGCTAGTTCTTTCCTTTCCAAGTATAGGAAGCCGTCTACGCGCGTACAAGTCAATTTAGTTTTTAGAAACTGGATACGAGTGATCGTCGAACAAAAAGAGAAATATTCCCTCTTCCTGATCAAAGCCAGAGCACATGTGCTCCAGTTGTCTTGCATTAGATCAACAAGCATTCAGAGATGGAGGATAGATGGGGTTCGCTGTGAGTCAAGCTGCAACACATGTACAAAATGTCAGAGGCTGCGTATTAGATTGCAGTGCTGCTGCGGGGGAGCTGCTGTAGATGGCAGCCTGCGGGGATGTTGCTGTTGTTTTAAAGGCTATGTGAGGCAGCGGCGGGTTCAAGGTACAGGGTGTAGACATTCTTCAGACCTCACAGCAATCCCTAAAATTTCCTTTTCTTGTGTCTGTTCCTCTTTTTGACCGATGCCCTTTTTCCCTTCTTCCTTCCCTTCTGCTCTCCCAACTGGCAAGAGTTAATTTGCACCATGTGTTCTTTAATGGAGAAAAAAAAATCAGGCCCTAGTGGAAGCGTGTGAACTCGATACCACTGTAAATCTCCACTTCCACAGCGTTACAGCCTCCGCCCCTCCTCCTCATCCTCTCCTGCTCCCTCTCATTCGTATTTTATTGGCTTGTCACACATTGGACAAGCTGGAAATTACACCGAGCTGAACTGAGAACCAGCGGTGAAGCATGCCAGATATCTACTTCAACTGAGTAAGGGGGGGGGCGGAGAAAAAATAGAGGGACAGGAGAAAAAGAGGTAATGTAATGTGGAAGAAGGCGGCTGGGAGATGGGTTTAAAATTAGCCTTCCATTTTCAGAGCAGAGGGCAATCCAATTAAAGCTTCACCAGTTCACACAAATGTGTTTAGTGTCTGGTTACCACACGGCTCGGGGTGACCAGAAACAGCCCAGAGATTTTCTCTTTAAAATAATGTTCAACATAGCTGTCGAGACACTGTAAATTAAAATGACGAAAATGATGAGCGAGCACAGAAACAAAAAAAAGGAAGCAGGTGAGGGGGGATGGAGGGGGTTCTAACTCCAATCCAAGTGCCAGCTTTTCCAAATCACTAAACATTAGCTTTTATTCAAAATGCCCCTTAAAACTTGTAATTTAGCATTTTAGCCACAACAAAGCTGTTTACATTCCAGTAAGAGGACCAGGTCGGGGTGTTTAACTGGTTTTTATGCGTTTTTTATTCTTTTTATTCTTGTTTTTGTGTTTGAACCTTTGATTTTACAGGCTTTTAATGTCAAATGTAAAAAGGATTCTGTGGTTCTGGTGAATTTTTCAACAGCTGAGCAACTTGAAGAGCTTATTTTTAGATTTAAGATCAAAGACTCTTCTGTCACAAAATTCCAGAATTCAAGCTGGTGAAAGCAAACTAATGAAAATTCAAAAGGTAGAAAGTGACCAAAGGCTTTTCTGTTGAATAATTTAGTGATGGAGGAGGAGGAGGCTATTGATTGAGCATTTTTAGAGCCTGATGAAAATGGTTTGACCGCTGGCGTGGCCTCTTTAGCCCGACCAACCCTCCATTGTTCAGAGAGGGCCCCCCCTCCCCATCTGGGAGGGTAATCACCACCCATAAAAGCACACATTAAACCCTGTTTTAATTTCAGTCTGTAACTTCACCCCTACATCTCCTATCCAAGGGTTTTAGACCATAAGGAAGACTGAACACACCCGTTTCTCAGAAAATGAAACATGTTGGATCAACTAACCCTCCTCCCTAAAAAGACCTTTCTGAAGCTGCCAGAGACGCACCATGCACACAAACAGACACCAGACCAGAAGCAAAACTTCACCAAGGTGCTTAAAAGCAACATTATTACAAAGATCAGATTAAAGAATTCAACCTTTAGACATTTCAATGGTGAAAGACAGAGGAGGAGGGTAAGAAGGCAGGACTGACTGAGGGTCTCTTGCTTCACTGAAGAGGAATTATCATAATGAGGAAAGAAAAATGTGGTCACCAGCTCTCATCACACCCAGATGAAGAGGAGCAGAAGAGTGTGTTTGTCAAAATGAAGCTTAATTCAATAAAAAAATTGGTTTGTATGTTTTTCTGCCAGTTAAAAAACATCCAATCAGAAACAGTCTCAGTATTCTGTCGTCGCCTTAAAGACAATAAAAAGCTGGTTGAAGTTTAGTAGTTGTTGTGCTGTGTTTCAATTGCTTTAAGGCTGCTACACAATGGGATACATGACAGACTGAACGCTTCAATCAAACAGCCTGCAGCAGCCTCGCCTGGCCAGTCGTGTCTATAGATGCTTAGATGCCCTTGTCAAAGCTGCTTCCTCACAGCCACACTGAAGACAGCCACACACAGCTCTGAAAGTCCAGCTCTCCACATGTTCACGGCTGTGAAATGTACCAGCTCGCTTACAGTGTGGATAGAAAGGGACGAGGCGAGCGCACACAGATACACGCTCACACACACAATTGCCCCTAATGACGGCAGCGCCCCTCTCACAGGAGATGGCAGCGGCTGCCGCTCTACTCGATAAATATTAACAAGAAGTGCGGTGATGGTGGTGCTCACTGATCCATAATTGCATTTGAAATGTTCAGTTGGCGTGGGGGTGGTGGGTGGTCATGGGGGGGGCGTATGAAGATAAAGAGGCTTCTAGGCACCAACAAGAGAAAGCCACGACTGTCTAGTCAGCCACCCACCATCGTCTCAATGGCCCGACACCAACGATGTAACGACACGATCCGGGAGCGACGGCGGCATCGTCACTTCCACTTTCACGCTGCAGCGTGTACCAAAGATCACCCACACTTTAACTTCAAATAATGATCTGGAGACGGATCGATCGATGGCAAGCGAGAGCGTTATCCGCCACAAAACGGACAGCGTGCGTTCATTTTACACTTTGTTTGAATGTTTGATAGCTGCAAGCTAATTAGCTTGTGGATCTCATTGTCAGTACTTTGGATTCCATTAGGCTCCAAGTCAGTGTCTGCAGAAAAGCAAAAAAAAAAAAAAAAACCTAATAGCTGCTCATGTTAAAAATGCATATTTATGCACATATATTTGCATTTTCATCAAACATTTTTAATTATGAGCTTTGAATAGGAGCCATTTTCCAAGGCGGTAGGACAAGCTCCAGCTCAAACAGACCGCATGATACCGTGAACATTTAGTGTAGATGCACGATCACACCAACGCCACTAACATACACAAACATATATTCAAACACAACCACAACTAGGCTGTAAATAAGTCCCTTTTATACCATGAGAAGCAATGAGCGATGACTGAATCTAAAAACCGTGACATCACATGTATTTAACAATAAATCATCTGAACAGGATGTTTTAAATGTTCTGGTACTTTCCGACTGAATGATGCTTCAAACAAACCTGCAGAACGATCAAGATTATTGTATGTACCAAGAACTGCAATGTACAGAAAAACCCTCACCACATCTGAATGCATTATTAATAAAGATAAGTCAAAAAGATTAAAGTGTTTTGTACAAATGAAAGATAAATGAGCAAACAGAATGTTTTAAGATGATTTCAGACAGTGAGTTAAAAGAGTCACTTTAGGAGAAACTAATCAAAGGGGTCAAAAACCGTTTAGTTAAAACAATCCAGCTTCCAGAAATCTGGTGTTTAACATAAATTATCCATTGAGCAACGACCTGAATCTTTTGTTTCAGCCTGCCTCATGAAGACGGGAAGGTTTCTAATCATACGTGTAAACATGTTACATGAAGCCTAAACAATTTCTCATTTCTTTAAACAAGTTTAACTGCAGAAATAAAACAGTTTTTGGATAGTTGGATAGAGCCAGCGCTGTCAGATAAATAATAAAATCAGAGAATGCAGCGTGGTCACATGTTGTATGCTGCTTACATGACAAAGAAAATCCTCTTTCTGCTTAAGCTGATCAGACCTGCAACATATTAGACGGACTCCTGGCAAGATAATTGCATTGTACGTGGCTCTAATTAAATGTCCAGAAGCAGGAGGATCCCAGGGTGGAGTCTGTGTGTGTGAACAGGAAAGGCTAACAGTGGGCAGACAGAGCATGTGTGTGTGTGTGTGTGTTTGTGATGGTGTGCAGGGCTCCTCAATCCCTTGTTCCCAGAGGGAGAAAAGCTGCAATCAGTCCATTAGTGGAAGAAGGAGGGAGACAGGGAAGCAGAGAGATGGAAGGATGTGGAGAAGAAAGGGAGGGGAAGGAGACCTGAACCCAACTGACTTGGCCAATAACAGCAAATGAGGTTAGTTATAAGCAGGGGGGGGGGGGCAGGAGGAGGGTCGATGAGCGTCGAGGACATGGACACAATGACTGGAACATGGGGTGGGAGGAGGGAGATAGGTGAGTGACGGCAGATAAAGAGGGGAGAAGATGAGGGAGGAATGAGGTGAAGAGACAGATGGATGAGAGTGAGAGAAATGGAGACAGAGGAGACAACTAAGGAAAAAAAACAAGATTGATTGGTGAAGTCAGGGTCAGTGGAAAGATGTGGCTGCAGACTGTTGAGCACATAGCTGCTTTATTGTCTTCAAGACTCCAACACTCACTACAGGACACGTTTCTTTCTGCTGGTTTTCTGTATTGAATCACATCAATATCCACCCAAACAAACGAGTCATGAATTACACGGATAATATTCCAGTGTTTTAATCTCATAAATTAAAGATCGTTAAATAACAGGATCATACCATGACCGAATTAATAGAAAATAATCATAATCCTTTTCTGAGCTGATTATAAATTCTTGTTTCTTTTAGTTTGAACTGTTTACTTGGTGTTCTAAGATGAGTATGACAGAGTTATTACACAGGCAGGCGTTTGGTCAAAATGTGGTCTTCAGTTCTCCTTTTGTTTGAAATCTGGTCTAATGGCCTCCCTGTGGTCATCTCTGTATCTGGGCAGACGTGTTTAGGAGGAAAGCAGGAGGCTAAAATCTATAAGACCGGATCAATGTGTCACAGAGGTTGTAGTGGGCATCACAGCTGCCACTGTTGAGTAAACAAGCGAAGGAAAATGATTGTCCTCCAAGTCAAGAATGACCCCAGTTATAATGTAGCATTGATTTTGTTCTCCCCTTTTCTTGTTTTGCATGCATTACTGCTGGAAATCCCTGTTGTATAACTGAGCTCAGAATTTTTCTAACATAAAGAAACACACAGGAAAAAAAGAGGCAGGCTTCAATTCTTGCTCTTATCCACACACAGGAGATTGATGGCTGCATTCAGGTTTTCTACACGCCACTAATTGGATTCACAGGTCATTAGATAAAGTAGACAATTGAGACTGTTCCAGCTTAAAGACTGAGGCACACAGACAAGAAAATGGAGAAGGGTGCAAGAGGGGCAATATTGATGAGGTTGTTTGGTTCAGCACCAATAAAATTTCTCTCCCCTCTGCCGTGCTTCCAAAGCCCCATTACACCACATACAGGGGGGTTAATCAATAACTTCTGTGGCAAAAGGAAAAGGTGGGGGATGGAGAAGAAGGCAGGGAAAGATGAGAAATGAAGAGAATAATCTGAGGTTTACTTGGAAGGAGTATGTTGTAGTTATTGTTTAATACGCCACAGTGAGCGGACGATCCTGCTCGTTACGTCCCACTAAAGAACATCATCAGTGCACGTGAGATCAAGCTGAAATTCAGGTGGTAAAAACACAGAACACGCTGCTCTGTTCATGAATCCCTAACTTACCAAACGGTTAGTACAAACAGTTTTGTTTATGTTTTGCACCCTGTTGAATTAATGTTTGGATTCCACAAAGTTACGTCCCTTTGCACAGGTGAACAGCTGTATGTTGGACTTGGCAGTTGTCTTTGTGATGCGTTCAAGTGCAGTTTTTTCCCCCAGAGATTGCTGATGAGTTCTGGAGACACAGCAAGCGGGGGGGTGTGACTGTTGGTTTGGTGTACACATATCTGTAATGAAGGTCTGAGAGCAGGGTGACAGCACAGATTTGAATCTGGTCGGCAAATAACAGTTTACATCAGCATGTGCATTTCCACTAGAATTCAACGACTGATTTAATAGAGCATTTTATGCTTGAATACCAGAGATCACATGCTTTCACTGCAGTCAGTATAGTAGCAGGCTTTTGTGATTTGCTGCCCCGTGACAAAGTGAGCTGAATGAAAAACACTGTACTTGTTTGGAAAGCCAGCGGGGCTGCTTGTTTTAACATAGGAGTACAAGGGTGCAGTCTGCTCATACACACACAAGCATACAGATGGCTGGTCATTAATTACAGATGGACTGGGCGAGGGAGAAACAGGGACACAGATACAGAGAGCTCAAGGGAGAGGTCAGATAATGTAGCCAGTTTTCTGCCTTTCTCCCTGGACGATTACCTCGGTCTGCCCCGCACCTCTCTGGGCTCTTAATCAAGGTGCAGGCACGTGGCTTTTTCATGCCACACTGTATCTGTGCATGAGGAGGGTTTCTGCCATCCTCAGCATTCACCAAGCGACAATCCGATTAAAACCTCACTGCTGTAGGGCACGACTGCAAGGTCTCACCTTAAAACCACGTCCACATGCAGAAACAACCATCCTTCGTTCACGCACAAACACACACATCCTGTTACTAGTTCACCTTTTTAAAACAATGTGTAGGTGACAGCTGAGCTGACTGCTTATTGGCAGCAATTAGTTTGGCCTTAAGGCACTAAGTGTTTTATGCTCTGCTTTACTAGATGGTTTAGTTGCAGCCATTTTTTGGCAACACAAACATATTGATTATTTATTTCCAGAAGTCTTTTGCTATTAAAAGATAAACGATCATTTAAAATCAAACTCACTCACATCCTTAATTTAGAGCTTTTGTGACGAGTGTGTGTATTCAGTGGACTCTGACCTGAAACTGCTGTCAACAAAAACCCAAACATGAAGCAATTTATTCTTACTAAGAGCTTTAAAACAGCCAGTCTGACAACAAAGCAATCTGAGATCCTACTGTATCATGCCTGAAAAGATCCTGAGCATGTGTGTGTGTGAGTGTGAGTGTGTGTGTGAGTGTGCGTGTGTGTGCGGCGGTGAAGTATTCATGTTTTGTGCGTTGTGTGTCCTTCAGTTACAGCAGATCGCTCAAACCATAATGCTGCATCCTTTTTCATCTACAGGAACAAAGACAAATCTGTTGTGGTGAACTCTTGTGCAACTTCCCTTTTTACAACGCACAGGGAAAATCAATTACCTGAGTGTGTGTGTGTTACAACTGAAGTGTCCTGTTGCACCTCCTCACTGAACTGACTGAGCCTGATGAATCAGCCGTTCTCACAGCAAATTAAAAACTAATTTCTTTCTTTATTCGGGGAAAAGGGTAATTTGGTCACATTATGTGGCAAAAAACAAAGTCAATTGAAAACCATCGAGTTTCTCCTTCATTAAATCAATTATGTGCATCTACAAACATCTATATTTTCATTACAAGCATTATTGCTCTGGATTGCATGAGGTGGCGATATTCAAGTCAGGTTCTCGGGGGTCTGGGGTGGGGGTGGGGGGGGGTCTCAGCATATGAAGTGGGGCTTTATAACAAACAATCAATAGCCAGATTTTAATCAACAGTGGGGTTTTGCATCTCGTTACATATGTATTCACGTTAATGCAAACGGTGCAGTCTTTGTCCCTTTTAGTGGTTCCACAACTTCCTTCATCAGCGCTGCAGAAACAAACAGTTCAACACGTCTGTCACATGAACACTGATGGAATTTAACCCTGAACAGCTGCAAACATTAAACTGACCTAATGTTCTGATCTTCAGCAGGGATCCAAACCAGGACCATTTCATCACATTCTACAGAAACTCTTAGAAACAGGAGCTCACAGGTGCAACATCTACAGTTTCGTTTTTATGTTGCTTCTTATTCCATCATTGTGTATAATAAACAGCAGAAGCAGGTGAGAATCTGTCTCTGCATCGTGTGAAATATAACAGAGCTGCTTTTCTGCAACAATAAAAACGTTTTATTTCCGCCGTGTCGTCTTTAAACCAGCAAATTTCTTGTTGTGTTTCAGGAAGCAACTTGCTCTTGTTTTTATGTTCCTTTAAAACTATCAACGAAAAAAGCGAGCGCACCCTCCAATAACGCGCCGCGGTCAGCAGGTGATTATTTAACAGCAAAAATCTTTTCATTCAGACACAAAACACACCAGCAGTTTATGGAGTATTAAACACAGCAAATAAATCATGTGAGTCAGCAGTATTTTAGATGCAGGGACAGTTTAAAAATACATTTTGAAAGAGCCAAATACTCGTTCAAACAGGAGCTGCTGCGGTCTCGTTCGGTTGTGTATAAAAAACTGGTTCCGGTCGATCGACCCGGATGTGCAGCTGCTTGGAGCATCGAATCGAGTCATCGCTGACACGTGTTCAAGGTATTTAACACCGACACTTCAGCCAGCAGATGAATCACAACCTTCACTAACCTTCTTATTCAAAAATTAATATTAATAAAGTTTTTTAGTCTAAATAACTTAATCATCAGCAATCCTGTCAAAACAACAGAACATACCAGCGTTTACAGAGTAATACGTTTTAAAAAAAAACAACCTACGCGTAACCATGACAACCATTTTAACACATACTAATGAAAAAAGCAGCCGTAAAGCAGATTTCTTCTAACTTGAGTGACAGCAGAGCATCGTTCAGCATGAGGTGATGAATTCCAGGAAGCGTGACGAAGAAAATAACCAAATAAAAACTAACTACTCACCAGCTTGAAATCCTGAATGCTACAAATGAAGTACGGAGTATTGGGCCGTCGACTCTCTATGTACACACAATCTGAAAAGAGAAAGGGGAAAAAAAAGGTTTAGAGATGATGTTCACACTTATCACAGCTTTCACCGTTTGAAACAGCCACACTCAGTCATACAGGATTTCTTCATGCGGTTACCTCTGCCGAAAGGACATTTTCCTCCTTGAGTCAAATTCAATTGGAATGCGAGTAATAGGATTAAAGACTTTTGGAGCACTACGAGGTTGCTTTTTCCAAAGCAAACATTACGCCCAAGGGGAATTATGTTATTGTTCCACTCCATTTATACACCAGTGAGCATTACTGACTTTAACCTCATCACACCCTCGAGTCATCGCTGTATGGTCGTAACCATAATCTCAACATTGGAGAAACTGAACATGCTAATGTTTTAAAAACACATTTTCTGTACAATCCTTTCACTGAGACTTTAAAAGAACTTTTTAATTGATTTTAAAAGATGAAGTTTAAAACATTTGTTTCATAAGAGCTCATAGAGACTAATTTCATAAAAAGAGGTTAATAATATATTTGTGATTTCCCTACAGTTTGATGTGTTAGCATCACAAATCAACACAGACAGTAGAATTTACATAAGGAGACTAAAAATATTACATTCATAAAGTGTAGAGAAAAACTGGACTTGACCAGCTATAAACAGAACTCAGAACCATGACCCACTTTGTTCTTGGTTTAAGTCCAGCGCAGAGTCTGTGCCACTCTGAAACCAACGTTCCAGGACAAAAGAAAGATATCCGTCTTCTAAACACTGACTCAAAACAAACACTGGCAGCGACTCAGTCAAGGAGACATGCAGAGCTGCACTGGGCTGCAAAATGCTGGACTCGAATAATTATGTTCAAATGTTTTGATAACATATTACAACATGTTCATTTTGGGGGAGGACGTATCTTATCATGTGTCTAATTAGCCTGAGTAGAGAGAAAGAAAAAAAAAAAGTAATCCGCCCTCAGTCTCTCATTCATTTTTAAAATGGAGCTTAATGATGTCAGCAGCAGTCCTGTAACATTGTGTGCGAAGTGGCGGCTGTGGGCTGGCTGTGTTGTTAAATTGAATGTGACTGGTGGTATGGCCAGGTCGTGAACTCTCATCTCCTTAACAAAAACATTCACGCTGCAGAGGACAAAAACACACAGCCACTTCTGTCGAGAAGAAGAAAAGAGGAGAGAGAGAGGGAGGAACGGGGGGGAGCGAGGGGAGGGGGGACAGCTAATGGTTACTGCTACGTCTGGAACAGCACCTTCCAGACACAACCAGGTACTTTTAGACTTAACACAGGAAAAAAACGGAAAATCACAAAAGTTATCTGCACTGGAGAATAAGGTGCATGACTGAGCCAAAATACTATCAAAATAATCAAACAATAAGGGTGTGTTTTTACATAAACATTTAGAGCAACCCATTAACAACCATAGAAGAAGAGTACGTCCTGTGAGCTTTATAAGCCACTATAGATAAGATTTACACTGACAACACAGACTGCTGGTGCTCGTTTCACCAAAACACACGCTGAGCCGCTTCATGCAGGAGCACTAACACACACTTTCCCTAACAAAAGATCTGGAGCTACCTTTCTTCTCTTTTTTTTCCCCCCTCCAATGACTGACACCGCCATCATCTGTTATTTATTTGTTTGTGTCAACACAGTTATCGATCTGGCTGTGGTTTATCTTACCGCTTGCAGAGGAAAAGAGGCCTGGGAAAGATATTAAATGGCCCTGACACCCTAGATACCATTTGTAGAGGTGCTGGTGTGTACAAGTGCGCCTCTGACATCATTGTCTTTGTTTTTTGAGACTGTGTGTGTATGTGTGTGTGTAACCCCAGGGTGGGCTTGTTATCTGCTGTGAGCTGAATGAGCTGTTCTAAAGGGTGAAGGGGGGGGCGGGGGGGGGTTTATCGCCCACGCTGGGTCTGAGTGACGCATTGTATCTCTCTCACTACTGTCCTCTTCCCGCTTCCCCCCCCCCCCTTCCTTTTCTGCCCCTCCTTTACAGCATCCCTGGAAGTCATTTACAAGATAACATGAATGAAAATATCCATCAGTCCTATTGTGTGATCTGTGAGCAACGCAGGATGTGTGTGCGTGTGTGTGTGTTGAGAGAGAAGTAACTAGAGGAGGAGGGAGCAGGACGGAGGGAGTGGGGGGAGGGCAGAGAACAAAAGAGACTAATCTGAGGGAGATGACATGTTTCGCAGGAGTCAAATCAGAGGAATTAGAGTTTAGTGTCCCCTCACCTTGGTGGCAAATTCATTTAGAGAAGCCAAATCTCTGTGTCTACCCCCATGAGCACATCAACCAGCACAAAGAACAGACAGAGAGAATGAAAAAGATAGGAGGTGGTGGGGGGAGGAGACAGTGGAGGGGGGGGGGGGACAGGGATCTAGTTTAATCATTCACAGACAGCATGAGAGTCTATTCTCTGAACGTCAAAAGCACATTTTAAAAGTCTATTTCCTCAAGGGCAGTTCTCTGAAAGCGACTTAAACATGAAACGTTCTGAACGAAAAAGTTGAACCAAAGTTAACGCTTGCAAATCTGCTGTGTGACTGAAAAAAAAGGAGGGAACGCAGCTCTGAGGAGGCTGCGCGGGGTGAAGTGACATCCCGGTTCCTCAAGGGTCGGCCAAGCTTGTTAAACATTTCTGCCATTTTGTGTGTTTGGAAGAGGGTCTCCTCACTCAAGTGGAGAGGTGAAAAGAGGAGGGAGGAAAGGGGTTTAACTGTGGTGAGGGTCCATGTGGGGGATGGGCTATTCTTTTTTTTTTAAGGATTTAAGTGAGTGCTGGCTGCATGGATGGACGGGAGAGAAACCAAATCAGGGCCTGTGCAGAGATGTGCTCTCATTACTTCAGCAGCAGTAAGTTTAACTTCTACAATCCGCCGCTAACCATCACGCCACTCAGACAAAGACCAAGAGCTCAATACTCTGATAAAGGAGGATCATTGTGAAGCCATTGAGTAGAGTTCCTCAGACTGGAGCTCCTTAATGAAATCTAATCCTGGTGTACCGTTTCTCCAGGAACTCTATCACCACTGACTTCCAACAGCTGCATATTGATCACTATAACATCATGATAAACACCAATATACTCAACATTGTAACTGTGTTCAGCCTGCTAACCTCTTAATGCTGCCGAGCATGTCTAATCTATAACACACCTACCCCCAGCTGAAGGGCCATGCTTCATTCACAGCAAAAGGATGCCGTTTAATTTGCTGCAGCATTCCAGCAAAGGGGAAAGGGGAGTGTGTGTGTGTGTGTGGGGGGGGGGGGTAATATTAGCTTGCCTTTCTTTTTACAAGCCAACAACAATGAACAAGTCACATTGTGAAAACAGCCATATACGCCAGTATTTTGTAAACAGTGTGAAGTGGGGGTGGGGGCGGGGGGGGTTAGGATGCAAGACAAGCTTATTAACTGAATAGACGTGTTTGTTTAAGTCATGCTTGCAGGTGGTGAGAGCCATGAGGCAGGATGCACCTGTATTGTTAAAGGTGGAGCTGTTCTCAGACTGAATGACACATGTTTAAACACAAGCAGTGACTTTAGACATACTGGCCTCCTCTGCAGTGGACTGACCCTTAAAGTCGTGAATGCACAGAATGCACGGGGGTCTGAGGGGACTCGAGGGACAACAAAGACAACATTGGAAAACATTGGTTCTGTGAGTAAGTCCAGCTGATGACCAGGGCTGCCTTGTGTTACTTCCTGCTGGGTTGCTCTGACAGCGTGGTGTTTTGTGCAGTCAAGGCCTAAAAGGTCCACAGACACTTGATTAGTCCTCAGCTCTTCTTCCTTTAAAGTCTACCAGCAGCCCAATACCTCTGTTCTTCTCAATGGAAAACTGGTAGGAAATACCTGGCAAGCAATACTATCAGCTCTCCATTATAGGGCTGGGCTACAGCTGACTGAGCTCCTAGGGGAGAACAGAGGCTCTTTGACAACCCCCCTACCCTCCTCCCTTCAACCCCTTTCCTTTCCCTCCCGGCTAGCCCACGCTTTCTCATTTAGCAGTCAGCAGGTGGTTGGATTTCACTAAAAAGCTCTTTTCCCAGAGTCTCTGGTGCAGGGAGAGATAGCAGTGCAGGATGGGCCTTTAAAAACTAGATCTGTTCCATTAACATCAAGCTACAGATTCAAACCGCCATGTTTCAACGGGAAACAATTTCTAGGAGTCGCCCCTTAGCCTGACTTGCTAAATCATCCACAGCTAGCTTCTGCAAAAGAGGGGATTTACTTTGTTAATGTGCCAGTTGACTTGGCTCCAAACTCAACATTTACCAAATCACACTTCAGTGGCTTCTTATAGGAACCTTAGAACATAACAAAAACCATTTCCTGGCTAAACTACACAGAATAAAATAAGAATATATTTCCCTAAAAAAGCTAACTAGCAGATTCTAACAATGTTGAAAAGTGGATTGAAAAATAACTGCCAGAAAGTAGCAGTCAGGAAGTCCGCCTGGCTCGAACATTTGTCCTTGTAAAGGAGTTTCAGTGAAACTATATTTATACTTTAATAGAGGTGGCAGTGAAAATGGATTGTGTCTTTGAGGTGAGGGGAACTTCATTTTAAGTTGCCAAAGTGAGTCAGTGAGCAAGTAAGGAAGGAAGGAGGAGATGAGAGTTGGTTTCCAGTCACCGACAACAAGCAGAGCTCTGCTGCAGTGGATAAGTATTGGGGATATTACTGTGTTTACTAGACTGCAGTGCTGAGTATGTTGCACTGTGCTTATCAGGGACGGGAACCATATGTATTAGAGTTACAGCTTGTAAACCTGTTATTGAGTGTGATGTGCATGCTTATACGTCACAGTGTGGCTGTCAGTGTGCAAAATTATTGGTTATCAGTGGACTATGCATGTGTGTGCTTACAATTTTTGTGTGTGTCTCCTTACTTCTATGTTGTCTCTTATTGATCCCCCTTGGCAGTGTGTATAATCTCTAAAGAGAGGATCTATAATCTGAGGTGGTGGGGGTGGATGAGTGCAGAGAACAGGCTCAGAGGTGTCTGGCTGGGCCTGGAGAAGTGGTGAAAGCTCAGCCACAGGGCACAGATCGATCTGGCACGTCTGCTCACCCTGAACTGGGCTGTTCACCACAGCAGCAGACCATACAAATGGTCTGGGACACAGTCTTCTGGCCACCACCACAGACACACTCCTCTGACCCTTTAAACGGCAGCAAATCTTGAGTTCGCTGCAGGCCTACCTACTGGTGGCCAGCACTTCCTGTTTCCACTTATTCCCATCCAATCGATGTGCACTAAGCTGCCCAAAACCATTTTCAGGGGATAGAAAAGCCTAAGCAGAATGACTGGGGGGGTTGGGGGGTCTGGACTGGGTTTCAATACTAGCTTACCTGTTCTCTCATATGTGATGACAGCCCTGTCTTTAGCTAAAGCTCCTCATGACAAAAACAATCAAAACGCCAAGTAGCACAAAAGTTGCTTTCATTGCTGCACATCACAGTCGTCCTCTTACATCTGAGGTGGTGTAAATCCCTCTCGGAGGGCGATCAGTTTTACATATTGTATGTCACTAGATGGCTATAAAGGGATTTAACATTTAGTAAAGCATAATCCATGGCAGGCTTTGTGTCTGCCTAAGCTGCACACATCAAATCTGATTGCAAGAAGGCAGCTACCAAGCAGGAGGAGGGAAACACGCACACACACACACACACGGTTTATCAACTGAACAATAGGGAGAAGAGACAGCAGCAAGTTCATTGGTGAACTCTCCATGTTGTCAATAGAGAGTAAATTCCCAATGAGCATATGAGTACTGAGGCTGTCGCTACCAGTCGAGGCTTATTCTTAATCTAAACCAATTCAACAACCCCAGTCCTCGTGGCAGAAGTGGGTTGTGACATTCAAGCTATTGTAAACTTATCAACCTAATGGCAGAAGACAGGAAACATTAATATTCCCCATCAACCAGAGCTCGGCTGTGCTGTTCACTCAGATGTGAAAACATAAATATTAAGTAGGGCTAACCCACTGAGATGGTTGACTGAGTTTATAAACCTTTTGATGTAATTGACTGGGACCTTTTTTTTTTTTAATCCTCACATCTCTTACTGTATCTCATAATAATGGCTGCATCATCACAAGCATCGCTTTTTTATTTGGAAAGGATCCCGATGAAGTTCATTCAATGCAAAAACCACTGGTATCTATCAGCTGTAACACTGGTCAGTTAAGCTGAAGTTAACAACTGTGTTGATGCACTAATGTCCAGTGTGCACGGCGCTGGGGACTAAAAGCTGTGAAAAAAAAAAACTTTACCAACCTACGCATGTTACGTTAAATGGAAACTCCCACAAATTTAACCCCATTAGAGGTAACAAAGACACAACGGGGTCCAATGTAACCTGTTTACACAAAGGAACACGCCCTCACACAGTCCCACTGTGTAGAGATAATCCCTACTGTAGGCTAGTCAAAATAATGCTCATTGCAAACTGTAGTGCATCAGAGCCTGTACCTAATATCTTACTTTAACCTGACGGTCCACATGGTCACCGAAAATATAGATCAATTAATTTTAATATATATCTGTGGTCGTGCATGCAGTCGGATAGTTAAAATTCTTTTTGACTACCAATCAGAACCTCAAACACCCTCATTCACTGCTGGATGTTTGACTAACATGAATATAAAGACACAGCAGTGATGATTTAGTCTCAGCTCTGAGCAACAAGATAAAGGAGAGGAGACTAGCACGCTTGGTTTCCTGCTGTCAGCGAGTGTCGACACTGTCACCTGTAACACAACCAGTTTATAAAAACAGGATCTGAAAGTGCAGCCGTGTATACAGCTGTGAATAAAGTTGGTTCTGGTTTCTATTCTCAGCCTTCGGATTCGATCAGAACACGGCCTCTCAGCTCTCAGAGGTATTTCCAGGAAACTGTAGTACCTTTTGGTGCCGGAGATGGTAGCACCATTTCAATGAGTCGAATGGTGTTGGGATGAAATCATTACCGTGGCTGTCGTCACAATCGCATCATCGAGTGAAGCACCACTTTGCTTTATTGACTCAGGAAAAGCTCAGAATGGGTCATAAAATTGATTGCATGATGCAGCGACCTTTACTCTGAGGAAGGGTTTCTGCTTTTAGAGAGTTCATACTTTGAAGAATCTGCAATCTCTCTGCAGCTCACAGCAAAAGAGATGACCAGTTCTTTAAGAAAAATCAATTATTGATTTTTCCCCCCCTTGCTTCCTAAAGTATATTTGAGCAATTGAGTTGCTAGAAAGTTCTACTTAGTAAGTTGTGAAAATCCATAAATAAAGACTGATGAGTGTTCATTGCAGGTTGTAACAAAAGTCAGCTAACACTGTGAGATAACGTGTTTCAGAACTCACCTCCGGGTCTGTAAACAACATCATCCTCTGTAATGAAGGACGTGATTTCTCCGTTCTCCGTGCGCTCGTAGCGCGACTTCTTCTTGGGC
The DNA here is from genome assembly GCA_006937955.1 of Pachypanchax playfairii. Classification (NCBI taxonomy): domain Eukaryota; kingdom Metazoa; phylum Chordata; class Actinopteri; order Cyprinodontiformes; family Aplocheilidae; genus Pachypanchax; species Pachypanchax playfairii. The sequence goes on along the minus strand of SSNP01000007.1, from coordinate 6,603,355 downwards.
ATCTTCTTTTTGCCCTTCTTGCCGGCCTCCTCGGCCGTGCCGCCGCCTGTGCTGCCGTTATCGTTGTCCTCGTCCTCGCTGTGTTCGCTCTCTGCATAGTTCTTAGCCCCGCCCTCCAGCGTACAGCTGCGGCGAGGCCTGGAGCTCTCACTTTCGCGATCTCCCCGGTCTACGTCCTGCCGGCGGGACTTGCCGGCCTCTCTTTTGTCCCTGTCCCTGTCTCTGTCCCTGTCCCGCTCTTTCTCCCGTTCCTTCTCTTTGTCAGCCGTCATGATCCGCCACGTGCCTTCCTCAGTCCTCTCACGGCTGGGCCTCCGTGAAAGGTAGACTGTGAGCCTGGGCTTCAGAATTCTGAATTTACCAGTCAAATCCAGGGAAAATTTGGCCACACCAACAACCCCAGTGTTTTAGGAAAGCTGTAGGCAAAAGAAGAAGGACAATTAGCACAGATCAGATCTCTGACTTGATGTTACAATTTGTAAATAAATAACTAGTTTTCTATTAAAACAAATTCTTTGTAGAAGAAAAATACAATACAGCTCGCAATGCCCTCCAAAACCCTGAACGCTTTAGAGAGAATAGAACAGTGAAATCAAAGACAACATTTCTAGCTTCCTACTTTAGTGTCTTTCTGAAAGAAAAGAAATATGTTAAAGTTTTTGAAGGGTAGAGACACAATAAAGAAGGCAAGTGCAGCAAGTAAAACAATAAGCTAAAGGGAAGTCATAACCGAATACGGGAGATGGGTATTACAGAAGCTTATAGCCTCAAGAACTCCTTTGGGATGATATGTCGAGGGTGTTTTTTTAGATGAACATAAAGTAACAGTCTAGTTTCTAAGGCCACATAAAATATGTAGTATAAAGCTCAGTGAGAGAGTTACCAGACTAGCTTCACTAAAACCACACGTGATGACACCAGGCTCAATTCTCCTCAGCGTGTGTGTGTGTGTGTGTGTGTGTACCCTGGCTGCTGTGCCACACTCCACCCCAACCCACTGCCCTGGCTGACAGTCACTACTGTGATAATGTGAAGTGACAGCTCTGGAGGGAAGAATATAGCAATCCGCTGGGTGAGGGAGGGGAGAGGAAAGAGGCAGAGTCAGTCATTTGCCATGCTTAGTTCACTGCCACTTACAGCTATCCTCACCCAGCTCCCACTTTCTCATGAAATCCTCCATAAACAGTCAAGTGGGCAAACCTGAAGCAGCACACTGTCTACACCACACCAGTCCTACACACAGCACCTAGAAAAGAGCCTTCACATTTACAGCCAGTGTTAACTCCCCCCACCGCCGCCCCCACGGCAACAATTTAACTAGAAATAGTTATTACAGCTCCCGGAGGGTTCAGGCCAGGCAATCAGCACCGGTGTTACCACGGTCGTGGTGGCAGAGTGGAAGAGTGAGAGTGAAAAATGAGCGAGGAATAGAGATTGAGCCAGGTAAAGGAAAACCGTTACCGAGGCAAAATTGAACAGAATATCTGCAAGTGAACAAGCTTTTATTGGAAGAGCCACAAAAAAAGGTGAGACGGAGAACAGAAGAGAAGGTGAAAGGTGTAGGGGGGGAGGGCCCAAAACAATTTCTCCTCACAATAGCACACAGACACACACAATGAAGCAAATTTGACAACAGCACTCCTCAGCAGCGGGCGCTGTCATCTCGTGAGTTGACGCCAACTGACAGGGCAGCTGCTCTTGTCGTCGGTTTCAACACAAACGCTGGGCCTGATTAAACCGCAGCCTCGTCACAGCCCCATTAATCACCTAATGATGAGTTACCACGGCGACCACCGGCCTGCTTGCACACACACACACACACATTAGCAGATATGGAAGATGGGAGGGCTCTGGAGCTTTCTAACAGGCGTGTTCTCGCAAGCGTACCCACCCATTTCCAATACATACTTAAGATGGTGTAAAAAAAGACTCAAAGTGACTATCTGACTCGGCAGCTTTGAGTTCTGGTAAGAGAATAAACCCTAATCAAATCAAATCAAATCCAAAATACTTTATTAATCCCCGAAGGGAAATTAAGTGTTGTTGTAGCTCGGTTCTTCTTTAAGGAGCCATTGTAGCCATTCTACTGTCCTGAACATGACAAACCTTTTTCTACCACATGCACGTTAGTCTTTAAAAGATCAGATGAAATTAAATGTGTTTCAAGCTTGATCTCAAAATTCTGCAGGACATAATTTAAATTAGTATCAAAAATAAAAACAAATGCAAAATCAATTTTTTATGTTTTGCAAACACAGAACATGTCTAATCATCAGAGTCTGACTGTTGACTCTCTACAAAACTGTTACTTTCTTATTATGCAGTTAGAAAAGAAATTGAAGTAAAATCCGAGAAAATCTGGATGAAACAAAGAAAAACTAGAAATTCACTCGTAGAGCTCAGACCACCTCAGTTTCCTCCATGTTTTGATTTACAACAAATGTAAGAGTCTCATCTTTGTTGTATTGACATTATCAGATTCATTGATCATGAAACACCTTCAGCAATTGGACTGACGTTGATCTCATTATTATTAGTTCAGTATTTATTGATAAAAATCACGTTTTCAGTAATGGTGGTTTTCTTCTGGATGGAGCTCCACAGCTTTTAAAGGTACATCAAATCAGTTATCATCCTCCAGTTTCCAGTGTCTTGACAATCTTTAGGTGTTTGTTGCAAGTTTATAACAAATTTTTCCTTACAGTGATAAAAAATCCAATTTGTCAATTTTATGGATCAAAGTATCTGGAATTTTAAATGTTATGTTTTAAATTGTATGTCATAAACAGCTCAATCGCACAATGAGGAAGAATTCTTATCACCCCCAAATCTACTTATTTCTTCCTCAAGCCGTTTCTGATCTTTCCTGAAAATGTTCATTAAAATACATCCAGAACTTTTTCAGTTATCTTGCTAACAAACAGACTAACAAACCCTGGTGAAAACATTCCCTCCTTGGCAGAGGCAAAAATAAATCAAATGCAGAAAAACAACTTAAAAAAAAACGCAGAGTGTGTGTGTGCACGCGGCAGAAGGACAGAAGCAGACAACCCTGAAAATGTTTCCACAATTAAGTAGCAGCAGACAAATTCATCATTATTTAAACCCACAAATGTGCTAAAAATCTTGTTTAGATTCACTCATACTACTTAAACATTTCCCTGCACTTCACACGTATTCATTTCAGTCTCCGTCTCTTTCCTGCAGCATGTCTTGGAGGTGTGAGAAACCTGTAAACGTTCTCGACAGAACCATCTGAGAGGGCACCTTTAAACCTGGGGGCCGCCAGGATCTGGGTCTGAAGCTAAGCACTTCTTCTCCCCTTAATCAGTAACATAAGCTTCTTCCAGGGAAACCAGCAATGAACTCTAAACTGTTGCAAATGGAGGGTTGACCTGTTCTCCTTTGATGTCGGAAGCAGACGAAGGCCCCCGTTAAGAATCTTTACAATTACGTACTTTTAGTTCGCATCTGGATGCACTTCACACGACTGCCTTTTCCAGATTCTCTCTTTTCAATCACTTGGCTTAACTGTCTTTATTAACACTAGGAAGACAAAAATATTCATGTAATTACCGGAACAGGAATATTATCACTACCATTAGGTGGTTCAGTTTGATGAAGATGATTGAAGATTAACTGGAAAATAAAATAAAAAACTGCCAATCTGATGAACTAATTCTGTGACAATGAAACAGGATAATGTAAAGACGGCTAGAAGAGGAGAGAAGAAGAGAAAGTCATGAAGACGGTCTTTCTCTTCTCAGAAAACAAAGCACTTAGTGGAAAGTGGCGCTGGTTGCTGCCTTGCTGATGAATAATGCTGTGTGAGGGGGCAGGTGAGGCTGGGAGCTATTACACATCAATCACTGGGCCAGGACCCTTTGAAAGATACCAGCTGTCTTAATGGAAAAGCGGAGGAGGGGGAGGATGGCTGAAGAGGGGTTGAGGGGGTCCCAGCTAACAGCGCCTAATCCACCATTTACATTACTGCAATGGAGTCAAGGGCTAGCAGCCAGCGGGCCCCCTCTCAAATACATTTCTCTTTTGCGTGCCTTTTAAAATGAGACCTCTGGCCTGAAAAACCACACAGTTTGTGGCTCTATTAACACATCACCCCCCCACCCCACCCACACACACAATGGCCACCCAGCAGGTTTCTGTTACTAAACACAGATTTCTTCCCGCTCTCCATCTCCTCAACAACCTTATAAAAGGCATGTTTTATTCATTTCACCAACTCCTACATTTACCCAAGATCCCTGCTCATTTTTATGGTCTTAAATCAAAATCGCTCTGAAGATAAATATTCAAAATATCACGCTTCGCTTGAGTACCGCTACAGTGTGATAAAGCAGTGGAATTTGCGTTTTATCACACGAAATCTCAGCGACTGATCATAAATACAGCACAAGATGTACACTTTTTATTCAGCCATCTAGAGAAACGGTAATGCAAGTATAATGCAACGACAATCAGACCAACTTAGTGATTCGCTCAGATTACCGGAGAGGGCTGAGAAGTCATTCATGGCGTATTCAAATGGAGAATTATGAAGTAGCAAAATGTGATTGGCAAGGATTTAGGGCCGGCTTTGCAGAGGGATTGAATGAAATACTGGCATGAATACAGATTAGAGGAGAACAATGTTAGCATGAACATACACACGGTTATTAACAATGAGGGCGCCTCAAATTGATTCGAATAAACCAGCCAGATCCCGGGTAGTGCAGGGATCCTAGCTGTGGTGATGCTGAGCTGCAGCAGGTTTTCGTCAGCTTCAATCCATTACTCAGAGCGATCTAATCTAAGCTGCCATCCAAGCTCCCCAGAAACAACAGCACAATGAAAGGCTCAGCTGGAGGCGAGGGGTAGGCCACTTCATAAGGGATCCTCTGTGGTCTCTGCACCCCGCCTGCTTTGTCTTACCTGGTCTGCTTTATTCTCCGAGGCCCCTCTATGTTTTAGTTCGCATTGACGGGGCAGAGACACTTCACTTGTCTGCTCCACTTGTTTTTCAATTTACAGATGATAACCACATTTTTTTTTCCTCCTCTCTGCTAAAGCTGCGCTCACAAAGGCTCTATTTTTAGACAACATCCGGAGTTACTTTAGTAGGTAAAACACACATCTGAGAAAGACAAAAAAAAACACAGAATGGGGATTTCCAACACAAATAGTTAAACATGATGCAAATCGCTCCAGCACTTGAACAGCCTCTAATCCAGAAAGACACAGAGTGCAATCGAGTATCGCTGTCTGAAAAGATAAAACAGACAATTTGCAATTTCTCCCAGGCTAACAATAGCAATCAATACTTTCTTTCTGCAGTCCATTCTAAACAAATGTACCCTGTCCAAAGCTACCAGGAGACACAGACATTTGAACAATCTCAAGTGCTTCATGTGGTCTAAGCCTTGACTCCATCTCTGAAGGAAGGCTAACCCCCACCCCCCCAGTCGTGGGATCGCCATGAGAGCCTGAAATGACTCCGAGGCGGCTGCTCCACGACATCCATTATCTACAGTGTTGTCTGAGCGGTGCTTCGTTTTGCAGCCTAATACCAGCAATTCCAAGACGCATGGGTTTGCCATGTTTCTCTCAGTGGAGCGAGGCTGCTCGCTATTTCATCAGCTCTGACTGCGTCGTGAAGCATCTTTGACACAACTCCTGGGGGAAATGCCAGTGCTGTCCGCCGTCAACCTCTTCCTTTCTTCTAAATGAGACACTTTTAAGAATGTAATCACGAGCGAGCCAGTGAAGGACCTCTTCCAATGTGTCAATGATAACAGAAGCAGGAGCATGTGAGGCATGTGGCGGAGGACGGTGCTCTCGTCAACGTGGCTCAGATTTGAGTTACCCCTGTAGATCTGTGAGCAGCTTCATTTTTCCTAAAGTGTGAATAAAAGGACTCGATCTGAAAGGGTTTTTTTTTGTGCCTTTCACATCTGACAATTCAATTTTTCGTTGTATTATGTGACTAAAATGGAAATGTACTCTGTGGTAAAGCCAGGGTCAGGAGAGGTATAAATACAAACTGGAGACACATTCAAGGTTGATTTGTACTAGAACAGACCCGTATCGTGTATGTGTCTCCAAACATTTATCTTTATGAAACAGGAGAGCGCTAGCGGTGGGAGGAGGGGGAGTAACATGAAATTTACTCAATAAGATGTATGCAGAGAAAAGATTTATGGAGAGAGAGAAGAGGGGAAAAAGAGAGTTTTGCCTACTGTTAAAACGACTCTTGAGATTTTAATATCTGAGTACTCAATCATGTACCACTTCCACTGATATTCTGCAATCAAATATCCCCAGTCTTCCTCTGCAATCTGCCTATCAGCTTAACAAGCCTATCCATCAGTTCGACTTCAACTGGTAGTCTAAATGAGTGTGAGAGGGGAGGAAATGTATTCATACAGCTGCCCTACATCCTCCAGCTACACTAATCACTATGCCACACAGAGAGAGACGTGCCAGCAGAGAGAAAAACTAACATAAATAGATTAGAGTGACAGATAAGACAGCTCTGAGGTTTCAGACTGACAGCGCAGGCCAGCAGGAGCAGCCAAGGATGCCTTCGAGAACGGCTCTCTAAAAACCAAACAGCAAACAAAGCCATCGGATCAGTACAGAGACCCGTTTCTCTGTTTCAACCATTGAGCTTCAATGGTACAAATTCTGCTCCATCTTTGAGCAGATGGTTGAGGTGGTGGAGGACAATCCCCCCTTTCAATGCCTCCTAATGATTTGAGCTGAGAAACACCTCCGTCTCGACATGACACAGGATGGTATTACCTCTAATTAGGTGGGTATTTTATTTCAAATGCAAACGCCTCTCTTAACCACCAACTGCCTGTGAACAAACCATTCTGACTCATTTCCATTAGAAACTAAATCAAACCAAGGATTCCTCTTTTATCCCTGTTTTGTTTGTTATCTTACAAGGTAATTTGAACACACAACCAGAGCTGGAACTCTTGAGTTAGTGTGTACACACTCTAAATAGATGCTGTCAGTAAATATTCCACACTTGGAGTGTTTGTTAAAGGAAAAAAAACAGATATAGTGAGCAGTCAGGGGGGTGTGACTGAGGAGGGAGAGAGAGCAACATCGAGTGCAGCGTTCAGCCCTGTCATCCACTGTCTCAGTCGTTTAGACCAGTGATCCTCGGCAGAGGGGAAGAACGCTCCACTAAGCGTGTGGACAATAATATGAATGATGAACCTGTGAGGCCGGGATTGCTTTTTCGGGGTTGTAAATATTGCACGTGCATTTGCTTTCCCTCGTCTCTCTTTTCCAAAATAAAAGAGCGAGAAAAAAGGCTCGATAGGATAAAAATGTTCCCAGAACAAGCTCCCATATCCTCTGAGGATAGCTCATAAAACATACAGTACCTGGCTTCATACAGAAGGGCCATTTTAGTGCACCCTACCACAAACACACACCTAATGTTGAAGAGTGTGAAAGAGCCAGACCTGCAGGCTTTTACTGCGCTGGCCACAAGCGAAAGCTTATAGGTCCCTCACCTAAATATAGACATGCTACAAAAAGGAAAGTATTTTCCAAAAAGATTAACAGCAGGGGTCTGATGTAGAACAATGGGCTTTTAGAAAAAATGTAATAAAATAGAGGCAGGGAATTACAAAGTGTACAGTGGTGATCTGCAGATTAACTCTGTCTGTTCGTGTGTGAAATGGAGACTTGATCCCTGACTGACAGTGTGATATGCCTTTAGCAAACACGAGCTTCCTACAACCCACTCCCCTGCAAAAAAAAAAAAAAAAAAAAAAAAAA
>SSNP01000007.1:6585404-6595548 GCA_006937955.1 Pachypanchax playfairii | reverse complement strand
CTGAAGTACCACAGTGTTATGAGACAACTGTTAACTAATCTCATGCTTAAATCACGTTTAAGCACACCATATGCCGTCCTCATGCATAGGAAATCAGTCTCAAATACATCTGCCATTCGCTGAGTAAAAATCTGAGAGCAGGTTTGAAGAGCTGGAATCTTGTTAAAATAGCTTCCCACTGCATCTGTGGGCTTATAAAAAGGCCACAGAGAATATTTTTCACTACAGTAATATAGTCATCTGTCTGTATGCACACGTCAATCTAAAATCTGTGGAATATCGTCACATTCAGACTCTAGATATATTTCTATAAAAACTGCTGCATGACTGTTTGCAATCCTGGTCAGACGACGTTCTCCAATAAATGGCTGCTGTGTAATGTGCCTTGACCCTCCATCTTTCTTTCAGCAGCTTCTTACATATACAGCTGTCTCTCCTTGTATATCACTCAGGCAAATAGTGTCCTTCAACCTGCTCCCTCCCGTCCCCCCTTTTTAAAAGGCTGAAGGGACATCTTTCCCTGCTGTACTCGACTGACAGGTCTGGTAACGTCCTCACCGAGCATGGAGGGGGTCTCGCCGATGGAAAATACCGCAATGAATAATTAGCTTTTAGAACACGCCCCACCCCTCTGTTATTAGCATCAAACAACAATTAGGGGGGGAATGAAAAGCCTGGTTTTGGGTTTTCAGAACACTCTCTCTCTCTCTCTCTCTGCTCACCGTCATAGCAGAAGACACCTCATCCCTCTAAAAACACGCTCTTAGCTTATTTATGATGCCGGTTGCTCTGCTGGAGCAAACGCAGCATTCTCGCTAGACTCAGCAAAACTAGCTGGATCACTTTACGCAGCAGTTCGCTGCCTCAGTCTCTACACCCTCTTCTCAGCAGGCCAACCCGACAATTCAATGATGAATATGAAAGGCCTTCTAATTGATGTGTGTGGGAGTGGAAATATGAGGCTATTCAACACAGGCTCGACTCGATCACATTTCTGTTTAACACAAAAGTAAATTCTGACCAGCAGTAGCGAAGCCGATCCTGGTCACACTGGTTTTGCACTAAGAGCTTCATTGATTTTGGAGCTCCTCTGTAAGGACAAGTCCTGGAAATGCAGCTGATTATTTAATAGCAGTGATAGAAACAGCTACAAGGACTCTGCTGTATTTACCCAACTAGTCCCTGCGAAAGGCAAAATGTCTGCGACCGTCACTCGCCGGTCTGACTGAGAGCCCCGGAAAACATCAGCGAAATGAATAAGAGCCGCAGTGTGACCAGAAGCAAGGTACTTGAAAGCTGAAAGTAATTGCTTTCACCGCAGCTATCATGTAATGAGTAAACAGGATGAATCAAAGCCGAAACTAAACGAGGGTTTTAAACGTACTGAGTTCACATTCTGACGAAGGCTTGACTTCAGAATTTACACACAAAATCCAACAGCAGTAGTAATTTCAATTTAAAGGTTCTATTTACTCAGGATTTACAGCGGGGGAGTCAATGTAAGCAAATCTGTCTTTACAGTGTGATAACTCCATCGCAGCCAGGACAACCTTAATCAATGTTGCATGATGTGAGTGACATGGAACAAGCAGCCAGAGGGCAAAGAGCTCATGATGTGAAATAAAGAAGCAACGGCAGTAAAGGCCAAACACATAAAGCTGTTTCACCTAAAGAAACAGTTCAAGTGAAGTGCACCTAAACAATCATTCTTTTCTGGAAAAAGCATAATACTTCTACCACAACACTGCTATTTCTCACACACACACACTGCATCAAGGATTCATGAGCGAATGCATTCCTCTCCTTCATATCTCTGCAGCAAGAAAAGGAGTGAACTGTTGAGCGCGCACACACACTACGCTCTTACCACACTAATAACCTTGGGCTGTCTACCAATGCCATGACTTTATGGAACCATATGGGCTCTAAATAGAAGCTCCATTTCTCACCAGCAGTCTGTTACAGCTCTATTTCAGCCACCCAGTCATTAAATATTTATCTTAGCAGAGTGGCAGATATCAAAGTGATAACCATTTTAAAATCCTCATCTATGGCCTTTTAGGCCTCTCACACCTGCAGCTCACACTCCACCACTGCCACAACAGGAACCTTTTTATAAAACAAGACGACGACGAATCCACAAGTGTTCCTTTAATCAGAGAACTGTCCAAATCTCTGAAGAACAGTCCCAGAGGAATACCTTTCTCTGAAGCCCTATCAAGATGAGGATCTCCTTCACCGACAGCAGACTGACTGAGTGGGAGTGAGTGTGTTTGAGGATGAAAAGCTGTGCTGCTATGATGTCTTCTCCAACAGTCCCAGAACAAAGGCCCGTGTTTTGAAGTGGAGTTATGATGGCGCGGGCTTCTTAAGGCCCTCTGTTGCTGTGTGTGTCCTATTGCTTTCAATCCCTCCTGTTAGTGTGCTGTTTGCTATGCTTGTGAGATAAGCCAGTGTTGTGGGTGGCTGGGTGTACTACAGCAACCGGTGCACTGTTTGAGTGCCAAAGCCGACAGTCTGTGGGAGGGATTGTGGGTGTTATAGATCACTGGGAGACAGATGTCCAGTCTTGCCCCAATGCTGACTCAAGCACTAACCCCAATCGCTGGATGTTTACAAACTGGACTGCTTCCTGGTGGGTTTTAAGTTGATCTTTATCTGACTTTATCATGCCAACCCCTTTTGCTGATGCAGGACTGAGCAGCAGTGTTATATATGAAACATCAAAATTGGGAGTTTTCGCCAATAAACTGTACAAGCCGTCTCGATTAAGCACCACAGAGATTTTAAGAGCAGAAATGAGGCATGAGCACACCAAGAAATACAAATCTGGATAAATACATCATGAGTATTAAATCAATTTTGCAAATACCTCTGAAAAGCAGATGACTGGCGAGGCAATGGTGTCACTGTCTACCATGAAAACAATGAGGCTCTCTGCTGCACTGGAAGTGTCATGCTCCAGTAGGCAGAATCAAACCCTTTGAGCATCTGTTGTCTTTACCTCACCCTCTCTTTGTTTTAGTGTGTGCTGCCACAGTTAATGATTTCCTCAAGATCTCCATTTTCCACACAACATTTACATATTTGAAATGCTCAGCTGAGCAGACAAAGGTTAGCGAAACAACCTTTACAACCGCGGTGAATTCAAAGAGCACTTGGGCTTCAAAAATCTCAGTATCAGCACACTGCCTTACAGTTCCTTCATGTTTACATATCTGGATTGTGCAGTCATCCCTTCCAGAGAGAATCACCGCCAGCAAAAACAATTACACCCCCCCCCTCCTCCGCCACCACCCAAGCACAAGCCTCCCTCTGACTGCTTCGGCTCAGCTTGACAATCAGGCCCATTAGATCTTTCTGAGAATTAATGCTAGTTAACTTAAAGCACTGACACAAATCAAGAATAGTCATTAGCTTGTCTTTTTAGCATAAAAAACAGGAATGATTTGCCGGTTCAGAGAGATCATCTCCCTACACGCAGCCTGGGGCGGCCCTTGCCGTCTACCTCATTATTTTTTAGAAGAACAAGGGCTCTGATGAATCCTGCAGGATTAAACACAAGGTTGTGTCTTTATGACCTGGCCTGCACACAACAGCCGACTGCTGTAAGCTGCTCTTCTTACTGACAAAAGAAAATGAACGCCAACACAATAAATATAAGGATAGATCACACTCAGCTGAGCCGCAAAATCAAAGTGGAATTGTTGGAGTACATCACTCCCACACTGCTGTACGCTCGGATGTGAGAAAAGCTGTCAAACGTTGGCTTTTTGTGGACACTAACTGAGCTGACAAGTGCCGGCAATACGCTAGAAGTGATAAAGCCATTTGTTCCTGCTTAGAGAGAGTTTTTCCAGATGTGATCGCCTACAATGCCTCACCGCTTCATTACAGGATGGAAGAACAAGGCCGTTGCTCCCCCCCCCACCCCACTTAGGTTGCCCGGGTGACAGATGAAAAGCTGAATCACCCACACAACTAATCAAATGAGTGAGTGACAACAAGTCAATATTTTCTCATTGTGTGGACAAACAATATATCCAAGTGGTTAGAGCCAGTGAGTCGAAGCTTAGGCAGAGCTACACTCACAGCATTATAACATGTAGATAATCTGGTTCGGTGCAGATGTTAGGACCCCCTGCCAACCAAGAAAGCGGATCAAAAGAAAACCTTTATCACGTTCTTTTAATTTACCAACTCAGACTGTGTCTAGACGCATACGAGGAACACACAGCGCTTCTTGTGAAACTGCAGCAGGTCATCAAAGACAAAAAAAAAAAAAAAAAGAAAACCTAATTGGACTTTTATCGGTTCAGTTTTAAGGATAAACAACTCGCTCTGAGAGCAGGCATGAGGACAAACGTATATTAACACATTGTTAGTTAAAAACAATTCTAACTGTATCCATTCTGAGCTGCTTTCTTTTATCTCAATTATTTTTTAAAGACTATTTTTTTTTGGTAAATAATAAAAGTACACAGATAATTAACTTGCTTTTCAGTAAAGCCTTTTAAAACAAAAAGAAAAGCACCTCTGGTAACTGCAACTGGAGCACACACACATCATCTCTACAAGCCTGATTAAACACAAGCGAGATCAATGGGCAAATTTATCAGCAAATATTACCATTCCCTGCCTGGCAAGTAATCATTAAGGAATGGCACTGATGAATTATTCATTGGCTAATGTATAATTCAGACTTAACAGCAGATTCTATGCATAAATAAAACCGTGGTAAATTTAAGCACATTAAATGTTTACTTGACAAAATAGGATATGAACGCACAGCTTGAACGCTTCCCCGCTGATGTCGTTTGATTGCTACTCCTGTGGATGCAGGGTTGAAAGGTCAACACCTGACGAAACATGACACAAAAAGAAAGAAGTAGCTACCTGGGTGGAAACAATGACATCAATTCCACACATAACAAATCAGAGTAAATAAAAATCAGGATTGGAGGATAAAACTACACGTGACAGCCGTGCGGTAATTTGATTTTCAGCCGCATAATGATTTATGTTCTGTCACCGTCTCCCTGAGACATCCGCAGAGTTTAAACCCTCCTATCAAGCAAGTCAGGTTACTGCTGGTGTCAAAGGGACAGTCAAAGGATAGGACAAAGAGGTGACATGAGCATCTGATGGTGTTTAGAGCAGGCAGGCCATGTGCGAACCACCATTCTTCTTTATGACCATACACTGAATGAACAGGGACCCCCCCCACTCACTTCCCATGTATGAAAACTGCCCTCTGATGGTCTTAGATGCTGTGAGGATGTACAGACAGACGGGAAGAGAGGCAGAAAAAAAGAAGAGTCTATTTTCAATTATCCTGATTTCCAACCCATCGTTTGCTCCTGAGGTTTATTTTAATTAAAAGATATCGCCCACTTCTTCTGTGCACGCAAAACGCTTCCAATTTCCTATGAATTTCTGTAGTCACCCACCAGAGGGTAGTGCCTCCTTAGCAGTGCTGCCATTGTTACCATGTCCATCTGCGGCTAAAAGTACTCCAAATGACTCCACGGACTGTCTGCAAGGACAATAGGTCGCGAGGTGCAGAGCGAGATGTTCCATTTAGAGATGAAACCCGTCTACAGACTCAACAAAACGTGGAGAGATTTATCGTCGCAGCTTGAAACCAAGACTGAGTTTCAGTATGAAGGGGGTGGGGGGTGGAAGCGCTACCAACAATGATATGGAAGTCATGACTTCACATCGATTTTCCACCTGGCTTTTTAACAACACGGTTTGTGCCATGTGGTGTTAGTCAAATGTGGGAGGAGAACTAAAAGAGATAACGAGCTAAAACACTGGAGTTAGGTTTTGTTTATATCTTCAAGATATTACAAGTCTCTTTTTCTTTTTTTAAGGAGTCAATATGGTTTCATTCAAGAAACATATTACAACAACAAGATTGTGCGATTGTAATTACAACGGGATGCAACTGAGCTATTCAGACTATTACCCAAATGGAAACGATAAAGACCCCAGCAGACTTTCTCATTAGGGAGAAAATGAGAAGCCTGGAAATGTGGCATCAAGAATAACTCGCCTTGTTCACATTCTTTATGCATAAGATCATAATGTTAAAATAAGAACATCACAGACGACCTCAAAGTGTTCTTCTACCACCCAGCTATCGCCATCATCCTGACACACGGAGGAAAGAGAGGGGGCAGAGACACGGCATGGTGCAATCCCTGCGAGGGCCATCATGCGAGCAGATTAAATAATGTTTTTCCAATGTCCTGTCAAACATTCAGCCGCCTCTGCGAAGCTCGACAGCCCTTACTGCCTCGCACTATGAAGCAGTTCTCCCTCAGTATGGTCCGAAACAGCCGCTTTGATCGTGATCTCGCCCCTCTGATTCCTCAGAGGTGACACTTATACTCCTGCCTGTATGAGAGCTGCATGTTTACTACCTCTCTGCACCTTGTCAGTGGTGAAGCTTGTGAAGTTTAGAGGAAGGGGGGACTCACGTCGCTACTATGCTTCCCCTGGTTTTACATGAATCAACAACACAGACTGCAGACCCTGATCAAATTTCACATCAGATTTAATTTCCTACAACTATTGAACCAAAGCTCTGAAAACAGAGATGACAGAGAAGATCCCAACATCAGCAAGGCACGACGAACCAAATCAAGTTTTATGTTGCTGTGTTCTCATTTGACAGCAGCTTTACTGTGAAATGCTCAGCGCTTTCTAACCATACAAATCCCACAGTGCAAAACAACTCAGACTCCTGTATACAACTCCATTAGAAGGGCTGACCACTTCCTCTTTCATGCAGTCCACAAGCAGTGAAACTAAATGGATATCCGAACCTCTGGGGAAGCCGAGGAAGGGGATGCCATTTCAAAATGAGTTCAGAAGGACAAGCTATGCAAGTTTTCCCCTGTGACAATAGAGGCTGAGATTGTGATTACATGCTGTCCAGATGAAGCTGGCGCTGTAATGATTTCTGTTGCACTGTTGATTGTTGTTGTGGCCAACACACATAAACACCCATGTTTAAAAGCTTAAGACAGTAAGAAAAGCCTCAGCGTAAGACTTTATTACTCAGACGCGCCTCGTTTCAGCTGCCAGGCTTTAGCACATTTTGATGACTCCAATAAAAATCAAGGCATCGCCTAAAAATAATCAGTAAAAGGAGCAAAGGGCTTGTTATCAGCTAGGTCTTTACATACTATTTGTTCCAAATATGCATAACACAGATAGTCCAAACAAGTAGCAATCAGATCCAAGATTGACAAGAACTGTGAGTCCCTTGGAAAAACATGTTTCTGTAAACGTTTTCTTCTACATCAAAAGGCTGTAGTAAGTCTGCCAGGCCTGCAGGTGGCGCTGCCATTAAAATACACCAAAAAAAGGACAGATGGCGTAGAGCACGCACATAATTCATAATAATAATACGTCATTAAAACTTGCAGTAACTCATTCTTTAAAGATTCTTAAAGCATATGAAGCTTGTTTGTTGGTATGAACTGTAAACGCAACAAGAAGACAAAGATGGATTGTATGTTAGGTTAGAGGCGGGGCTATGACATCATCCTTTTCAGAAGGCTGTGTCTCACAGTCTACGCAAAAACCCAAGCCTCAAGATTCTTTTTATTCTCAAGCCTGTTTGTGGAAGATTTTTCAAGGCTTGAAAAACATGATTCTGTGTTGTGACGGCACCTAACTGGAAGTGTTCGAGCTCTGTGAGCCCTCACAACTTTATAGTGGAGATAAATTGTATTCCAACAACCTTCCAGTGTCGGCAGCGTACCATTAACCAGAGCAATGTCATCCCCCTCAATTGGATTAATCGCATTTGAATCATTAAACTAGAGGTCACTTCCCTGCTGCCAGGAAGGCAAGAAAAGACACATGGAGAGGAGGACATGGAGAAGATAAGCTCCTCACAGTTAGAACTTTAGGAGCAGGATTTCACAGAAAGGAGTTTGTTTTTATGGAGGAGATAGAAGACAATCCTCACCTCCCCCCTGATTGATTTGAATACTGTACAGTTTTCTTTGTGCTTATGTGGCCGTGAACTCTATGGATTCAGCATCTGACATAAAGAACTCTGATCAACCCCGCGGTGGTTCAGGTAAACAGACTTGTTCCTTTAAACAATAACTCACAAACACCAGATAAGCTGTGTTTCAGACAAATAACTGTAGCCTGTTTTTAAATCCTAAGCTGCTGTCTCCTAAACACACACATCCCTCCAGCCAGCGTCACCCCCCCCACCCCCAGCTCTCTATTTCAACAGTCACCCAACACACACACACAGGGTGAGGGATGCATGTGCTTAGGCCAGAGTTCATAGCCTCTGGGGTTCAGATGAGGGGGGGGTCAAGTTAATTTGGAGGTCTTTCAAAAGTTTGAAGCTGGTACAGACAGTCTCATCAGAGCCATCAGACACCCCCACCCCACCCCCCAACACACACACAAAGATCAAAACTTCAACTACTTTCCAAAAATTACAATCCCACCATCGATGTGTGACATCAAAAAGCTGGAAACGAGCCCACCCCCTCCCCCCCAGGCAACTCCTCATCACTACTAATCTCAGTTGATTGATTTTATTTTTTCGGAATAAAGTTGTTTTTGTCAGCTTTGTTTCCTTCAGACATCAAAACTGTTTATTTCACGGTTCAAACTCTTCCAATTAGTTACTGAAACACTGTTCCATACCAGTAAGTCCAGAGACAAGGGGACACGTCCAGAGACAGGGGGACAAGTTTTACAACAATGCAATGAACTTTCAGCTCTCAGCAACTCAAACATTTGACTCCAGGTCACTCACGCTTCCTCCTCCGGGTGGAAACTAAATTTAGAAGACTGAAACTACAAGTGGTACCCAGCTTCAGTTGGTACCGCAGCCAACATTCTGTTGCATTTATCACCTTATTGCATTGCTTCTCAGACCCCCCCCCCCCAACACAACTGTCTTGCAACCTTTTCTTTTTTTATTCGACTCACCCGCCAGTCTGCTGGTTCTTTGGAGTCCCACAGACTACTGCAAACAAGTTGAAAACCCGACCCTTGGCTTGCCCGACGTGACCCGCTGGATTCAGAAAAAGGCGAGCCAGCTGGACCAGATCCAAGAACCGGGACTAGACGAAGCGAACGGGACACTTTCTTTCAAATATCCCTGGTTTAGAAAAGCCGCTGGCCGCTCAGAGGGGCTCAAGCGAGCACTTGCTTCAACAAAAGACGGTTTCACTTTACTGACAGACAGTTCGCGTCCGAAATAACCGTGTAAAGGCGCTGGATCGTCGGCTGGTCCTCCTGGAAGCGGATCCGTATTCCCTTCGGCCGATACTGTCCACATGAAAAGTACCACGGCGCTTGTTTGGAGCGGTAGAAAACCAGCGAGTTCTCCGTTAACAGGCTCTGCTTCCTTTTACCACACACACACATACACTCACGCGCGCACGCGCACCCCCTCCTCTTCTCCCTCTTTCCTACACACACACACACACACACACACACCACGCTCTCCCTATCGCTCCCTTCTTCTCTGTGTAAACCCTCCTCCTCCTCTTCAGCTGTTCAACAGACGCATCCACATGGCGACCTCGTCTTTCTTTATCCAAACAACTGAAGGAGAATCACACCGATCGACTTTATTCATACAAAAAAACCAAGAAGTCCAGCGAAACAAAAACATGGACTGGATTCAAATAATCGTCAGGGACAAAAGGGTGCTGGTTTGAGGGGGGGCGCCAATGGGGCCGTTGATTGATGGCAGCCCCGCGTGGAAGCGCACAGCGCGCGCGTGCGTGTGTGTGTGGATTTTGCACCAGGAAACGAGATGCACGGCAGCTAAAGTGGTACGACCGACCATCATGAGGACAATCAATGATACCGCTTCTGGAAATGTGACTGAAACACAAGCGCGAGACAAAGAAACCCGCGAGAGCTTTGTAAATAACGCCTTAATGCGCTACACACTCACGTGACACGTTTCAATACAAGAATGAATAAACATGTCACTGATTTAAACCTGAAAACACACACATCTATATGAAGATATGCATGTATGTATATTTACGTGCACCTCTGGGAAAAAAAACATAAGTGAGGATCTTGAAGCTTATTTGCATTTTTGGATAATGAATTAATTACCCCCCCCCCCCCCCCC
>SSNP01000007.1:6455864-6573166 GCA_006937955.1 Pachypanchax playfairii | reverse complement strand
GGGGGTGGAGTGTGAAGGAGAGGTGGTGTATAATACAATAAGGAACTGTGATAAATCACCAGGAGAGAAGCAGCCTCTTCAACAGCAGAAATGTGTGACTGTGGACATTAGTGACAAAATAGAGAGCATTAAGCCCTCTTGTTCATTTCACACACTTAGAATATAGTAGTGTGTAATATAAGTAATTGAATTGAGCAGATTGTGCTTAACGACTTGATTCCACTTGTGTAACCGCTCATGTGTAGTCTGCATAACTACTAAGCAATTAGGCCGACTGAAATATTGTTAAAGAAAATGTGAATGTGGTGTTTACCGTGGACTGTAATTAAATTCCAAGCTGGAACATAAGAAGAACAGTGTTCTAATGCAAACCTAATGCCTTTCCCCCTTTCTGAGATCTGAGCCCATTCATCACATGGCCAGGCAATTTGATAAATTACACAGAAGCATGAAAGCTGATCATGTGCGTAGCAGAGTGTGGTGCCTCTGTGTGTGTGTCTGTGTTCGCCTCTGCCTGAGTAGGCAGTCATCCTTGGCTGCCTCACTGGCTGAGGTTTGACATCTTCAGCAAAGAGCCTGGGGAAATAACAGCAAATTCACTTAATGGCACCACCTCATCATACAGAGAGAGGAGATAGAGAAGGAGAGTTCCTTGAGGTGTTATAAAATGGCTGTGTGCTCCCGGCGGTGCTGCTGTCTCCCATCCGTGAGGTGCAGGTGTGTGGGTAAACACAGAATGCGCTGAGATCCATCACGGGCCCCGGTCGGCCAACAGCTGTAATTTGCAGCCAACTCTGACCCTTTGCAAAAAGCCAGCAAGCCTGCACTCCAACTGCAGAGCTTTTTGTGGTGGCAGCACAATCTGGTTTGATGTGTGTGTGTGGTCACACACGTGTGTGTGTAGTGATCTGTACGCACATAGACAAATACATACAGGGCAAGACTTTTCCAGGCTGAGAATGGCTTGTAGGTACGTGCACGCTGCTGGTGCAGGTGTAAGTTAGGATGTGTGTTTACGTCTGTGTGTCTGCAGGGAGTTTAGAACCAGAGGTGTAATGGCCCCTCTCCATCTTTGTGTGAGGTATTGCAGAGCGCAGAGGCTGGGAGGAAGGTGGGCTGGTTTGCAGTTGGCTGGGTAACATCTCAGGGTAACAGCAGGTGCGCCATCAGCACAGCCCCCAATCCCCTTTGGGATATTTTCAGAGCTTCTGACCCCAGCATGACTGTCTGATGACATCTCTGTGGCAGTAACACAAGCAGAACATGACCCAAAACTACACCGCTGCTTCCTGCTGCTCATCAGGTCATTCCTGCAGCCCTGAAGAGCTCTGCTGTGGCTCAGGTGTTCCATTAGAAAGATTTAATGACTAAATATTTAACTGTTATTAGTATTTACCAAACATTTATTTAATTCTAGCTAAATGACATGAACATTTTTAGCAACAAATATACAAAGGTATAGAAAAAAACTTAATGCATGTGAGTGAACAGAGGCTGAAAATAAAACCTTGTTTTCACATTCAGCTGTTTGAAAATCAGGTGTAGTTCAGGTGCAGCAGAGTGGAGATGGACATCAGTCGCCAGCTAGAGGGACCCACAGCTATGAGCCTCCAGTACAGAATGCTGGAGACCCTATTCAGCTTGAGACTAGCGCCCCCAAGACCGTAGGGAGTCTAGGAAGTCTGGGTTTTTAAACCATGAGCCAGGACCCTGATGCACCACAGCACACCGAGAGAAATGCCCCCACAAGCAGCTGGCAGCAACCTCCAGAACCCCCAGAGTCCAATTCAGGCCTCCGACCCCACATAACCTCCACAGTGGAGGTTCCCACCACCATCCACCCAGTATGAGTCAGAGATGTGTCTGTGTACGTGTGCGTACACCCCCACACTTAAGAGGTGAAGCTATACCGATCATAATCCACTCATCTTGACTTGAATCTTGGTGCTGCTCGCCGCTCATAGCTCTAACTTTCTTTTTCAGACGCTGTGCAGCCTCTGACAAATCCACTGCTCGTGTTTACTTTTCTACAGATATCATTTGGCCATTTTTCTTTCTTCAGCCACAGGGACCACAACTCCCACAAACCTCAAGAAACCCTCTTGACCTCCTTGCTGCCGTTCGCCTGCAGCAAAATATGAGTTGCTGTGGGCTGAGAAACTCTTGGCTTGCTGTCTGTTCTTCATCTTCCACAGCATCACTTCTTTTTTTCTCCACATTTTATCAGCAGCATTAAATTATAGAGCTGACAAAAGAAACCACAGATAGTCAGCTGGTGTGACATTCTGGGGATCTGAAGGAAGGTTTTAGACTTGAGTAATAAAAAAACAAAAAAATTGGTCACTAACAACAGTTATTTAATCGACTCTGCTGGTTGCAGTAATGTAGTCGGCTGATTCTTTATCAAGTGAAAAAGTAACCAGTGATCATCACGGTTCCTGGTTTCAATATTAACTGTGGTAAAAGTTCCTACAGTTAGTTTGAAAATAAATTTCCCATTAAAACCAGATTCTGTGACTGAGCTATTAAAAGCTACATAAATTAATCTTGTGAGGGTCCAGCAGATGTGAAGGGATGGACTCCAAACTTTAAATAGATTTTTTCAAACAATCATGATCCTGACTTTTTCATCTTTACTACATATATACAAAAAAAAAAACAGAGTGCTTGTCCTTCGTTCACTGACTCGGTTCCAGTAATGTTCATCAAACTGATCGAGTTTTTAAAACAAACAGATTCTTATGATCTCAAACGCATCAGGACTTGACAACTAAATAAAGAGAAGGGAACAAAAAGCCTCGTCAGTCACACAGGAAAAGTCAAATAAAGGTCACGACACACGGGACTCTTTAGAGAAATTTGTAGCTCCAGTTAAAAGAGCAGCTGATAACAGGTGGGTAATATGTATCAGTGAGTGTAGGAGTGCTGGAGTAGGAAGATGGATGCCTCCTGTGAGCCCTCCGCTTACATAAAGTCATCTCTACTCCCGTGTTACTGAATGACTTCCCACTATTTGGCTCCCCGCGGTTAGCGTGTCAGCTCCCTCTCCATCTCCTCTCTCTGCTCCCGCAAGTGACACTTCGACTGTTCTGTCTCCCACCTCGCCTCGTTCCCCGAGAGGAGACGTTCAGCCCCGCCCTGTTAGCTCCCAGCAGCCCCTGGGGCCTGGGACAATTAAAACGAGGCGAGGGCTCAGTCGAGCTGTCACACTTGAGTCTCAGATGGGACCTCGACTGCATTCGGCAGATGTAAGAGGAGTTTGGTTGGCGATCTCCCAAAAAAAAATAACACAGGATGTCTGTTGTAGTTGAGGTCAACATTCACTCAAACGGCAGGTGAAGGCAGCCGATCAGCATCCTGAAGGCAATGCAGTTTGACGAGAGTGATATATTTGGCCTTACAGTGTTCAGATGTCGACCAACCGCACACACATTTACCCAGAAAATCCACTGCCATCTTCCAGTGTCAGCCAATTACAGTCCTGCCCTGACTGCCCTTGAATACGCTCCCTAACCTCACTTCACAATCCATGTCATCCCCTGTGCACAGATTTTTTTTTACTCTTCTTTGCTACTTCTTTCAGTCAGAATCTCTGTCTTTAGGGTCTGAAATATTAAGCAGTCCTGTCTCCACACACCTTCAGGCGCAAAGTCAGGGCTGTCTCCCAAGTAAGGGTAAGAAACAGTAAGAGCATGCAAAGAAGAGGAGCTGGTGTAATATCTTATCAACATTATTAAATTATTTCCCCCCCAGCAGTCCGAGGGTGGTCCTGGGTTCTGGTATTTCTCTGTCAGGGTTCAGTGGCCTCGACTCCTGGGGTTGTGTCTGGCAGCTCTCTGTATCTAGTGCCGTACTAAGCAGGTGTCAGGGAGTTCCCCCCAATTAAATAGAGGTAAAGTAATGCCTCTCACCATGGCAGCGCCGTGAATACATTAGTCAAGCTGTCACCACAAACTACAGCATCAAGATGCAGACAGCTGCAGATCAGCTGAGACTCTGCCACTAAACCAAAAACAGCTTATTAACAGCTTGTTTCATGTTTTAAGTGTCCATGAACAGAAACGTATTAGATTGTTACTGGAAGTCAGTTAGAAAACTAGGGAAACTTTATTCATGATATGATATTCAAGGTTAATAATTAAATGAAAATCACATCTGAAGACATTTTTCTGTCATTCTGGAGTGTGTTTCTGTGCCAAAGTTGTAAATAATTACTACTTTACAGTTGTAGATGGCGTAAGTTCAGAGAAACAGAACGACTAATCTGAATACAGCTGCTTTAAAACGTCTCCAATCACCAGCTTTTTACAGTAGTTTATGAAATAACTATTTAATAAACATTTACGCCATCACTCTCACTTCACTCAGGTTTCATGTAACGTGGGACAAATCGAGAAATTCCTGAGAGATGCGACTCCCAGATGCATTGTAAGTGCTACATTACATTGTATATAAACTCTACTTCTCTGAACTGAGGCAGCTCAGTGAGTTATCTTCTGCAAATATTAATTATCTGTAACTTCTACACAGAAACAGTTGTTAAAACAGCTGGAATACCCCGGTAACCACAGCTACATTTAGGAGACACTGCCAGGAAAGTGTAGTAAACATCAAAATATTTGATGTTTCGATCGGAGTACAACCATCACCTTGCAATTCTACTCCAGAACACATCAAGATGTAGAATTACATCAACAGAAGCAACAACTCCTTCCTTTGACAGTCCATATGTGTGAGTACTACGCTGTACTGGACTGGTGTATTGAAGAGCTGATGGATGCTTTTACTATTTTCTCTCCGTCCACCTCTCTGGCTGATGAGACATGTCAATGTATAGACACATGAATGCAGCAGCCTGTCCTCCATTTTCTCCTCCTCCTCCCTTGTCAGAGGCAGAAGAAATGACGCAGTAAATACAGATGCAGTGTGAACAATAATTCTAAGGCCCGGTGTCTTTTTATCTGCCATGACAGCTGGTGGAGCTGTAAGAAGAACCCAACGCCTGGGCACGGGGAGAAAGCTAGCATTGCCTTTAATAAACTGCCAGGCAAAGTGCAGCAGGAAAAGGAGGCACTTAGCTCTGCTGTGCGCTGGCCAGGCTTGGCTAAGCAGCGGCAGCATCTGAGGGAAGTGGTGAAACAGAAATGGGGAGAGCGCTCCTTCAGGCGTTTGTAGGTATTATGCTGCTCACGCAGGCTCGGGCAGCCAGCATCATTGCACTTACCAAGAACCGTCTGAGCCAATCGGTCAGCAGGGAATGTTGGGTACTCACGGTGATATGCACACTGAGATGAAGACTAGAGTCAGAGAAAAGGAGGGGGGAGGAACCCGCTCTGCACCTGCTCCCCAGCTCTGCTACAGCCCCTTTGAGCTGCCAGGGTCAATTAATTACATCCTTTTCTAACGCTCTCCATTAGGATAAACAGAAATCAGTGCAGAGCTGTATGACATTAAGAGACAGCTCTGTCCTCTCACAGCCAAACAAACCACTCGCTCCTTTCAGACTTCCATAATAACAAGTCAATGTATACAATTTCTAAAACAACAAATCAATGTTTCATCTCAAATTTGAAACATTCTTTCAAATTACAGCCTCTTAAATGTGATTGTCAAATTAAAGTGAACCAAAACAACACTTGAATCTTAATTACCAGCTGATTTCTTAAAGAACATACATCCTAAATCCATCAATAATCATAAACGGAGGACTGAACTCTCGTCTCTTCTTCTCTTTCCGTGTTGAAAAAGACGACGAGTAGAGCCGTCTCCAGGGAAATACGCAGGTTTTTGTTCTGACCCCACAGCTGTCACTAACACAAGAGGGTCAGTCACTGGCAGCACACACAAGCATTTTCCTTAT
Source organism: Pachypanchax playfairii (assembly GCA_006937955.1). NCBI lineage: Eukaryota > Metazoa > Chordata > Actinopteri > Cyprinodontiformes > Aplocheilidae > Pachypanchax > Pachypanchax playfairii. Next base: position 6,567,306 of record SSNP01000007.1, on the reverse strand, counting down.
ATGCACACGCACGCACAAACACACCTTTGTGCAGCAGCGTGGAGACAGGAACACGGAGCCTTCGGTGCCAAGACTCTGAGGACATACCGTCCAACTGTTGGGGATGAAGGGAGGAGAACTCACCTAGCTGGTTCTTCACAACACACGTAACGGCACTAATGCACTTCCTTATAATCCAATTATGAGCCATGTGTGTCCACATAAATCAGCCATTTTTTATTTGAGCTTCTCTATCAACATTACTGCAGCAGTAATTGAGGCGGCGCTGTGGAGGGGCTGTGCAGTTTACCTCCATCTGAGAGGTCAAGAGGAAAGCAATTGGTTGACAATGATTATGCCTTGGCTGATTAGGCTATGGTCTACTGCTGAATATTTAGCACTGATTAGACTAAAGGCTGTAGAGAGCCATGTGGCTCGGTAACAAAAAGGGACAAGCCACAGGGCTGCAAAGAAAAGCCTCCTAATCAGCACAAGCTCGCTAAACCAGACCATCTCACATTTAATGACCAGTTCAATTTCATTTTAAGTTGTGTTCAGTAAAAATGATTTGTGATGATGTATCAAGTACATTTAAGAAAGATAAATAACAGCATCGCTTCTCACTGATATCTCATCAAGGAAAAACCTCGAGGGAAAATATATATATACATATTGCAGGAAGGAAATTAAATTAGCATTCAGATGGTAACCTACATGATGTAAATAGATCGACAATCGACTGGGTAATAACAAATCCATACAGCTTCCCACACTGCTAAACGACACACAAAATGGCTTCTAGAATCCCCCGGTGGAGTTCCATGCCCTTTACGCTCGTCGGTGATTGAGATATTAAAAGTGAAGTGCACTCCTGATCGAAACTGAAGCGAGGTTGAACGATGAAGAAGAGATAACTGAGATAAAAGTGAAAAATAAAAAAAAAAAATAAAAAAAATTGGAGGAAAATTGACAGCAGAGCAGGAAGAAGAGAGAGCAGGCAAATGGAGGCAGAAAGAAACACATGGTTTTACAGATATCTAACCGTCTTGATCTTTAATGACGAGGTGAAACTGATTCAGTTTATTTCAGACAGCTGCTTGTAACACTGGAGCTGTTGCTGAAAGCACAAATCACAGTCAAGTCAGGTTTCCTTTTTTCTCCTTTTGAAAGAACAAGCTCTCTTCTCTCTTTTATTTAACGCCGCTCAGCCTCCTAAAGCGTCAGCTTGTCAGAGTGACAGATGCGGGCACGACCACTGACCTAAATCACTCTTTTCCAGCACATTAACCTCCATGTCCCTCCACCTTTTAAGAAAATCCCGATACGCCAACATAGGGAATTACTTCAACACAATCCTCAAGGAACATTTGCACAATGAGAACCAGCCCCACCGAGTCGAAGAATCAGCCTGGACAGAACAGAAAATATCAAACCACAAGGTGTAATCAGTCCCATCATGGTGTTTTTATAAACAGTATTGTGACGAAAAGACAGAAAGAAAAAAAAAGACGTGCAAAGTAGAAGCACAAAAACATTATTGTAAGCCTTGGAGCAAACATGGAAAAGATCAATAATACTTTAATTACTCCAGCCCATGTTTATGAAATGCAATAATCATTCATTAAAGATGCAGACAGCGGCAAGCAGGCGGCCTGGCCAGGCGTCAGCGCTGCGTGCAGCGGTAGGAGGAGGGAGGGGATGGGGGTACTGGCGTAAATGATTCATGGTTTGATATCTCTCCTGTATAATGGGCTCCTCCAGGGAGCTGCTGGGGCTCCGCTGCAGCGACTGCCTGCCTGCCTGGCTCGCTTCAGCTCTGCCCAGCCAGCTTCTGCCACTGCTGCCTGCTCCTCCAGATTAAAACGCCTTGCCTAACCACACAAAACCACTCACTCAAAACAGAAAGCAGGAATGTGTCCATATACACATAAAAGGAACTGAACTGATTCAACATTGTGTGACAAAAGAATCTGAGGGAAAACACAGGGAGGGGGGGGGGTGAAGGAGGGGAGCTTATTCCAGAGAGAAACACATTAGCTGCAGAAACACTGAGGATACTTGTAACATCTAGAGGGAAAATGGGAGCATTTCTTGTAAAATAGAGACACTGTGTCATGCTGTCTGTGTCGGCACCAAAGCTTCTTCAACAGAGTAAGACAACTGTAAGAAAACGGGTGACAAAACGCAGAGCCTTCACTTTCTGAAAGACAAGAAGCGCAGAAAAAAAAAAAAGTGGTTTCTGTGATGCTCCCACAGTTCAGTCAGTGTGTTTCACAGTTGTATTTAAAACAAATCTTCCCCTCATTTTGTTTTCAAAGCTCAGCGGTTGGAAACCTTTTTAAAAACACAGTGAATGTTTTGTTCTGTTGTTACAAGCAGACTGATCAATAAATGGAGATTTGGAATTTAAAAAATCCTTCATCAGTGTTTAAATTAAATCTTAATCTCTTAAACTGGTTTCTCACTGGGTTTGGTGCTGCTTGGAGAAAAAAAAAAATCATCAGCTTGATTCACACTCAAGTGTGAGTGACTAAGTTTCTACAGTTCTTCTAACAGTTGCAGCCCAGTGAGACACTGGCTTAAATCTCCATTTCAGAACAAAAAATATATTTCCATTACACACACAAATGAGCTGGAAAAGATTGATTTAGGTCAGCGGTCGTGTCGACATCTGTCACCCTGACAAGCCGACGCTTTTAGAGCAGCGTTGACTTAGACAAGTGAGAAGACAGCTGACTCTTTCAAAAACTAAATACCACAAGGCAAACGCTCAGGCTGTTTCTACCATTTTTAAGCCTTTTTAATCCCATTTGCTTATTTCCTTAAGACCATCTAAGCTAAACTAGAAACATTTCAATATTTTATTAAGGTGCAAATGAGAGAGAAACAAAAGTAAATGTTCTTGAGGACAAAATAAAGGAAAAGACGATCAGTTGGATGGATATACAACCCAAATAGAGTATGACCGTTAGCTTTTCTCCAAATGCTCGTGCCCTATAAAAATGCATTTCTCCCTGCATGTAGGAACCTACGCCACGTTTCATGACAGGGTGATAAAATTAAAAGCTTGTGTGTTGAAAAAAAAAAAAGGGGGTCATTACAGAAATCAAGACCTTCTATCAGACTCATAAGTATTGTTTTAAAAAGACATGAAACAGAAATCCTGAACCGAGCCTTTGTGCTTTCACCCCACCCCACGCTGTACCTCCTCGTCACCCTGCCAAATACAGAGAAAAAAAAAAAAAAGAAATGAAGAGATTAAGGTTGTAACGTGTTGGGCTAATCATAACATAGACAGTTTAGAGCCATCTCGCATAATTAAATGCTTTGCACTAACCACCTAATGCATACTAATTTGGAACAATCCACTCCTTGAGTTGGCAGACCATGAAGCGCTCGTCTCTTCTCTCTGCACGGTTGTGTGCTTACACCAGACACATACACGCTGATTTGCAGAGCAGTAAGGTGCTAAAGGTCAGGCCGTGCACTTGAAAGAAAAGGTCAAGCATTATTACAACATGACTAAATAAACAGGCTGCGTGCAGCGCCCCCGTCCAGCCGCTGTAGGTGCAGGAAGTCTCTACCTACACACTGTACCGGCTGATTGTTTGGCTGGTTACGGTTCAGCTTCATCCCTTGTCTTTATCCACGCATCCCTCAAGCTCCATGACAGCTGACACGAGGGCTGTCATATCCTGCCCAGATTCTTATCCACCCCATGGCTTTATTGCCCTCTTCCTCCCGAGTCAAACACACACACACATGCAAACACACAAAGCAGCAGAGGGAGGCGGGCAGGGCTGCTGGAGCATGCTTTAAAGCCCATTAATATTAATTGCAGCAGTAGTTGGAGTGATAACATAGACAAGATGCCCCTGTGAGGGAGATGGGTGCAGTCAGCCCCTGCATTTTTTTTGTCCCCCCCATCTGTCCAACGGGCATGATGAGACAGTCGCCTGACGAGCATTTCATCTTCAAATTGCTTGTTTTGTATTAGAAGGCTTCTACCCTCGCAAGAGAGGAGAATTTGTGTATGCGAGCAGCAACTGTGTGTAGGCGTGTGTGTTTGCATGTGTGCATGAACACGGCTGTGATAAAAACTAGCAAGATGAATTATTAGACTACTGACATCAACAGCAATTGAAATGTGCTTCAAATAACAGAGAGTGCTTAAGCGATTCTGCTTTTATCTCCCCTTCTACTCCAGGCTCAGCTACCTTTTATGTCCTCCACACTGAACTCTGTATTTACTGAGCAGTGAGCTCATTTTTACATGTAAATAATCGGCAGTTCTGGTATAAGAGAACCTGCTGAATCAAGCCAGAGAATAAACAGGAATTGACTTGAAGGCTATCCTCACATTCCTGCTTATGTACAAATAGCTGCTGTGAGTATCAACAGATGACAGATACTCCACATCCGACTCCTCCATTTTTATCTCACCCCCCCTCACCCCCCCCAAACACTCATGTCAATTATTTTTGAGAAACCTTACACAGCCTTTTACTACAGCTTCACAGTGGTGGGTTTTTTTCTGCACGGTTTTGTGCTCCTTTCCCGATTTCCCTCAAGACTCATCAATGCCCCATTACCAAGTCAAATCAGGTGGTGCTGCAGATATTTGCGGAGAACCGCGGCTTCACGCAGCGACAAAGACATTAGAGGATTCATTCATGAAGCCGGGGAGGTTTTCCAACAGAAGCACCTCTGGATCACAAACATGACAAGAAGGTGAACAGAAGAAGGGAAATAAAAAATAAATCATCGTTTGCTAAATGCTTGTGAGCGGTTTATGGCTCGGAAGGGCAGGAGAGGAATAAGAAATGTATCTCAGTGACTGTCTTTTAGACAATCCACAGAGTTGTAATCTTCAGAGTCACACGTTATCGTTTCTCATTTTGTGTGTCATAAACAATTAAAACCAGCTGGCAGATTCCCAAATCACATCAACTCAATTTCCTTAAAAAAAAAAAAAAAACAGCCTTCTATTCTCACATGCACGCACACCCACATCCCCAAGCTAAATTCCCTGAAAATGTCACACGTATTTCTCACTTTCATCGTCTTTATCTCACAGCGACAGCGACTACAAGGTGGACGAGCCCTGTGTAATGCGAGCAGCTGCGTTAGCGAGGTAGAGTGATAAAGAAGAAGGGAGAGGGTGGAACGGTAGGGGGTTAAGAGAATGTGTTCTTTTAGTTTCCAGTGTCTGTTGTCATCCTCTTCATGGTTACAGCTGCTCAGAGAAGACAAATAAAACTCCTGGGAAGAATCACGTCCCAGTAAAAGACGTAAATGTGGAAATTTTCACAAGCCTGTTTTTGATTGGAAGTAAAAAGCTGAGTGTTAAACACAAAGGAAAACAAGGGAAGACGGCCGGATTTCCAAGAAAGAGTCTCTGATGGCTGCCAGAGGTGGTGGTGACTCTCTCCCCTGTGACAAAGCTGTCACACTGAGCAGTGAAATTTAAACTCCTACTGTTAGAAGAATTGTTTGGCTTTCACTGCACACAGTCCAAGTGTTCGTGCTCTTGAACGTGCATCCGAGTCCATGTGCGCGAGTGTGATATAAAGCCAGATGCCTCCTTCCCTCCGCTGGTGTTTGCGGCTGAGCTCTCTGGCTTTGTGCCGAGCACATCCATTCGCTTTATGCCAGGAATAAAGAAAGTCTTCCTGAGCTGGCCTCGCCTTCAATCACAGTCATGAAATGTGTGAACCGACAGAAAACCCGCCACCTCGATGAGAGATCTGAGCCGCAGTGCTGAAACATCTTTCCAGGGTAAACCAGTTCAAATTAACTAGTAAAATAAATAGAGAGGATAAATTCAGCTGGAGTATTATGAGGTGTGTAAAGTACTTATTTAGTTTTCATCAGCAAGATCACCCCCCCATAAAAAAATGAGATTTTTATACAGATTTTGGAGTAAGAATCCATATCAGCAAACAGCAGTAACTTCATTTAAGAAGGTGGTGAAACGGGGAGGAGGATGTGGCCTTTGAGCGAGCTGCTGTGCCCCAGCTCAGCTAAGTGACAATGAATCCTGCGGTGAGTCGATTTGCTGCTTTTGAGTGCCTGGAAACTTGTCTGGTAGAGTGCTCACAGGGGAGACGCATAGATGGAAGAATGGAGGGACAGAGCCTCACCTGTCGCTGTCCTCTATTTGTCTGTGCATCCCTGGAGGCTTTTGGGCTGCTTGGTACAACAAAGAGGTTTGTGTGTGGGGGTGGAATGTGGGTGGAGGAAGAAGCTCTGTGGCCATCCACAGATGGCAAAAAGAAGAATGGATAAGTTTACAGGTAAATAATGAGGAGCAGCTGGCTGAGAGCTGAGGCCAACTCAAGTTTCAAACGATCGATGTGGACAACACACCTCCATTTTTTTTTATTTATTTACATTCAAGCTGCGTTGCTGGTCCTTAAATCTCACGTCATTTTTCTCAAGTTAACACCAAAGCAGCAACAATACATAAAACGTTAGTGTGCAGTTTAAAGACGGCGCTGCCTGCGCAAACAGACATTAGATATGCAAAGCGAGATTTAACCCGACTTTCAAGTCCACAAAAGGACGGTACAGTGCTGTTTGAACGCGGACAGCTGATGACAGGAGCAATTTGCCACAAGGCTGATTTTTTAAAAAGCCCTTGAAGATGACACAGAAAGACAACTGTATTGTCATCTTAAAGGGGATCTATGAAATCAATGGGACGAGATCAATGCTGTCTCTTCCTCTCGCTTTCTCTTTCACAGCACTTTACATAAGCAGCAATAATCATCACAGGGGCCTCCATCTTGCTCACTGATTTCCTGTAAGGACTTTCAGCATCACTGAGCTACAACGCTTCTCTCACCCCATCGGTTCAACGGTCACTTCCACAACTTCATAGAAAAGCTAGGAGGAGGAGAAGGATGTAGAGAAGGAGAGGGATAAAAAATACCCCAGGCAAGCCAGAGTTAAAGCCAAAGGCAGGGGGAGGGAGCGAGATTGAAGGAGACTAGCATAGCGTCTTCATTAGAGTATAGCGGCTAGCCAAGCACTGTAGTAAGAGCTGCTCATCCTCTCAGTTAATTAGGATTTCTGCTGCTTCGTTTTGGGACGAGGGACAGGATGTTGGAGACTTGATTGCTTTTTATTTCCCAGCCTAACGGCTCGCCTGCCTCTGTCGTCTTATTAACCGAAGATCTTGCAGATTTACAGCTTCGCAGCAAACATCACTTTCAATAATGACAAGAAAACTGTTGGAGAGTACACAATAAAACACACACTCCTCCTCCTCCTCCTTCTTCTTCTTCTTCTTCTCCTCTTCCCCCTCAATTCACCGTCACAGCTCAGAAGCCCCGCCCTGCCTTCGCAGCATCTAATTTCCATAGATGTGCCCTTTTCATGACTGAATATTATAAACAGGTTAAAACCCACAGTGATTTGCCTCAGTAACACTTCAGATATTTTACCACCAATCCCCGACCTGGAGGGCAGAACAAACACTGAATGCCACATTTACATGCAACATTCACACGTCAGCATTTGTGCTGTCCCAAAACAAAAACACACATGGAACTGCTCATACTCAGAACCAAATGCATTTCCCTGAAAACTTATCATCATCATCATATTCTGGCTGTACACACAGGAAGTGTCTTCTTCCAAGGCAGCGACTGGGTGAACGTGAGAGATTGAACTGAATGCTGGTTTCAGACAATAGCTGCAAGAAATCACACTTTAAAGACAACAGATATCAGATTCAGAACAGCGGGCCCGGCGGTTTTCATTTGAATAAAATCAATAATTGTGTTGCCTCGCAGTATATTGCCTTCCTGTCATCTCATCCTGCTTGCTAATGTTTCTTTCATGAGCCGGCCCACTGCTGGTGACATTATAGCTACAGCACTCGCACAAGTCCCCGATGGATCAGTGAAAATGGTCGGCGTAAAACACAATTAGTACGGTCCATATGGCTGCTAGTGGAGGAGGAGTAGGAGAAGTCCCCTGTGGGGGGGGATTTTTATAGAAGGCTGCTTCTCTGTTACCTTAAAGATCAAACTGCTGTCATAATAATTGGACTTTTTGAATCCTGCCACTTAAGGTTTTGTGTGTGTGTTTAAAGCGGTGCCTCTTCAACAGATTCCCACATTAGAGAACGACGCCTGGAAAAAATAAAATAATAAAATAAGCCGACCAACCTTGACTGATCGCTCAATCAATAGCTCCTTCATCATGATTAAGAGCTCATATTGGATAATGGGGAAATTTAATGTGAGGGGAGCCTTACTTCCTGATTCCAGCACTCGGTCTTATCGATTGCTTATAAGGTCTTTTTTTTTTTTGTGGACCAATGGAATGCGCTGATAAGAGAGCAGTGTGTTCGACCTATGTAAACTGAGCAGAGAGTAAACGATTTACAGTGCTTTAGGCGCGTCTCCTTCACCGAGGGCTCTGTGCGCCCGGCCTGACAAGCATTTTCTTGCCTGAGAAACGCAGACACCTTTTACTGAGTAGAAGCGAACAACAACAGCTTGAGGCAACAGATTTATTACAAATTGATCTATTAGATAGCACTGCTGTGCTTCGCTGTTTTCTCCTCTCCCTCCCTCTCTCTCTCTCTCTTTCTCTGACAACCTTCCCCTGATGGTAGCCAGAGTGTATCAGAGAGGAAGTGCTACAGTGGCAAATCTAAACCCAATCCTCAGAACTCATTTTCTCTGTGCCGGGCTCCTGGCACTGAGGCGCAGAGACAAGACGGCCATCCTTAAAGTCAGTCGATCCAGCTCAAAGACCCGGCATCTACACTGAAGGCTCAGCACGCTCAATAGGTTTTGCCTCTAACGTGCAAGGACGAGCAAGGACACAGTTTACCGGAAGCGTCTTGTGAACTGGAGAGCGGACAGTCACAATGTCATCGAGGGCTTTTCCTTCCGGCTACATAAACCCTAAACAACCGCCGTCTCTATCGAAAAACATCAGTCACAGGCAGTGCAGCTCGGCACGCCGTGCCTCATGTGTACAATCACAACATCAGCACAGTATCTGTATTAGTCACAGAGACTACAAAGCCCAACCAGCACATTATTAAGAGATCTATGGATGATTCGTCTGGTGCAGCGTTCCCACATTCACCACATCACAAGACATTAAAGCCACTTTCATTCACCACAAATCAGTGCAGGTTCTACACTACAGTCCCCCGTTATCGACACACCTCTCCATAAAATAATCAATTGAATCAACTATATTGTTTAGACTTGCTAATTAAGAAGGACTACCTGAGCTAATGAGTCCAGAATAAGGAAAACGTTCCTGTGTTGCAGGTCAGACACGAGCTGAAAGGATCAAGAAGGAACAAAGTGTCATATGTTTAAGGTTAAACTAACAGAGCAGGAAGGTTATGAAGACTATTCAAACATCTATTTGTGCTAAAAATACTAACAATGAGTGATAGAACACTCCATGGTACGCCGGTGCTTTAATCACCTCCACCTTTAATCTGTGCTGCAGGGAAAACAGGTTGTTTTAGTAAAATGTGTGTGTGTTGATGAAAAAGGGGAAGCACTAAAGATGTTGAAATATTCCTGGGATAGTGTACATGTCTATATAAACGTCTTCAGGCTGGCAGTTGTGGGGGGGGGGGTGTGCAGTAAAACACTGGTATGCATTGTTTGTGTTTCTGCACCACTAGCACCATGCCGTGTCATTACATGAGGCAATCTCTTACCTAATCAGTTCTGACACACACACACACACACATACGCACAGCAGTAAAGCAGTCCGCCTCCTCCAACCTACCACCCTCAGCCCCTCTCTCTTTCTCCTCAGGGGCCAGCCAGCTGATCCTACACCATTTCATTTTCCTCTTTGACTCAGACACCAAATGGCTGACTGTTATTTTTTTACTTTTACTTACAATTTAAACCTCTTTGTTTTTGCACCGTGGAGCATAAAAGTGCTATAAATAACCAGCTTTGACAAAACTGAATTATCACTCAGACATAATGTTGTGGTTTGTTTTGGGTTTTTTTTTTGGGGGGGGAGTATCTTCCATTAAATTAGTAAGAAGTGTGATGACTCCCAGATTCAACGTTTTAAAATACTCCCGTCATTTTGTTAAGCGCACATCTGCTGTTGCTTCACAACTCGAAACATTAGCCAAGCTTCCACTTGCAGTTTCCACACACTCCATTGTATAACCACTTAAGTACATAGAGGAGATTGAAACATGCTGAGTTACAACACAATTCCACACAGACTACCTCCGACCAGCTCACAACGTCTCCTGTAAGGTGAACACGCCCGGCTGGGTGCGAGCAGAATCTGTAAAACGAAGCGGGGCCGACTTTTCACACACACACAAAAAAAAAAACAGATTTGATCACATCAAGTACATCAAATGCTGCTGGCAGAAGGCAGCAAGACAGTTCACAATTGTTAACACGGACGGCGCTTGCTGATACCATCTCCTTGCCACAATTGTGGAGCTGCAGAGCTCCGCCTGAATCAAACAAAGATGAGAAATGATGCGGCGTGCTTGGATCTCTTCTTATGAAAGGTGAAGGGAAGCTGTCAAACAACACAAAACACATCTACTCTGACTAGCTGGGGAAACCAAAAGGAGGAGGGTGATGAGAAAGAAGGAGTTTGGAAGGGGGGGGGTTGCTTCATTTCTGCCAGTGTGCCCTGTGTGTGTCAGTCCAATATCTTAAAACAACACATGCAAGGCTTTGCTACAGCCAATTACCCAGCTCCTGGCACGAGAACTGAAAAACATCTTTGGAGAACAATAAAGAGAGCTTGGCTTGTTGTGGATGCTGTCAGTAAGTGCTGACAGATTGTTATTTTTAATGAATATACAGCACTTGAATGGCCCATCAAGAGGTCTTTGAGAGAACATTGCTTCTTTGTTCAGGGCATTAATTTTCTATGTAACAGTCAGATATCTCGCAATGAAACCGATTCTGAAAGCTGCGCAGGAAAAGCCAGATCTGTTTATCCACTCGTCTCCATTTTCGGAGGTGCATCCTCTTTGCTGCGAGTATACTTAATCACTTGGATACAGACACATGGATACCTGGGTTATGGTTACAAATGTGCTGTCTAGATGCTTGATTACACATCATTCTGTGCATTGCCTCAGGACAGCATATGCTTCACTGCTTGCTTACCTCCCTCGCCAACAGAAAAATTATCCCTGTACATGAAATATTGGGGTAATAAAAACAAGAAGAAACCCCCCCCCCCCCCCCCCCCCCCCCCCCCCCCCCCCCCCCCCCCCCCCCCCCCCCCCCCCCCCCCCCCCCCCCCCCTCGCTCTCTTTTAAACGAAATCTCAGTCCTGAAGTACAACAGCTCTTTTAAAACACAGTAGCAACAGCAGCTTGTACAGCAAGACAACAGCGCCATGCTGGAAGGCCACAGACTCCAGGAGCTAGAAAGGACTTCACAATGGATAGTCAGATTTTACAGCACTTCTAGAAGGAATATAGCGACAGAAACTGATTGGGGGGGGGATGCCATTTGAGTGCAACATGTTTAAACACTGAATACCAGACTATGTGTACTGACACATCATCCAACAAAGAGGTGTCAGAGAGCACAGCGAAAAAAGGATTTTCCTCATCATGGTCTGGCCTTTGCCTCTGATTACTCACGGGGAGCTGCCATTACTCAAACAAGCATTAGTCATTAAAGGAAAATAACAGGTGCATTACAGTTCACCTATCAATACTGCGCTACAGCAGCCAAACTGCACGAGCACTCGATGGACAGGGCGTGTCACGCCATGTGTGACTGAAAGTGATTTCTACTCGCTGCTGCTCTTGAGATCCGATTGAAAATGAAACACCGCGGATCACGTTCACACGTTCTGTTCCTCACAGCGCCGTAACGCCACAAACGATCCGATTTAAGCTGCTCTAAATGATCCTCTCAGCAAAACCTAAAGAACTCTCCTCCTACGTGAAACAAACAACCATCACGGTGCTTTTCAGTCACATGCTAAAGCAGTAATTAACATATAGCCTATAATGGCAGGCCTCTGCTCCTAAAACAGCTGAGTTTATAGTCTGAGTGGCAGTTTAAAAAAAAAAAAATCTAAATCACAACCATTTAACACAAGTAGAATGAGACAACAAAAAAAGCAAATATCCAAACTGTAAAATGACTGTTTTAGATTTCTCTTTCAGTGATGATCTTTATATTGTTTTCAATCCATTTTGCAGCGTTTAACACAAATTTCTTATCGTAATAACGAGCAGCTAAAGATTTCCATTATTGATTTTTGTCCTTTTTCTATATCAGAATTAATGTGTGATCTGTAATGGTTTACAACTATTACCAGACACCCACTGATATAAAAGTTATTAGGGCTGACACTTTAAATATTAAGAGATGAACAAATAAATCTGCTGTTTTTACTCCCAACAGATCAGGTTCATGTCAACAAAAGAAAATATTGTTTTATTTTGTTTTTTAGGAGCAGTAAAAGTTGACAAACTTTAAACTTTGGGCTGCAATTAAAACAATAAAAATCCTGAAACTGTTTAGAAAGAGTGATTATCAGCCAGCACAAATAATCGCATCACAACAATTATATAACAAACGAGACAAAGTGAAGAAACTAGACATTTCAAACCACAAGCATGTGGAAAGTACGTTGTTACACTGGATTTGAACCCCTGCCCAGGTGTTTACGTAGGTATTTATGGATAATATCTACAATGGGCTTGTTTAAAAGCTGTGCTGACATGATATTAGAAGATATACTGAAGATTTTCTCAGACTCGCCCTTGTTAGGCGGAAAATAACTTATGAAGGAAAACAAAAGTTTCTCACTGCTTTGATCATTTAATAAAGAGGGTTTGCTCAGACACAATTTAAAAAAAAAATAGAAGCAGTGAGTCATATAAGTGTAATAAAAACTAAGAGTTTCTGACAAGGATCAGCATTTTTAAGTCACTTACATGTTTTAAGGACACTTAATTAAAATATCTGTTGTCAAACTGCCAATAAATTGTTTTGGTTTAGTACTTTCAAACNTAAAAGTACTTCATTAATAAAAGTGGAGACTTTGTAAATGTCATTTCTCCAAACTGTTGTGTCACTTCTGCCCCAGAGGTTTGAACTGATGGGATTTCAGCTGCTTGGATTTGTTGACAAATTTCTAGGAAAGATTTTTCTTTATCAGCATCGCATCTTTGTTTTCACAAGTCAACAGGAGTGTTTCTTCATTCTGTGTCTGTTCTGATTAAAACCAACCCAAACTGTCCTGATAAGAAGCTGCAAACTATGAGCAACACAACAAGAATTAAGTCCAACACACAAAGACTTCAAGTTAGCTACGCTGGGCTAACGTTTCCTACAGCTAATGACAATAGCTCCGTGGGCTCCGGCTAATCTCTGGGAAGAAGCCACTACATTAGGTAGTTCGAACCTAATAAAACATAAATTATGAGGTATTTTGATGCCACAGCGGGGGTTTTATAAGAAAAAATCAGTTAATATAATACTGTCACGTTGTGTGTATTCCATGTGCTCTGAGCTATCCGGTGTCAACGAGCTGTTTGTGTCCAAGCATTAGACTACTCCCAGCCGGCATTCCTAATCAGTGCTAGTCACTGCTAACGTTAGTTCACGGTAACCAGCAACAGTGAGCGATGATGTGCGTTTACAAACTAACCCTTCACACCAGTCACCTTTGCTTATCTGCACACGAATGTCAAAGACAAAGAAAGAGGCTGAGTGCAGCTCACAGCACTTACCTTCAAAAGCTTGATCTACAACATCTGTGATTTGTTTGATGAGAGACTGCAACAACAAACAAAAGCAGCAGCAGCAGAAGAGGGGCAATTAACCAACGTTAGTGTTGCCACTACACAGAGTAGTACAACACCTGCAGTGCCACCTGTATGTCTGTTCTAATGTCTGTAGAACCGACCCAACCACGTTTGATATACCGTTGTCATAAATGATGGACTTGGGATTTTTAAAGAGGAAGTAATCGTTGCCGGGATGCTCAGACTAATGTGTATGAGAGGCACTCAGCATGACAGCATCCTTCTTCATGTTGGGGTGAGAGCAGCTGGGGGTTCTCAAAGTTCAACTGGTAAAATATCGTCACCCACTGGCCAAAACTGGGAACATGTGAAAATGTTAGATGTGCAGAAAGTGTCTAATAAAAGCTAAAAAAATGACAGAGTGGGATTTTCAGTGTAACAATAAGGAAAACAGACAAGAAATAGAATAGAGTTTTCCCACAGGCAAATGAAGAAAATATAAAGAAACTGTTGAATTACACAAAGAATGTGTTTTAAAGGCAAATAATGTAATAAATACATAAAAAACATACAAAAAGAATAAAATAAAATATTAAAATATATTTACAGTACATAAAACATAACAGTTATTCGTCTTCTTTAAGAATTCTAAAAGAATTAACAGGAATAAAATAAATTGATAATCCAAGCAGAGGTTACAGATTTAACACGGAACAGAGAAACATTTTTAATTCTCGTCCTTTTAGTGGAACTTTTGGACCAGATGAAACTCTTATATTGTGATCATGACGCATGCGCAACATGACCCTTTATTTAGTTGTATTTATGTGTTCAGTTTGTGTAAAACAGATCTCTAAAAGTTGGGAAAAAATATTAAAACGCTTGTTCAACTGATCCGAACAGGTGAAGGTGTCTATCTGTGGCAGTCATTCAGCAACAAGGTTCCTTCAGGTGTGAACTCTCCAGATGTAGTTCACACTCAACAACACTAGATGGCGCGAAACTCAAAGAAATTATTTGCTTGACTGGTTGAATTTGAGTTTAATCTGTTCTGTATCCGTTTATATGTCGCCTGAATTCATGAAAGAAAATATTTTTCACGTTTCCACTTTTGTTTGTAAGCTGAAGGCATTTCTGGAAGCTACTTTATGTGTCTGAGCTAGAGATTTGTAAAGTGTTTCCTTGGTGATTCCTTGAACCCTGTCGAGTTCAGGAAGAGCGCATAATAAATCGGTGTGGCACAAACTTGTGAGGGTCCACAGAGACCCTCATTTATCCTGGCAAGACTCTGCACAAATGGATCTTTCTGGGTCCCTTGACCAAAAGTGGGGGGGCTGAAATGGCATCTCCCAGGACTTGACTCATGTATCCCCTTTCTCCAATTACACTCCACTGTTCTCTCTCACATCCAGGAAGGTTATTTACCTTAAATGTTTTATCTGTTCTTTTATTACTCATTTCATTCCCTTATTTCTTCAGGGTTTTATCAAGACTGAACATGTAAACTTCAAACTTTATGTTAATGGAAAACACAAAAACTTTGAAACTATATTAATTTGTTTATTATATATTTCTACCAACACTTAGAGCAACACAAGAACTCATCAGATGCAACACATTGCATTACAGTAACTCTTACCACTGCTCAAGGTGGAACCTCACGTTACATTTGCTCAAATAATCAGAGGACCAAAATCACTGGAACTTACAAGCTTAAAGAAACATCACACACAGTAACATGGACACTAAACAAGAGACCAACACTATACGGGAGCTAAAGCATGGTTTAAGGATTAGCTGAGCCGTGGCAGCACCAGACTGTGGTGTCGCTTCTCCACGCCAGACTTGGACCTTGGATTAGAGGTGTATTCTCCATCTTCTCTCCATACAGGGCAGCGACTTCGCGTGGCATGTGTGGGGATTATTTATGAGCAATGAACACGCAGTGGCCCAAGAAAGAACCTTCTCAAATGGGGTGCCTGAAGTTCTTCCCAGCGAAACGGGCCTTGTCACCGAGTTCCTCTTCAATCCTGAAGGAAAGGGATGAGTTTGAGTGACATTGAAACTATTGAGGACTTTGTCTCATGAGGTGTGCTTTTGGAGCGGACTCACCTGAGGAGCTGGTTGTACTTGGCCAAACGCTCAGATCGGCAAGGAGCACCTGTCTTAATCTAGGGGGGGAAAAAAGTGACCAGTTAGATCTGAAGTATGGAAATAACATTTAGAAAAGTGTTTGTGTTGTAAATTTTAAGAACGTAAACAAATCTGTTTTTAAATAAGTTGTTTTACCTGTCCAGTGCAAAGTCCCACCACAAGGTCAGCGATGAAGGTGTCCTCTGTCTCTCCAGAGCGGTGGCTGACCATAACACCCCAGCCATTGCTCTGGGCCATCTTGCAGCTAAAAATAAATAAAGATGAGCTCCGTTTACCACTTTGAATTATGGCAACAAGTGTGTGGTTCGGCCGTGTTATGAAGACTCACGCCTGCAGGGACTCTGTGACCGAGCCGATCTGATTGACCTTCAGCAGAAGACAGTTGCAGGATTTTTCATTGACGGCCTTGGAGATGCGTTTGGGATTGGTGACAGTGAGGTCATCACCCACCACCTGGATGCTGGTGCTGGCTGTAAATTTGGTCCATGCAGCCCAGTCATCCTGGTCAAAGGGGTCTTCGATGGACACCACTGAGGACACAAAGATAAGACCATCAAAAACCCAAATCTTGAGTAAAAAAAGTTGAAGATTCAACTTTGCTCTGCCCATTCATTAAAAAAAAAAAAAAAAAATATATATATATATATATATATATATATATATATATTTAACACAGACCTGGGTAATCCTTGACAAAGCCCTTGTAGAGATCAGCCAGCTGGTCAGGGGTGATGTAGCGGCTGGGGTCATCAGGAGACTTGAAGTCCAAGTCATACTTTCCACCCTTGTAGAACTCAGAGGCAGCCACATCCATGCCGATGACGATCTTGTCAGTGTAGCCGGCCTTGGCGATGGCGTTCTTCAGCAGCTCCAGAGCTGACGAAATACATTACAGTGGAAATGTTAAAAAAGCTAGTTATTTAATAATAATCTGTAAAACCTTGTGAATGACTAATGTTTCCTTTATTAATATCCCATCTTTACAGGACTGTTGCTCTCACCTTCTTTGTTCTCCAGGATGTTTGGGGCGAAGCCACCCTCGTCCCCCACGTTAGTCGCATCCTTGCCATATTTCTCCTTGATGACATTCTTAAGATTGTGGTAGACCTCAGCACCAACGCGCATGGCGTCCTTGAAGCTGCTGGCTCCAACAGGCAGGATCATGAACTCCTGCATGGCCAGCTTGTTGCCGGCATGGGAGCCTCCATTGATGACATTGAAAGCCTGAAGGGAAGCAGAGGAGGATCATCTTTCTAGTCTAATGGAGTTTTGACTGAATGTAATGTCTGTTAGTCTGTTCAGCTAGTGGGGCACAGATACTGTGACAACCAGCATGTTTCAGCAGTAATACTCACAGGGACAGGCAAAATGACTTCAGGGTTGCCAGCAAGGTCAGCGATGTGACGGTAGAGGGGAACGCCCTTCTCTGCTGCACCAGCCTTGCACACAGCCAGGGACACACCCAGGATGGCATTAGCACCAAACTTAGCTAAAGGACGAGCAGACAATTATATAAATACACTGTAAAATCAGATGTTTAATTTCTTCAAGTAATAACTTTAGAACAAACCTCAAATCATGTTAAAACCTGTAAACATTTAATTATATAAAATTGTCTTCTTAACGTGTCCGTGTTATAAACTTAAATCATGTTCATTTTGATATGTTAAAGACAAAGAGCACTATATTGTAGAATTGCTCATGAAAAACATCTATATTATACAGGTATTTGAGAAATCAAGTTTAATTCTGTAACTGCAGATATAAACAAGGTTCCTCATTTGGTGTTTACAGACTTGATAAAATGTGCTGTTCTAATCTATTTATCACATGATTAAACCACCATCTGCATCACTCAAGTTAAACTCCTTTCATACTTTTAAATACTAGAGTTAAACCTAAACTCTTCAGCCATGCTGAAATAAATCCGTTTCCAAATGGCTCAAAGAAAAACCAATAAATTCAGAAAATAGAGCTATTTTGCACTTTGCTGAAATAGTTTAGATTTTATTTTGATAAGTTAAAAAGCTGAAAATCTGTTTAAAATTGCAGTCGGATGTGGCACTGTGTGATTTAAAAAGGAACCTTCAGGGGAAATTAACTGTTCTGCAGATAAACCAGTAAAACAGAAATCTTGTCATGAGGCACCACAGAAGAATCTTACACTTGTTTTCTGTTCCATCCATGTCCAACATGAGCTTGTCAATCTTCTCCTGCTCCAGAACACTCACATCCTGGATCGAGACATTACAGAACAAATAAGTGTCAAAGCTAAAATAATCATCTGGACTTGTTAGTTTAATGATAGTAAATGTTTAAGGTTTGCAATTTTAATTAAACTAAAAAGGGTAAAAATACACAAAGTCTCAGCATACCAGCGTAATGTCTTAAAAGTGTTACGTTAGTACTCCAACAATTGGTGCAGCTAAAATATTTGTACAGTTTTCTTTAAAACGCAACACGTTTTTAATAAGTTGTTTATTAAAAGCAATCAGATGAAAAGATTTGACATTAGCACACATAATTAGTCAAACAAGTGGTCCTACCTTGTTAACCAGTGCAGGTGCAATAGTTTTATTGATATGCTCAACTGCTTTTGAGACACCTGCAGGGACAAGCAGACCATGACTGACACAGACAGGAGTGGACCATGCAAAGCAGGCTGAACAGATGACCACAGAACATCTGAGTTCATGTCAATGGAAAAGCAAAAAAACTAAACTAAATTACCGTTTTAGATCTGTGAACATCTGTTAGCGCCCAACAAACGTTAGTCTCCCCAAAAAAAAAAACAACTCATTCCTCATGCTGCTGTGCTTCTGCAACATCCTCCTGGTTTACTTTATTTACCTGGTTACATAATGCAGGGGCCAAGAACTCATTTACATATTTAACTGCTCTTTTGACTCCTAACGAGACAAATAGAAATTGGAAAGGAAAAAGAAAGATTTCAAAAGGAGTCTTGAAACACCCTGAAAGACTGTACAATAATGAAAATAACCAGTTTAGTGGAAGAACTCTTACCCTTGCCCATGTAGCGCGTTTTGTCATTGTCACGAAGCTCCAGAGCCTCATAGATACCTGTGGAAGCACCACTGGGAACTGCAGCTCTGAACAGACCTTTAAGACACAAAGGACATGTTTTTTTCTTAGTGCTAAGTCATAATATTTCAGCAACTGCAACAGACCTTATGTTTTAAATCCATTTCTTAAACTCAAAATGTGTTTTCAACACAAACTATAAAAAACATATTTGTTGAGACAGAAGGTGAATGAGGAGTTTTATGTTGAACAACAGGCAGTAAAAAGCACAAGAGGATTTCATTTGGTCTCTTTAAAGAAACCAAACCCACAGGGAGGAAGCCATGTTGGCTCTGCTGCAGAGGGCTGTGATGTAACAGGGCAGGCCAACTGAGCCTGTGCAGTGAGTTTATAGCATGATATCAAGCCACACCCACATAAGAGGATAGTCATTTCTGTGTTCTACAAGTGAGAAGAAATGGAAATAATAGTGATTCATTCTGCTCAGCGGAGCGGCAGAGATGATGAGTCTGGGGATTTAGTGCTTCGAACAAGGGAACACAGCCTCTGTCCAGGCTCTCAGTTAATACTGAACAAATTATCTGCAGCGAGACGCCAGCCGGCAGGAGGAGGAGGATGTTGGCAACAACCCATCAGGCCATAAGTCAAGTGCTATCCCACACTATCTGCCAAATCTGGTCAAAACAGATTCATTATCAGTACAAATCACTGGTAAAATTTTTGTTCTTTTTTTTTTAAAGGACCAAAACCAACCATGCAGACATAACAGGGTCAGCTGGCATAAAAGTCTAAAAAGAGCAGGAAACACCCCCACAGTAACTGAGCACGTCTCAGGGTGCAGCAGACACTAATCATGCCCAAGCACAGCTGCTGGACTTAAAAGGGAAAAGATTAAAGATGTATTTACACTAAACAGAACCCATAACCATCCTAAACTAATGAAAGGACGGCTCCAGGGCAGCCAGCTATTCAAGGCCGGAACCCATTTCATTTACTTCCATGTCAGTGATCATTCAGGTTGCTTCATTAACATTCTCAGGACCATTTCAGAGAGTTAAGCAAATCCTTTGTTTTAGCTAAGAAAAACTTAGCCAGGCCATTAGTTGAAATAATCTGGTCTAGAACCTAGACAAATGCAAGCTGGCGCACCAGTTGGGGAAGCAAAATGTAGACCAGTTTATCTTTGTAAATTACAGTGAGGTTTGCTCAAAACACTGTCTGTACTGTATGAGCTGTGTGTATTCCCAAACAGGAACTATTACAGTAACAGAGCTGAGCAGGCCGTGTAAAGTTACAGGAGCTATTTTCATATATTTATCAGATCTACTCAGGTCTGGCAGCCAACATCAGTGTAGAGTAACCACGCATCAAAACAAGCTTGGCATAACCTACTATATTTCAGTGAGGTTTCTGGGGGAAATAAAACAGCTACTCTGCACAGTGAGAAATTGACATTCTGTTTAAATATTTTACATAACCAGAAGGTTAGTATTGTTTCAAACTAGCTCAAGATAGTTATGCTAAAAATAGAACTTCCAAAGTTCTCAGGTTTTACAACAACTTCTTCTCTTTAAACCTTTAATTCTGATAAAAACTAAAAAGAGCAGGCAAAAACATGAAATACTTCACAGGGTACAGAAAAATGTTAAAGGAACTTTCAATACCTTTCTTGGTGTAAAGATCGACCTCCACAGTGGGGTTTCCACGGGAGTCGAAAATTTCACGAGCGTGGATCTTCAGGATGGACATTATTCTGAATATTCTGTAGGAAGTAAAATGAAAAGCAGCGTCACTGAAAGTCCAACACTAGACAGATTGAAAGGCCTCCTGCAGAGTCTCATACAGAGTGTAAACAATGTAAAAGCTCTGCAGCACACTGCAGTCTAAGTACTCTAAAACCAAAGTCTAGAGTAATGTTGCTAAACTATATTGTGGATTGTTTTTAGCTCAACAGCATAAATTAGTGGTGCAGACTGAAGTGCTCTGACCAGGACAGGACTTTAGATTATAAATGGGTGTGGCTTCTGCAGCAAAGGAACAATCTCTGCAGGTCCATTCAGTTTACTCAACATATCAGATTGCACAATTCTTGCACAAGTAGTGATTGAGCAACAGTTCTTACAACAATCTTTAAAAGTAACAGCATCAAACAAGAAAGTGACTTGGCAGAAAACTGCTGCCTGGATCCTTTTTGTTAAACGCATCACACCACTGATACGGACTGCAGGTCTAATCTCACAGAGCTCATTATCTGTGGACGTTTTGTAGTGGAAGTCAAATGGCGTAAAGCCTGACTGTCTGGCCATGACGCCTTAGGCTTTGATATTGATCATAGTTTTCTCTAAACAACTCGACCTAAATTCACCCTCCATTAGAACCAATGGAAAACACTATCCTTAAAAGCCTGAGTGGAAATGTGCGATTGGCACATAAATGTTTAAAGACTGGAATCAAGTTTTTAAAATTAAAAATACTTGTGTCCAATTGTGATGCTGTGAAGCTGACAAATGTTCACATTTCTTTTGTTTAGACAGTAAATTTACTGCCAAGCTTTGTTTTATTTGCATAATTTATTAAATTTAGATACAAAACTGGATTTTATATAAACATTGTTATTGTAAAAAAATATATTTCAATAGATTCCAAATATCCAAACTGGGACTGAAATCTAATTTAAGTATAAATAACAGTTCAATAAAGTGTTTATTTTTCCTTTAAATCAACATTTTATTGATTCAGTTACAACTTAAATATCAACTTGTTTTTTGATTAAGCACTAAATGTATTTAAATGTTGTTTGACTCCATGTCAATGTATACTGATTTAGGCCTTTATAAATAAATTCTAAGATAAAATGCTTTAATTTGCCATGAAACTCATTAGGGTGATTTAATACAAAACCACCAGTAAATCTAGAGGCAGCACAAAATATCAACCAAGGATAATTATACAGTTTGTCTAAAAAGTTCAATAAATGTGAGTTTTCAGAGTCTGCGATACAAAAATCCACTGGTTAAAAGGTATATCATTATCAATTATTTGTTTTGTTTATTGATAAAACACTTTTCCTGCACTTTAACGTGTTTGAATCCTGAAATTAAGCACTTAGTAGGAGCAGAATGCTGCAGGATGCTAGTGTAGGCTTGTTCCACGCAGTAATTTTCCTTTCTACGGTGGACACACCTCCTCGTCTGCTGCACGCAACTGGTAGCTAAACTCCTGTCTATAGTTCACGCTCAAGTCATTTTCTAACATGGAACAAAGGGCTTGGTAATAATGGTTCCTTGACAACATAGAGGAGACTGTATGCTGCAAGGTGAACTTGCAACTTGACACCCCCTTTTCGCCCCTCACGCACTCACAGTAGCTCTAAATGGAGAGACATCTCACCAGCTGACGGACTCGTTTAAAAATAGACGATGGACTAAAGAAACTGCTCCATTCTGCAGAAAACCAAACCGTTAACTGAAGAAGAAAATGTTTTCAAGCTATGAAAATGTTAGCTGAACGGTTCAAATGTTAGCTAACACAAGGGCAAACCTTAGAGGATGACGTCGAGGACAAAAATCATAATTTAATCATGTATCAAACTCAAAAAAGTGGTTATTTTAACATACGCCGTTTGAGAGCAAACACATAAACCGATAAAAGCTATGTTAACCGAAGATTAATGGATGAAAAGGTAGAAAATCGCCGTTAAAGTTACCTTTCCGGCCTAACTGTGTGCAAGGACGGTGCTGTCAGTCTCTCGTGCGGGCAGGCAGAGAAGGCGCTCGTGACGTTGCGAGCTGGATGATAAGTGGTCGGGAAGAGAAACGGAGCGAGGTGATTGGCTGAGACTGAGTCAACGCGCAGAGAAGCGCGAGGAGACGCACGTTCACCATCAGGAGTCAGAGAACCCGTATGAGGGACTGGAGGATGCGGATTTTCTGTTTCAGTGAAAGCATCAGACATATAGATGAAAAGAGACTGATCAAAATGAACTGTGGGAAATGTTTGCTTTGAGCTGGAAATCACTAAAGGATAATATTTAGCTAAGTCAACTCATCATATAACTGGATGCAAGCTGTTCAAATATTCTACATTCTGTATTACTGATAATTTTGAACATTTGGGCTTTGAATAATGTATTTTTTCTGCTTATAATCAACCTTTCAGATATCCAAGATATTTCCTATCTTGGACTTTTAATGTTACTTTTCTAAAACAGAAACATTACTGTTTTGCATGTTTCTCAATTCCAGTAGGACTCACTGTCCTGTATGTTTTAGGTGTTTCCCTGCATTAACACACCTGATTTCAGTTGAAGGCTGATTAACACGTTTCTGTTGAACTGCAGTATGTGAACCAGAAGTCTTCATCAAGCAGGGAAACATCTAACTGAGAAACACTGTATAGATACAACCCTCCTAAGGTTGCAAAACATTTAACAATGCTAATTGTGGAATTAGGACTATAATAACTTAATATTGTACAAAATTAAAAACTGGTTGTCGTGACTCTTATGACCTATAAGAAAAAAACAGTTTGAGCATTAAAGTCTGACCTGAAATGGTGTTTCCACTAAACATGAGGATGAAGGCATTTAAATCTTGGATTCCTGGTTTGACTCAAAAATGATTCATTAGAGAATTTAAGATAACAAAAGCTTAAACTGACACTCTGATTGTAAATGGACAGGTTTATATATAAATGATTAAAGTTTTAACTGCTGATGATATTTTGTGCTTGAGACAAAAGGTTTACTGTTAAAAACTTGAACTAGCACCCCTACAGCTTTTACTTGCAGAACCAATCGTAGGACAAACATTTCACAGTTTGTTTGTTCAGGTAGTTGCACAACAGCCCTTCTCCATTTTAGTTCTGGTTTTTGTGTTTTCAAGTCTCACAGTCTGCAAATATTGTCCATGATCCTTTAACCACTCAGTGGACATAACCCCACTGCAATGATGTCACACATTGAACCTCCGGTGACCTTTAAGCTACTGATGTCCCTTTGCAGGACAACTTTCTAGAAGTGTTACAAAAGACAAGCTCCATTTCAGATACCTTCTGCCCCCTTTGGCATCTATAATATAAAATTATTTATAGAAATACATATTATTTAGAATATGTGATAAACATTTTAATCAGCAAAAATTTGGAATTTATGTTATTCATGTTGAGATTGGATATATTCAGTCCAACTTCTTTTTAAAATTGCATTACAGATTTCCACGTGCTCATTCTAGGAGGGAAAAATCATGTAAATGTAAAACCCCGACACACGTGAGGGCAGAAAGTAACATAGAGAAGTGATTTCAAATTAAATCTCACTATTAAACATTTCAGAAAGTGATCAGAAACAGGTAAGATTATATGACAGAACGTCCTGCCATACATCAGCAGCTCGCTGACGGTGAGGTGACGCAGAAATGCGTACGTGCAGAGAGGCAGGCAGGATCTCCGCAGCGGTGTTTCGTGGTTAGTCACGTGTCTGTTGTGGTCGCGTTTCCTGGCAGTGACTTTTTTCTGCCCATTACGAACATCATTAAATGAATGGCAGCAGTGAGTGGGATGAATGTGTTCCATAGCTACAACAGGAAACAAGAGTGAGAAGTCTGTGGATCCAAAAATCCCCAACAGTCATGTCTCACGCACAACATCTGTATCCTGCATCTTAAAAACCTGGAAATGTTACTGTTAAAGCACGTTGGGCTGCTCCGAATACTTTAAAAGCAAATAAAATCCATAAAGGATGTTGTCTAAAAACAACAACAGGGGAGTGTTTATCCTGTTGCGTTAATGCTGTAAAAGTTTAAAATGTAAATGAGCTGTACAGAATGACACCTAGATTATTCACAGATTACAATAATGAGTCATAACAGCGAGATGTGGATTCCCCACAAAAACCGACGTCCTACTGATTGTGGCAGGATGTTTCTGCAGCTGCGCAGAGCAGCGCGCGCAACATCAACATCAGGAACATCAGGGTAATGAAATCCTGCTGCAGTGACCTTGAGATGACACTGTTTGAAAGGCGACTGCGCCACCTGGTGTCCAGATACGTCAAAGCAGTCTATAGCAGACAGTTCAGGATTAAGATATTTTGTAGAGAAGGTTTTTTTTAACTCGACATCACGTGATCGCATGTTTTTATTTCTGCCATGTGTGTCTTTTATCTGTAAAAAAAACTAAAATTTGGGCACAAATGAAATGAGCTACACAAATAGCCAATAATAATGAACATATAACAAAAAAAACAAACTTTAGATTAGAGTCTTTAATGTCATTGCACAGTAGCACAAAGTACGCAAGCAGAACAAAATTGGGGAAGTCTGTGCATTAAACCGACCCTGAAGAAGCAGAGGGCTGCCTATCTTGCCCAGGGATACTTCGACACATGGTTTGCCGGGACCGGGGATCAAATCACCAACCTTTCTATCAGAGGACAACCTCCTTCCCCATTAGACCACACACCAGTGTCACAACAAAAAATAATAAAAGAGATTCAGATAAGAGTTATCCAAAAGTTCAAACTAAGAGACTGAAGAGCAAATGGTGTGACGACAAATGAGAGTGTAATCAGGTGAGCGGATGCAGATCTGCTGATTAAACAGAGAACAGGTGAGATGAGATGCAGGATAATGACTGGAGACATGAACTCTGATGACCTCTGGTGGACCGAAAACGAAGATACACAAGGAGTAAACACAGCTACACTACTCAAAACAATAAAATTAAAAAAACAAATAAAAACATTACACTATTATCTTGAATATCTTTCTGAAGATTTAGACAATGTCAATAAACCAGAGAAACAAGAGTCAGTGTCATGTCAGTGTCTCAGAAAGGATGTTTAAAGAACAACACACACACACACAAACACATGTTCATAGATGAGTAACACATTCTGTGTTAATTTCAACAGAAAGTGTGAAAAATGTGCAAAACAATTTGCACAATTGTGTGCAATTGTGTTAGATATTCCAAATCCGAAAATCAACCAGAACTGCAAGCAATAAGCTTTCATGTTATTTTGACCTTTTAATTTTTTTTTTCATTGTGGGATACAAATAAGATCAATTTAATGCATTTTGGTCTCAATTCCCTAAGTTTTGTTTTTTCTTAATAGGCAAAACAGATGTGTTAAAAGAACAAACACATTTATTATGTGTCCATCGTGTGTTTTTAACACATCTGTTTAAGGAGCATGTGATTGCACAGTGTTTGAGGAACCATGTCAGACTTCTGCAGACACCAAACGCTACAGTTTGCTGTTAAACAACCAGACCACAAACCAAAGCCCAGACTACTTTTATTTGTTGCTTTGACAACGACCCTCTTTGTCTTGATATCTGATAAATATCTCATCGATGCATGACCTAATTAACTTTTTCTAATCAGACTTGATGTTGTAAAAACTGAGACACCTCATCAAAAAGTCCTTTTACTCTTCAACCAACAGAAACGTGTAATTTCCATGAAGCAGTAAACGTTGCACCAAACTGCCTTAAGCAGCATTTGGTCTCATTTTAAAGTGTTGTGAATAGAAAATGGTGACAACCACAGCTTTATCACATTGAGCCTTGGTCACAGTTTCAGTCTCAAAGGGAAGTTGTGACATTTTTTGTGTGAAATATGTGTGAACACGGGTTCTAGTGTAAAATGTTCAGACCTCTTGCCAACTGCAAGATAGAACGATAAGACGAAAAACTTTAAACTCACTTCCTGTAAGAGAGAAAAACTGGATTTCTGATTAGAAAACATGAACTGATCACTTGGTTAATTATTCCAAAAATGGCTTCTGTTTATCTTTGAAGGATCAAAGTAGGGGTCATGGTAGATTTACATGCTGTGTGTGATGGTACCATGTTTTTATTTTATCACAAAGAGTTTGTAGAGATGAACAGATAAATCTTCAAACACTACTACAAAACAGAAGTTAATATGCATATACCTAGATTGTACATTAGGAACAGTCTTTGTTAAATTAAAAGAAATAAAACTATTTACCAGTTTAAAAGAACATGTCGAGCTCAAATTTTCTTCCTTTAATTTGAAAGAAATTGTTTAAACTGAGTTTGTAGGTTCGAGGTAGGCGCAAATAAGTTTATACTTCTTCCTTAACATGTTAAATACGTTTAAAACACAAAAGTTCTGTCATGATTTAACTAAGGCCAGACCCAAATGCTGAAACCCAGACCACACAGCGTTCAGTAAAAGGTGTTTATTTACAAAGTGAGAATGTGACGTTATATACAGTGACGTGGTTTCCAAACAAAAATTCAATCTGCAAGGGAAGGAGAGTGATTACTAGACTACAGAGATCCAGGAATGATGATGATGATAAGAGGGGCTTACGTGATCCAGGGGTCCAGGTGCAGAAGGGGGGGTAGGGAGCCTGAGCGAGCCAAACCAAGGAGCAAAGGAGGTGTAGGTCCAGAGGCAAACAGGTGGATGTGGGAACAGGTAGGGCTTGTGGTTATGGTCCAAGAGTAAGGTGTGGCAGAATGGTTCCAGCAGACATGAGCCGGTCCAAACAATCAGCATGATGCCTGCCAGCTGAACCTGCATCAACACAAGAGTGAGGAATAGAAACCAGAGGAGCGAACAGGGAGAGAGGTGGAAAAAACTAACAGTAGGAAAGATTAAAATAAAGACAACAAAAACAAAAGCCCAAACCCAGGCCCCTGACAAGTTCTCTGTAAACATGGTGAATACTGAACATGTTTGAAGTAAATAATAAAAAGTTATATGAAATAGTTCAGTAGAAAGTGAATGTGTGAATATCTAAAACATAGCACTCTCTTCTGGAGTTCCTCAGGGTTCTAGTCTTGGATCTGGACTGTTTTTTATTTGACACAATTATTATTTTTTAATAAATTAATTCCCACAGAGGTTATACAATGTTTGCTGCTGTACAAAAACCAAAGCAGGTTTCCTTGAGTCGACCTGCAGCGTGACAGCGTGGACAGCTTGAAGGGTTGAAACTGAGAAACATTGTCATGCTTCATGAACCCTTGTCTGAAAAGGTAAATAAAGATGAACAGAACAACTCATCATCTCTTTCTCCACTGTTTGCTGACTTAAGCAGCTGGAGCAACAAACCATTTTGTGCGTGTTAAATAACTTTGGTCACTGAACAACCAGATGATAGTTTGACACATCTGTGGCATTCAGACACACAACTTCCTTTCCTACTTGAGTTTGCATGTTTTTAGTGATAAGATGGTCTCCTGAAGATTGTCATCTAAAGACTAGTAGGTTAACAGTGATGTTTATTTCTTAGACTTTGCTTCTCAAATTACAATGTAATTCCTCAGATGTTGTTACTCTGTGCAAATTAAAGACAAAATGCAATCATTTGTAAAGTTCACAAACTCAAATTTTATTCCAAATAGAACATAAACAACAAGTCAGATGTTGAAACTGAGATATTTTACCATTTGATAGAACATATTAGCTTATTTTCAATTTGATGTCTGCAGCACATCTCCAAAGAATCTGTGAATCCATGTTGTTGTGATGGATGCAAAATGTGGTTTCACATCAACTTGTGAACACCTGGAACAGCTGCAGCTCAAGAGGTGGAGCTGGTTGAATCCTGTCTCCATCCAGAACAGATCGCTTTGTCGTTGTTTCCTCAGTCAAGAAACTTCACCCATCCTGTCTGTTTGGTGGTGGTCGGAGGACGGTCCTCCGAGGACCCCCCCCCCCACCATCAGAGATACTAATGACCTGTGTGCTGATAACAAGCTGAATGATCACTCTCCTTTTGTTCTGCAGGAAACAGGACATGGTTTCCAAAAATCATTTCAAATTAGGACCAAATTTGGTCCTAAACCAGTTTTCCACTTTTTTTTAAATGAGCTTTGGTCTGAGCTCATTTAAAATGAGTTTATGAACTTTACAAACCGCTGCATTTCACTATTCTAATGACTTTTTTGGAATTTGGGTTGTAAATTATACATCATTTCAAGCTGCATTTACCTTTCTTATGCAACACTTTCATCTTCTACCTTCATCTATTAAAAAGTAAACAATTAAAAATACTGCTTTTATTATGACTCCTGCTTTTAAAAGCATAAAGATAAATATTTAAATTAAATTTATAAGATAATGCAGTTGAACTTTAGGGTGCAGGTAGGGCAATTTATTTTCTACTTCCTGCTTCACAGATGAAATCATTTCTTGGGTGTAATATGTTTAATATGTTCTAATCAGACTCTGAAGTCAAATGAAGCTCAGGATTCCTGTGGTGTTGTCGTTATGTGCACGGAATGTGCGCAAGTTAACTCGACCCCACATTTACTTGAGATAAATCCAACAATCTGAGTGAAGAATGAAGCTTTTGTTTTGAGACAAGT
The DNA here is from genome assembly GCA_006937955.1 of Pachypanchax playfairii. Classification (NCBI taxonomy): domain Eukaryota; kingdom Metazoa; phylum Chordata; class Actinopteri; order Cyprinodontiformes; family Aplocheilidae; genus Pachypanchax; species Pachypanchax playfairii. Next base: position 6,538,023 of record SSNP01000007.1, on the reverse strand, counting down.
CAGCAGCTGAATGATACCATGTATGTCACACTCGCCTTATGTGAGCTTTAAATCACCAGCTTGCTCTCAGCTGGTACAATTACACCATTAAAGTCCTCAAGACTTTAAAAACCATCATTGCTCCCTTGGTGAAGATGAACCCTGTGATTTACGGAGGAAGACGACAGCCAGGTCTCACGTCTGGTTTGGAGCTGAGGGGCATCATGTCTGTGGCTTCCAAATGATTTCAGTCTCTTATCTGTTTCTCCACCCATTCAGGTCATCTGAGTTAGTTAGAAACAGCTTTTATTTTGTAGAATAAAAAACTAGGTCACTCAATCATCTTGTAATTTATTAATGTTTTGCACACAAAGTCAAAGAAACAAATTAACCATTATGTTTGGGGAAAAAATCACAGATTTAATATTCTGATGTCAAATTGTTCAAACATGGTTTCCTAAAAAAATCAACCTCCTTGTTTGGTTTCCATCTTAAGAATGATTGTGATATTTTTTACGCAGACTTTCATACTTTGTTTCACTGGAATTAGGAAGCAGGTCAAAGTTTCTCAGTAGTTCATATAATAATAGTTGAATTGTTTTGAGTTACAATTTAAGACTTTAATGAACAATGCTACAAAATATCTTTCAGTGAAGCTGAATACCCTCTCACACACAACCTCGGACCCGAGGCTGAAGGTTACCCATCTTGCAGGTGAAGTTCTTAATAAGATCCACAAGACAAAAGCCCGACTGTTGTTTAATCACCAGCTCAAGTTTTGGAATTCAACTTCATTACATGTCTTGAGACGACCTTAAGCAGAGTCAACTTATAGAGTTTCCTGAAAGAAATGACATATTTAAAGCAAAAATAAGCTCTGGCACTGAGCCAGAGAACATCTGTACTGAACTGAACACAGAAAGACAAGTTTAGGATCTGTTTGTTTAATCCGATCGCATGATGGACTCCACTAACGAAGACGAGGATTACTGATGATGTTTTAATGTAAATAGACATTTTTTTGCCATACTGTGCTGTTAAAACATGTCACCTGAGTTGTTCCGGTGGATGAGCTTGTTGAACTGCAGTTCTCTTGCTAAAGTTTCCGTTTCAGTAGCTGATTCAGTTACATGGGAAGAAAAACTGCTCATTCACGCTCAAACACACCCCTCAGGAACACAGCTTTGGCATTTGGAGCAAATGTGTTAGACATGTTGTGACTGATTGCACTCAGGTGACACAAGTTTAATATGTTCTCACTTGGAACCATGTTTGAAGGTTCCAGAAATGCTGTTTCCTTGAATAATTTGCATCTTCTCAGATAAACTGACTATGTCATGACTGTGCATGTACAGAGTGTTTGGACTGATACAGATGTGTGAAACTTCTCAAAAATGAAAGCCAGCACTTCTGCTTCAGTTATCCACCAGAGAAGCAGAAAGGTCAATAATGAAAAGGCTTATTTTTATGTTTCTAAAAGCCAAAGCAGCAGGAAAACAGTTTATATTTTCTATACACAGACAACCCCCATCTGGAGCAGTTGGAAAGCCCTTCGGGCGTTTTCAGCTGAAAGTTCAACACCTCCCCTTTTTCACTTGCTGGTTAAATGCAGAGAGAAAACCCCCGTGAGGCGTCAGTCCTGCGTGAAGGAACCGAGACGCAGTGATGGAGCTCTTCTCTGTGCTTGTTTCCGCCGTGCTCATCAGTGTGGTCAGTGCTGGGGCTTCTCATGACAATATACACTGGACGTATAAAGGTAAAATATCATGCAAATAGATGTGTAACACTGCGGAAGGTCAGGGCTTTGGTGCGCAAACAGTGCGCAAAATAGTACCGCGCAGTTTTGTATTCTTGCGGGACAGATCCTGCTACTAAAGCGACATTTATTTTGTGAATTAAACTTAAATGAGAAGTAATAACCATTTCACACTAATTCAAGCAGCTTAATTTCTGCAGCTTCTTGCTGGCGCGCGCGCCGTCAGACTCTCGTTACATCTCGTTCTCGTTAATACATCTGTGGGAAATAACGTAACTGGCATGATGATAACCAGTTGGACAAGTTCTGAGAATACAATTAATATGTGCGCTTTATAATCCTCCACAAACAGAGACTTAAATAAACAGTTTTACTTTTAAATCCTTGGCACCCAAAATGTATTTCTCATGCGTTATTGGTCATATGAGTGTGTTTTTACGCAGAGGGAGCGTTGGACCAGGAGCACTGGGCAACAGAATATCCTGCGTGCGGGGGAAAGAAACAATCCCCGATCAACATCCAGCGGCGCAACGTGAAATACAACCCAGACATGTTAAAACTGGATCTGAGCGGATATGGTCCTCAGACAGGGAATTTTCGCATGTCCAACAACGGGCACACAGGTAAGAGTAATAAAACAAACAGAAAACACTTTTCCAGCTCTTTTTTTAAAGGACAACTTCTTTATTTTTGTCTCAGTTTCTGACCCCAAACAAAAATATTTGCAAGAACATAAAAGAGTTTCTGTCTTTCAGAATATTTCCTGACAGTTTCGTCAACAACAACGTCACTTATTTCTTTTTCCTCATGCAAAAACTGCACAATAAACATCAACATGTAAACACACAAAATGTATATAGAGAAAATCTGAAACACTTTTGTATTGAATGTAACTTTTGTTCAAATGACAGTGAGTCAAAGCTGCCAGGCTGGTTGGAGGACACATTCATAAACATCTGCCAGACAACAGCTGTATTGTAAAGTATTCATGATCAGTGATAAAATCTTTATGTCGCCTTCAGTTCAGATAGACCTTCCTCCCACGATGAAGATCACCAAGGGCCTGCCGGGCCAGTTCACAGCTGTCCAGATGCACCTGCACTGGGGTGGCCAGGACCAGGAGGCCAGCGGAGCCGAGCACACCATAGACGGGATCCGCTACATGGCAGAGGTAGACTCAGGAACCTGAGCTTATTTCAGCTTCTTCATGTAGTTAGAAAGGAAAAGCTGCTTTAATGTTAAAATAATGAAACTCCTACATTCACAGTGTGAATCATGAAAACAGATAATCAGTGTTTAACACCTGAAATGAGCTTTCATTCATGAGCTGCTGAAGCTGTTTTCATTTCCTGCTTCACATTTTACAGCTCAAACATCCTCCTTTTATTTAGACTCCAAAGTTTGTGTTTTCAGTTGGAATTTAGGATGGTGCTGACACTTAATCCATCTCTTCCAGCTCCACGTTGTTCATTATAATTCTGAAAAGTACAAGACCTTCGCTGAAGCCGTAGATAAGTCGGACGGGTTGGCGGTACTCGCTTTTGTCTATGAAGTACGTGAGTCACTAACACCTCTTCCTCTGTTTTGTTTTACCACCAGTTTACTCAACATCTGCACACGATCAGGACACTTAATAAGACAAATAGGCGTTTGTTCTAGCGTCGAAAGCTTCAAAAATGTTTTTGCATGAAAGAATATGATTAATGATTCACTGGTCTTTGAAGTAAGTTATTTTTATCATGTTGAGAAAACTCGTTTTTTCCCCGTTCTGAGTGGATCAGTGCTGCTGCAACGCCACCGAGTCAAACTCCTCTGAGCTGTTTGAAAAGTTCACTTCTTCCTCTGTAATTAGTTCATCAGGGAACAAATCCAACAGGAATCTGGATTTCAGGAAGAAAAAGAAAACCAGTCAATTATTTTTTACACCAAATACCTTTGACTCTAGTTTAAAGGGATGAATAAAATGCTTATGCTGGTCAAAATGGATTAAAAACATGGTGGTTACACACTGTGCCAAAGTTCATCTATAGCTCAGTTTCATGGTGTTTCATTAATGTGATGATTTACTCTGTTGTGTTAGTGGTTTTGACTGTAATCGTCCATCCAGTAGACAAGAACATCAAAGCTGTGAACGCGTCTAAACTCAAGCTCGACTTGGTGTTTTAACCAAATCACGTCATTTCAACAAACTGGAGGCTTAAAATTAAATAAAATTTACAAATATTATTAAGATTTTACTAAGTTCTGTTTAGTAAAATATACAGACACCATTATTGTTGTTATATTTAGATCTTTTATTCTGTTAGTCTCATATTCAGTCTGTGTTTCGACCTCCAGCAGTAAACTAACACACCTGTTCTCAGTTGATCTCTGTAGACACACATGACTTTCTTGTTTTATCTTTTGTTTTCTCTTTAGATTTTTCTCCTCCTGTTTTTAACTTTCTTATTATTTCTTTGAGGGAAAATGTAAAAAAAAAAAATCACTCAAAACTCCCGTTTGGATGAATAAATTACTGAAATATCACATTTTTAACATCTATCCGTTTTGACTGAACTTTTGCTTATTTCCAGGACGGCCACTTTGAAAACACCTACTACAGCGATTTTATATCAAACTTGGAGAAAATCAAATATGCAGGTACGTTTCACCTGCATAACAGATTAAAAAACATAAAATTTAACCTTAAACTGAGTGTTTCAGTCTAATTAGATGCTCATGTAACTCTGACAGGTCAGTCCATGAACATATCATCGATCGATGTGCTCTCCATGCTCCCGGACAACCTCAACCATTTCTTCAGATATGAGGGGTCCCTCACCACTCCCCCCTGTTATGAGAGCATCATCTGGACTGTGTTTGACACGCCCATCACGCTTTCAATTACCCAGGTACGAAGCGCGCATCTTCTTCCTCTGAAACAGATCAATAACAAGAGAAATGGTCCTAGTTTGATATTGACCTCGTGTTCAGATCAACAGACTGGAGAACACTCTGATGGATATGGACAACCATACGCTGCTGAATGATTACCGCAAGGCTCAGCCTCTCAATGACCGAGTGGTGGAGTCTTCTTTCCTGCCAAGTCTTAGGAAAGGAAGTGCGTGATGACGCAGATCAACCAATCATATTCAATCCTTGGAACTGATGTGGATTGGTAATTTTTGTTTTTGTCTCTTCAGTGTTTTGTCAGCAGGATCGGATCGAATCCAGGCTAACTAGTATTGAGACCATGATAAGAAATATTTCAACGAGCATGTATTCAGGTGATTACGCTGCTGGATATTACTGAAATAAGAATTCAACTTCTTGTATTTACTTTGTGTTGTTTGTTTTCTCTCTAGGAGGCTCAAGACCTTCCAGATATGGTAACAGCTTTTAAATTTACCTGCGATTAGTACGTTTTTCTTTGCTTGAGTCTGATCTGAGTGTTTGTGTCCTCTTCAGAACCTGGAGACCTGTTTCCTCTGGTGCTCAGCTTCCATAATAGAAACTCAGAAAGCTTTGCTTCAGCTCACCTCAGCCATGCCATGGCTCTGGACTCCTTCACAGTCTGCATGCATGTTTTTCCTGAGGGAGGGGGAATCCACACTGTTGTCTCTTATTCCAGCAGAGTCAACGACAACGAACTGATGATCAACATTAACGAGGACTCTAACGCCAGAGAATTGGGCCTCTGGATTGGTAATGAGTTTGTCAACTTGCCACACAACGTAAGGACCCAGGACTGGGTAAACTACTGCATCACCTGGTCATCCCACTCCGGCGGGGTAGATCTCTGGGTCAACGGCAACCCGGGGGAGCAGAGAGTCCTGAAAAGCGGTTATAAAATCATCCCTGGCGGTGACTTCGTCCTGGGCAAAGATCATGATGGAGTGCTGGGAATCTCCAACGAAGACGCCTTCGTGGGGAAGATGACCGACGTCAACGTGTGGGACTTTGTGCTGACTGAAGCAGAGATCCAAAACCAGGTGTTATGTAAGGGCCACAGCATCGTGGAGGGGAATGTGTTCAGCTGGGGAAACACCAAACTTAGTATGTATGGTGGGATACAGCTGGATAACCAGTACAGATGCTCCTGAAAAACCTTCTGTTGATTCCTGTTTGATCTTAAAACACTGCAAAAGCAAAATTATACCAGTTTATGGTGGTGGGGGGGGTAAATGTTCATGTAATGAAGGATGAAACGCCTGTCAGGCATCTGGGCTTTAACATTTAAAGGGTTCGTCAAAGCTTTATATTCTTATATTCATATCTGTACATCAAAAATAAAGATCTGCAAGAAGTTTGTTGGTTTGTTTATTGACTCACACAAACATTCTACAGCCAGATAAAGAGACAACTCGGGTTGTTTAGTCTTCACACAAACAAACTGGGTTGAATTATCTTCTAGGATAGAGAACAGAGTTTGCACCGCCCTGCAGCGGTGACTTCCTCTTCTTTCGGTGATCCTATTTTTCTTCAGAAGGTCGTGACCGTCTCTGTCTTCTCCAAGCCGTCTTTCAGAGACAGATCCCCGTCCCCGGCTTTGATCTCTATTTTGTTCCTCTTGGCAAACATGTGTGAGACTTCCAGGAAGGTCTTGTTCTTTGTTTCTGGTACCACCAGCCAGATGTAGATCAGCGTGACCAGGCAGACGACAGAAAAAATGATAAAACTGTAGGGGCCGAGGCCCCTCTGCAGGGAGAAGGAGAGGAAATGTGATCTGTTTGTCTTCAAAATAAAAGGTTATAAATATGTCAGACAACTGGACTGAAGTACAAGAGAGGTGACGGGATGAGTGTTTTATGGGAACACTCACTTTTAGGGTCTCTGTTACTTTAAATACATTCCTTTCTTGTTTGCTTTTCCTCATTTTATCTGTTTCTGTTTATCTCTAAGATTACACAACTCTGTTTATTAGAAAAAAAACACAACTCAGTCAAAACAGAACTACTTTAAACCTGTGTTTTTTTACTGAAAGGCTTTTCAAGCTGATGTTTCAGTTACATACTTTAAAACTTTGGAGAGAAACATTTTGCCTTCAGGAAACAAGTGTAAAAAACAGAATTACAGTTCCCAAACTTTCTTCTTCTTTGATACATTTTTAACATATTTTGTTTGGGTTTTTACTGGTGATTAAAAACCGTCTGATTATTCCCAGAATCTAAATTAAAATGATTCCAAAATAAGAGGAGACGAAATATGATTTGTGTTCTTGATCAAAGTTTGTTTTTTGTTTATCATGTATTTTTATTTTAGTCATATTAGGCGGCCGTCAGCGGGTTTGTGGGCTGTTCTTTATTATCAGCTCCTGATAAGTGAGACTCAGAAGTGCAGCACAAGCTGCTCAGAGCTGTTTTTGATTCACTCCTGAACAGATTCCCTTCTAAACCCCGTCTGGAGTGGATCATGTTTGATGTGTGCTGGATTCCTGATTTAGGATGTCATGCTTGTTGCTTTTACAGGATAGATGAGTTTGCATGAAACAATTTATAATCTAGCACCATCAATAAACAGTTGTACAAGTATATTTTAAGATGTAAAATAAGAACAATTTCACTTCAGATAAATTATTTTGTATTTGTCGGACTTTGTTTTCCGTTCCATTTTCGGTTAATGTTTAACTTTAAAAATCTGCCTCGTCCTGCAGCAGATGTTAAGAGACAATGTACGAATTAAAGATCCTTTTTAATTTGTGTCATACAAAATAAAAAGATTTTAAAAAGTCTCAAAATGCTTTAATGTTTAAATGAGGAATTTTAGTCAATAAAATTAATTTTGAACAAATTTATGATGAAAAGACTTTCTATCTATCTATCTATCTATCTATCTATCTATCTATCTATCTATCTATCTATCTATCTATCTATCTATCTATCTATCTATCTATCTATCTATCTATCTATCTATCTATCTATCTATCTATCTATGTGTAACTGACCTCCATGAAGGGGAAAACAAGGCCGACAGTGAAGTTGGAGATCCAGTGGACGGAGCCTCCGACCATGAAGGCGGCGGGCCGGGCCGACTGCCTGAACATCTCTGTGGTCACTACGTTAGGAATGGGACCTACCGAGCACAACGTGCGGTTAACCAAAAGCTAAACACCAACAAACCCTCAAGAGTCACAGCGAGGAGGCTCACAGCTCAAACAGCTCACAGCTGATTTACAAGAAAGAAAAAAAAGAACCCAAACCTGTGATTACATGTCTGATCACATCTAAACAACAACTTCAGCTAATGGAGTTGTAATCAGAGTGTGTGTAAATAAACACAGGTGGGTGAGACTCACTGGCTCCTATGGCATGTCCAATGACGTATATGATGATGCATGCAATGCTGAGGTAGGGCATCCACGTCACGCTCTCCTGTCCACAGAAACAGGCAGACCTTGTTATTATTAATCATATCTAACAAATTTAGTCTATTAAAGTATCAGACTAATGAGTAATAATTGAGCTCTTTGTTGCTATCAGTGTTATCTGTTAAAAATGGTGGATTCAGGTGGGATTACGAGTTTTCTGGTAGTTATTCTGTGATTTTGGGGTTTTTATTCTTGCGCTTTCGTCTCATGCTTCTGTTTTAATGTCTCAGATTTCTCATGACTTCAGCAAACAGAGATGCCAGATCATCATTTTATTCTCCGTACCAGGTGGGAACTGCAGATGTATAATTTTATACACCACAGCACAGTTACTGTAGCCTTGGTTTTGCACTACAGCTGGAAACTGCTAAATTGGAATGAATTCATTGGTCAATCACCCATTAAATAAATATTTATGTCGATTCCTGTAATAGTCTACTTTTTTACCCCCAGTCTGAACCAGCTCCTAATTATTTTTTACAAAGAAACGCTTTATTTTTCCGACATTTTGGACTTGCCCGGTTGTTCTGTTCTGACCTGTTTTATCCTGCACTACATTGTTTGAATACCAGACTCACAAAACAACCTAAACAAAAATAACACACTTCCATATTACTACCCCAAGGCCTGCGCTTTAAAGCAGAGGTATTTACTTGAGGGGTATTTTATTACTGTTTTGTATAGAAGCTGCAAAAACACCAATAGTGGAAAAACAACCATGAAATATTCGCCTGTCTGAGGACATGTGCTGCTTATCTGTTGTTTGAGATTCTAAAAGTAGAAACAAAGAAGTTGTTTTTTGGACATTTTATCAAACTTCACTATATTTTATTTATATTTGTGCAAGTGGAACAAACCAAATACTCAGACTTACCTAAAACACATTTCTCTTTGCATCCTAACTTTACAACACCACCATTAAAACATTATACTAATTGAGCCAATCAGATCAGCAAATACAAAGAAATAAAGACTGCAGCGATAAACAGAGAGTTTTTTATCATTAAATGACTGACACTGCACATCAAACTCGTTTTAAAGGAAAAAATTTTATCTAATAGATAACAATGAAGCAGATAATAATAAAATCTTTCAAATCTTTTAGATCTCCAGTTCTCATAACTGTAAAATGATGCGATGATTAAAACAAATCTGACATCTCTGCTTTGACCACTAGAGGACGCTAGAGTCATATGTTAAACCTGCATGTCACTGCAGCTTTTCACCAAGTACCTGGAAGTTTAAGGCGATTGTAAGCAACACACAGGCCCCGCAGCAGATTCCAAATCCCAAAAGAAGGAGCAGCCGTCGGCCTGAAGACTCCACGATGAAGACCTGAGAGGAAAAAGCTCCCTGTTCAGAACTAATGACTCCATCTGGCGAGACTGAAACACCAGACTGCAGATTTCATCTTCTCTTCTTTGAGTTTTTAAGAGTAACTTACTGCAGCTATAGTCATGACGACGTTAACTGCACCTGTTCCCACTGTGACATACTGGACATCATTGTCACTGACTCCTGCTGAGGAATAAATGCTGTCTGCATAATAGTAGATCTGAAGGGGGGGGGGAGGCATTTTGGAATTGGAGACAAGTATAAGCAGTTATATAGGCTTCAAGGCTGTGAAGGACATTATTCATGAAACAGAACAAGATGTTAAGATATTGTATTCAAGGACAAGTGGATTGGTGAGTCTCACCGCGTTGACCCCTGACAGCTGCTGGCCCATGTTCATAATGATGACAGAGACTAGCTGCCAGCGGAGGGAGCGCTGGGACAGCAGGGAGAGCACCGACAGACGGCCTTCGGCCCGCTCCGACTGGTCCTCCAGGCGCATCTCTGTCATCTCTGCATCCACATCATCACAGCCACGCAGCCGCTGTAACGCTGAAAGAGACCAAACACAGAGCTACTATAACCCTGCTACACTAGAGCCCTATCAGAGACTTTAGTCTGGTCTCACCTTTCTTAGCATTCTTCTCATCTCCCTTCTGGATCAGCATGTACCTGGGGCTCTCTGGGAAGAAGGGCAGCAGCAGGAGCTCGATCACTGCAGGGATCCCAGTCAAGCCAAGCATGAGGGTCCAATCTGGATTGATTTAAAGAAAAATGCACTGATGTCATCTTTATTCAGCTTTCATTTCATCCTGGATATGTTCACGTGTTCAGAACCATTTACACAGACTCACACCAAGGCTGAGTAACCTGACATGCATGTTTTCAGACTATAAAGATATTCAACCAAGATACTGTTAAACTTTATAAAACTCCAGAATGACAGTCAGCACCTGTGCTGTTGCCCAGGATGTGTCTGATGCCCAGCACCTGGGCAGAGAGGATGCCAATAGTGATGAAGAGCTGTGGAACAATCCCGATGGCTCCCCTCAGGTTTTTGGGTGCAAGTTCACCGAGATACATTGGAACTACGTTAGATGAGAGACCTGCAAACAGAGCAGAATGAAGGATGAAGTCCAACATCTTTAATCACACGTAACCCAGAATAAAAGTCTTTAAATAAACGTATCCAACCTGCACATATGCCCACAATAAACCTGGCCACAATGATGATCTCATAGGACTTGGAGATCTCACTGACTCCCATCATCACAGCAGGTACAATGGAGAAGATGTTGTTGAAGAGGAGGGTCCCTTTCCTTTTAAAACAAATGTTAATAAGACCATCCAGCAGCTGCAGCTGTCACAGAACACACGTAACATCATGTATGTTCTGAAGGAGTTTTACCTCCCCAGCTTATTAACCAGAGGAGCCACCATCAGAGAACCAAACAAGCCCCCGAGAGGGTACATGGACACAGACAGAGACCACAACAGAGTCAGGAGGTTCTCCTCCATCGGTTCGTTGAAACGATCCATGTAGGTGGTGTTATAGAACATCTGTATGAACTAAAGAGAGCAGGAAAACACTGAGAGAAACATGTCAGGGACACAGACAATGTGTTTCTATAGAAAAACACTTACTGGTGCTGGAGAGTTGACAGCAGCTACATTATATCCATACTGGAAGGATGAACCAAATGCAGATATGAGTGTAGCCAGAGCCAGGACTGCAGATAATCTCTGGTGGGGGACATCCGCATGCAATAAAAACTCTTTTTAACCAATAAAAGTATCAAATATAATGGGTATTTGGACACTTTTATAAAACAAGATAAGAACTCACCCCTTTCCTCTCCACAGACTTCCCCCATTCCTCATTGTCCCCCATGGCTGTAATCGGACTTGTTGTCACTTTCTGCAAACATAACTGAGTTTTGTTATTACTGCACGCCAGGGTCCGCCCTTTGGACAATGAGATCAGAGAGCGTGGTGCCGTTTTACAGCTCAGGTTGTGATTATCACGTTCATGCTGCTGACTGTGCTCTCATGTTGAGATAAAGTTTTTGTCTCCTTACAAATCTCATCAGGGGGTTTGTCTCACTTATACCTGTCAGATCAACAATCAAACTTTAATATCACACAGAAATAACCTGAGTAAACTCAAACTGTAGTTTTCAAAGGATAATTTCAGCTATTAAGGAAAAAAGCAATCAAAACCAACATGTATTGACTGAATAAACAATTGGTCCCTAAAGGAAAGGCGGAACTTCGTCCCATTCTTCAGCCAGACTGGAGGGTTGATGCTACAGATGCTACAATGCGGTCTAAAAAATGACTGGGTTTGTCACATAGAAACTCCACTGGGTGAGGTTAGCTAGCTTAAACAGCAATGGGGAGAGGCGGGGGGATCTTCTGCGCCAACGGTTCTGCACACAGCGCCGATGAGCTAATGAGCTACTGCTAGTACTTTGCAGAAACTACGTCCTAGAAAAACGGCACAGGTTTTGTGATTTGGGGTAAAAATGCCATAATCGTAAGAGAGAACGTTTTAAAATAGCTCAAAAGATGATTGGGTTTTTAAATTCGTTAACTGAAGACTTCACTTAGTTTTTTTTTAATCAGGATTTACTGGTTAATTCAAAAACATATTCATGGTTCTGTTATTTGCAAAATGTCATCCAAGACCTGACAGCCCCAAACCATCACACTACCACCACCGTGTTTGACTGTTGGTATGATGTTGTTTATCTGACAANAGAGAACGTTTTAAAATAGCTCAAAAGATGATTGGGTTTTTAAATTCGTTAACTGAAGACTTCACTTAGTTTTTTTTTAAATCAGGATTTACTGGTTAATTCAAAAACATATTCATGGTTCTGTTAATTGCAAAATGTCATCCAAGACCTGACAGCCCCAAACCATCACACTACCACCACCATGTTTGACTGTTGGTATGATGTTGTTTATCTGACAAACACCTTCCAACAACTTCAGCTATTGTCTCATTAGCTCACAGACATTTCCCCAAAAATCTTGGGAATGAAAAACAAAACTTGTGTTCTTTTTGCTCAGCAGTGGTTTTCACCTTGAAACTCTCTGATGATGCAATTTCTCCACAGTTTATATTTCTTATTATTGAATCCAGAACACCAACCTGACTTAGTTTCACATCTGTTCTTGAATAAGGAATTACTTCTTGACACAAAGTCAGTTTGGTCTAGAAAGTTTTTTTACCTGAATAAATGAAATCATGTTTTGATAAATGCATTTTGTGTTTATTCTGTTAATCTGATAAAAAAAAGGAATGAAACAATTAAATATGACAATATGAATTAGCAGAAATCTGAAAGGAGGCAAATATCTTTTCACAGCGTTGTGTTGTTAAAAGCCTCTTGATATGTTATGTGAATGTTGCACCACACCTTTAGCTAAATTTGCTCTGCCAGTAAAAAGATAAGGCACCTTTACTGCACATCCGCATGCATAAAATGAATCAACACTAACATAACTAAAAACCTTCTAACAGCTTCAACATCAAACTTTGTCTTGTTTGAAGGATTTATCTGATGATCGAACCTTCTGCAGAAGCAACACTGCTGCAAATTTGACAAACTCTGTGATTTGTCATGTGCTGCATCACATTAGATCTTAATACAAGGTCCCTCAGTCTGTTTGCTGCTACAGCTGAATGCAGTTTGCTGCAGGGACGTCTCAGTGAAAACACAAGGTCAATACAAGGTATATTTCTGTCAACAGATGGTACAAATCAATAGTTATGCTGGGATTTATTGAGATTTTGTAATCAGATTGAGCTACAATGCGTCTGCATGTTTATCCTTGACATATTCTGACTCATAAAGCAATATACCTTTAAATGTTGCTAAAAATAATTTTTACATAAGAGACATCTTTAATTCAATTCAATTCAATTCAATTCAATTCAATTCAATTCAATTCAATTCAATTCAATTCAATTCAATTCAATTCAATTCAATTCAATTCAATTCAATTCAATTCAATTCAACTTTATTGTCCCAAAGGGAAACTTTGTTTGCAGTACTGTACAATAAAAACAATAATAATAAATAAATAAATATTTAATTTAGACAATTTGCAGTTTGTATAATGTGTTTTCTGTCAAATGACTTTTAATTTGAATTTATACAAAAATTCTTACCAGATCAATCTGAGGAAATTAATAGATGGTCTAAAACATCTTATGGACTGTAATCAGTAATTTTAAAATAAGACTTATTTAGCTAGAAAATATTTAGTTCAATGTTTCGTTAGGAACTTGCTTTGAATGTAAAAAGATGGAAATGTATTTATTTACATATAAATTAAAATAATTGTCTTTAACAGCTCATCTCTCGTGTGTTTCATGATACTCTCAGTTTGTCTGCAGCTTTTTTCAGCACAGACATAGAAAGTGAAAATATGCAGGCAGAATGATGCTGCTGGGCCTTTTAGTTTTGGTTATCATCATTAAAAACAAGGTTTAACTGGCTGAAATGTTTGTTATTATGAGTCTGTTCGGTGAGTAAAGAGACACTGAAGGGCAGTTTGTAACATCTGCTTCATTTTTTGCCAAAAAAGTCCTGATCTTTTACAAAGCAATGACTGAACTGCAGCTCAATAGCAGATTTGTGTTTCCTGTAACGTAGCCGTGAGCAACCAGTCATTCCCGTGCTCTCACAATGCAAATTCAGAAAACTTTTTACCAAACTCTGTATTTGTAAAACACGATTGTATTAATAGAATTAGGACAAACAGAGCTGTAATCAGCTGACTAGCTGCTGGCAGTTATATTAACCCCATATTACCACATTCTGTAGTGAATCAGGTCTGATCTCTCTCCATGTTGAGTCTCTGCCACCACAGTTCAGGCATATTAATGCTGCTCACCTGTCTCCACCCTCCACCTACACCTTACAGGTCCTGTCTTGTTATTCACAGAGAGCACCAAACCTTTTCTGTTTGCCTGACCACATCTCTGCTCGACCCTGTTGGGTTCTGGATTTTTATATTTATTTACTGACCTTTTCCGTTGACGACTCGTCCAGTCTTCTCCCTTCTGATTCTGTAAGTTTTATCAAGTCCGTCAAGTCAAAGCTCAGAGAATTCTGACCCTGTTTCTCCTGGGGTTAGATGTGTTAGAGTGTTTTTCTTTATGAAGATGAGTTCATGTTTATTATTTCTGGACTGCTTTGAGACAAACTCTTCACTGCTCTGCCCCAGAATATTTTTTTTGTCATTGACCTGTTTTCTGTTCTGGGTCTTTTTCACCTCATAAACCTTATTAAAACACAAGTTATCTACTGCTTGATGCATTTAAATCCAACTTAAAAACACAAACATCCCAGAATCAAATTAAAACTCCTAACATTGTCAGCATTTTACAAATGAATACATTTAATCAACATGTGGTTTGTAGATCTTGATTGGTTTATGCAGCAGAACCCTGCAGGGCCTATAAGTACACTTTATGTAACATGTGAAGCTACTCTTTAATCTAAATTGCAAGTTGCTTGCAAAGCTTAACCCACAGCTGTTGAGAAATCTCACAACAAATCGATGCAGCTGTGGTAGTAACAGCAGGAGGTGGAACCACATTTTAAAAATGTGCACAGTGTAAAGTTGATTTTCACCAAGATGCAGAATAAATGAATAAGAAGTCATCACTAATCTCACTTACTATGGGTTTAATGTTCATGGTCTTTTTCATGTTTTGGGTAAAAGTTTTGATCTTAATCTAATATATAAAAGTTTTTATTGCCTTTGATGGACAGAGAGTTTGAGAAATGGATCTTTGAACAACTGAAACAGCCAGATGAACAGCTTGTGTTCATTTGTTGACACTTTTCTCTTGAACCGGGTGGATTAAATGGGATGATGTCCTGCAGAGATCAGAAACCTTCTCTTTAAGTGTTTCACCAGCTCAGATAAATCTCATTTCTACTGGAAATATTAACCAACAAGACACTTTTCTGTGAGCTTGTGTGTTTTATTACCTGCTGTTCACAAGAAGGGGAAAAAAATCCAGTGACCGATTTAGATGTCATTTGCATGAGTTTCCCAGACATGATGTCGGCTGTGCTGTCATTACTGCAAAAAATGTGCTGAGACACTGAACCGTGGCCTGTGGACCCTCACTTAAACCAAACCAAACATCTTTTTAAGGTTTGATGTAAATGTTGAAAATGAATCTAATTCATGGGAACTAAATGTTCTCTGAAGACTTCAGTGTTGTATATAAGACAAATCTGAAATATAAATATATCAGTGATACATATCCAGATTAACCTCTAAATACTAAATTAGACTGTTGCATTTTTTTAAATTCAGTTCTTAAAATTTGAGTATCATTTTTAAAAGTAGGAAGGTTTTGTAAATGTCTATAATTTCAGATTTAACTGGTTAATGACGCCTTAAATGGACTGTTTTTTCACAGAGATCCAACAAAGTAATTAAAACAGGTTGTGTTGTTTGATTATATGTTATAATGACCTTACATAAGATGTTTATGGTCACATACATTTTCCATTTTCTGTGCCTCGAGGGTTTGTGTATTTACAATTACATCTTTTGGGATACTAAAAACGATGAAAGTTATATCTTAATTTTAGATCCTTTTGGAAGTTTAGATGTGATCAGGCAGAAACCTTCTGTCTCTAAAAACGGAACTTTTCCACATAAAAAGATGTGAAAGTTGATGAGAATTTATTCCAAGACAATATCTAAAATAAACATTGTGGCTAGTGACAACAAAATTTCTATTTTAAATACACACAATGTTCATTAAATACATGAAGAATATCCATGTTGATAGCCAGAGCTGAAAGCCTCAGAACATATGGTTTTTTGATCAGGTGAAATATTTCTATTGATTAGGAGGGAAAGAACCTTGAACAGTTGCTCCAAATATAAAAACTGATATATTTAATTGACTTTCCAAACGGGCCATCTAATTATTACTATTGTGAAAAACCTGTGGTGATATTTTAACGCATAATTCTAATACTTGAAGCTTGCATGCTTAATAAAGACATTCTTCTAGTAAATGAGTCACATCACGTTGGTCTCAACACATTAAAACTCACTTTACTAAGTTAGAGCTATGCTGGATACTGAAAACTCTAATAACAACCTGAAGTTTTTCAAACACACTGTTTATCTTACTGAATAATGTTCCTCCTTAAAGTTACGTCCTCCGGCGCAGGCGTGCTTCAGACTTGTAGATGAACGTCTTCACAGATCTATTTATGTCGCAGAAGCTGCATCATCAGGAGACACAGCAGCTGGGCTGCCAGTGATGATGCCAGCTCTGTTTGGTTCAACAGGGGTCAACAGACTGTGACTTTAAGACCAACAGCTGTCTCTGTAATCCATCATAAAACAACTGAACAACAAGAATAAGCATCCTGGTTATAAGACAGGTCAGCTGCATGACCCAGGTGAGGTTCATGGAGTTCATATGTGCTCCGTTTGCTTCTTGAGGTGCAGCGAACAGGAGCCACGTGCTGCAGGGGTCAGAGGAGAAGTCTGGCTCATGACTGCAGCTCAGGCTGCAAAGGAGGAAGCATGACATGTGATGATGGTTCAGGCCTCTCCTGACCACACTGACAGCAGTGATGGAGGTAACTTTGGTGACTCATCAAACTCTGAAGGTCTGTGGCAATTTCTGCCTAATGTATGTTGCAACTATACCAGGTTGAGCAAGAGTCATTAGTTTAAAAATAATAAAATACAGCAGAAGGAGAAGTTCCTGCAGCAGGCCAAAAGTTTTTAATGAACACTGACAGAAAACCTGACAAGTATTTTAATAAAAAGCTCACTCTGCAGGACATTATACCATAATACTCCTCAAAAAAAAATAAAATCAAATCTAATTACAGTTAAAAACTGTGGCCTGCCAAATACTGCACTGCTTCAGCCTTTATCTGAAAAAAAATCACATCTCACAATGTCTTTAAAAACATGCAAATAATGCACTTATTCTACAAATCTGTTTCCAGAAATCTTAAATCTGTTATTAAAAACAGAATGCAAGGAATGGAATAAATAAATTCCTCAATTTTTAAAATTCAAACAGAAGATTTACTGGCACCAAATCTGGATTGTAATTTGGTGTAATGCAAACGAAGCAATGACTAGTAAGAATTTTAAACAGTTTCGCTATAAAAAAATACAAGTAAATTGGGATATTTTATCTTCTGTTGTAGAGACAAATGAAGGCACTCAGTTCATGTGGACCTCATGAACATCTGTAAGTAAAGATCTGATGCAAAATGTTGCAGGAATCAAGTGAATCAACTTGTTTTTAATCAGTTTTCTCTCACTTTAACTTGGAAACAGGGTTGTATGTTTCCATCTGGTGCAGACGCATTTTATCAAAAACCAAACTAAGCAGACAACAATATGAACGGACAGAACTTAAGCTCAGGTTGCAGAACTGGAATAAAGACGTGGTTTAGACATTTTTTCTTGTTTGGAGTGAATCAGCTGAATTCAACCACATCTCTGGGTTTCCTTTATCAGACAGTAAAAGACAAAAAGGTGTTGAACATGTTTTAAAGCATTTTGTGAAACAAACTGTTCGGTACGTTCATAACTTAAAGTAAAAAGGATTTAAAGTTTGCTTCCATTTTTTAGCACAATTCAATGACAAAAGATAAAGACACTGCAACCATAAATCAACACATTAATTCACAGTGGTGTTATAAATAGAGGTGTAATAGTAAACAGGCACGTAATTCAGTCAAAAACAGGACAAATAAACAAGCTAAAGTGAAACAGTACCCAAGTGCATCTTTAAATGTTGCTTCAGAGTCACGCAGCATCAAAAAGTGCAGACGTGTAACACAGAGAGAACCTCCAACCCTCCTGCTGGGCCACGTTCTTTAGGTTGTCAGACTTTCAGCTCATCTTTACTCAACACAGAGTGAAGTTTCATCGGTCTGTCTGCGCTCGACCGGCGCCGTCTTCCTCCCTCTGGGTGAAGGAGGAGTCCTGTTCAGGTCGGAGCTTCTTTGGGGTACCTCGCTGCTGCTGTTGCTGCTCCTCCGCCCAACAATGAGAGGAGCAGCAACAGAGTGCAGAACAGAGGCGGTCGCGGATCGGCTGAGTAAACAAAACAAACATGATGCAGTTGGCTGCTCCCTGAGAGGTGTTACCGATTCCCTGGAAGGTCAACGCACAAAGACAAAAAGGTTGGAGAGCAGCCGTTGGTGTTTGGTTAAAATATTTCTGTTTTCAGAATTACATGACGATGAAATGATGAATCACACACTCACAAGTTCAACAGAGTTCCTCTAAAAACAGAATGTTAGTGGTTAAATTTTTAAACTCACGTGTAGTGTGACCAACACCGGGTTCTGTCTGGCTTGAGAGTCCGTGAGCAGCAGCAGAAAGCGCACCGTGCTCCAAATGCGCAGGAAAATAAAGATGATCGGGATGAGGGTCAGCTTCATGTCTGCCATGGACGTGAAGGAGTTCGAATGAGTCCTGCCGGATAAGATGGGACGATACTCGGACAGGGCAGTATGCTGCGTCACAGAGTCCACAATCAAAAAACATTTAAATTAAAAACAAGAAAAAAACAGATTGGGATGCACGGCAGCTGTTATAAACAGACATGTGACCATTAATTTAATGTGTCTTTGAGTAGATTATATCAGATTGAATTAAAATATTCAGGAAAAAAAATCTAAAAATACATGTTGTTCAAAAGAATAAAGTAGCAAACTTATTTAGATTTATCCCACTGCAAAAATTCTAAATTATTAATCCTAATGACCTTTTCTGGAGTGCTGCAAGTCTCAGATAAAGAAATAAAGTAGTGGTCAGAAAAGTTCCTCGCTGTTAGAGCACAGGACAGATCTTTGTTTGGGTTCAGTGAACTCTGAAAGTTTGACAAATTCTTTCTGGCAGGATCAATAACATCTTAAATTGTTGTCAAATCACAAACTTTATCTCCATCAGCAGAGAAGTAAACAGCGCTAATCGTAAGCAAAACAAGTTGCAGTCTGAGCTGGCTCTTATTTTCATCGTCATCCTGAGACAGTGTTTCTAACTGTCACCATACTGTGAATATTTTCATTGACCTTAACGTAATATTGGCTAATAATTACATCTTTACCTTGACCTTTGCTTGATGACGTCTTCTCAGAACAAATAATTCTCATACAATATTAACTCGATGAAGCTTGATGCCAAAAATCGTAAATATTTATAGTTGCTTCCTCAGAGATTCAGCAAGATAACGAGCATCTCTGTTCAGATGGTTTCATAAAATCTGAAACTTAAATCAATTAGGAGAGGTTTCTGCTAAGCTATGTCTCCTCACCGCTTTGTGAATGTGCCACTTGATCAAGATGTAGAGCACAGGGAGTGTGAGGTAAGCCAGGAACTCCCAGATCTTTCCAGTCAGCAGCATCCACAGGATGTGATCCTTGGCTTCAATACTGACCCAGCACCAGCCCACAGACACCTCTGAAGCATCGTAACCGATCTTTTCGAGACAAACAGCGGTGACGGTGATGATCAGAGGAATGCCCCAGCTACAAAACAAGACAACAAGGGTTTGGCGATGAAACACTGTTTGTTTCAAAAGTCAATTTCACAGAAAAAAAAAAAACACTGACATGCTGTGATATCTTATCTTGAGCTTTAGTCTCATGCTGCAGAGCAAACATCAGTTGTTTGAATTTGAATGTACATCAAAAAACCACCAAATTATTTCTGCTCTTTAAAAAGACCCTCTCACTGTTCTTCCCTGAAGCATCACCTTTTCTTTTATAACATCCATTTAAACTGTAATCTTCGACCTTCATAGTAATCCATAGCTGAAGCTCTACTTGTGTTGCAAGAATCCACAAGGGGATATGTGGTGTTATTGTGAAATTACAGACCCAAAAGTTTGAAGAACAGCAACCAAGAATACAGTGAGGGTTTGCAGAAGTGCAAATGTTTTTGTGAAGTTGAATAGTTCTGTTTAGATCCAACACCATCACACAAAACCACAACATTTTAACTGAAATTGGAAACTTTTGGGCACCATTTGAGGACAGAGCAAATGGAAACTACTATTTTCCATGACAAAATTATTTCATACAATAGCACACAGGAAATTAAGTATACATAGAAATTGAAAATAAATGATTAACATTGATTTATTAATGTCACTAGTTTCTAAAACATTAAGAAGTCATGTTGTTTTGGTAAAACTGGCTTATTCGCTTAGAAATTATACAAAAAAAAACTAAATATGAACAAAAAAGTTTATTTTTATTATAAACAAGTAAAAATAGACTTAATAAGCCACGCCCCTAACCCGTTGTTTCCAGGGAAACAGTCGGCTGGGCGCTTGGTGTTGCTTCAACTCGGTGATTATAAATTTAAACTTTTCCTGCATTAAAAATGAACTAAAACTGTAAACTAGACTTTAAAAATATAGTTAACAGATCTGGGTTTTTATCGGTTTTATTTAAAGTCTTAATTTGAATCAATTTCCCAACAAGCTTCGGCGCTGCGCTGTTTATCTGAAGTAAGCTAGCTTTGAAGTTCAGTTTACAAACCTGACAAGGTGGAAAAACAGGACCAGACTGTCAGCGACTCTTTGGCTGGCCCTCACAATGAAAATGTACAAATACACAGCGATAGCTACAGTCCAGAAAAAGCTGCTGGTGTTGGCGAAAGTAGACACCGCGCCTTGAGCCACGCAGTCAGCCGAGTTGTGGCGGAAAACTCTCCCGACTCCATAAGCGTAGGACACGGCGGACAACCAGTCAGTCACAGACAGGTAAACCAACAGTTTCCTCGGAGTTGTCCTTAAATCTGACCAGATGATGTATGTGATGATGATCAGAGTGGAACCCAGAAATGACAGAGCGCAGGTACACAACACGACCACCTGCTCAGAAAGATACACCTCTGTCCCGTTTGCCATCGTTCAGTCTGCTACAAGCTGCTAAACGACTCGGGGACGGGCAGCAGATAATTTAACAGACGTTAACATGGTTTCCCTTAAAGTTCCGCGACGTTTGACACTCTCAGTCCAGTCGAGCCCAACTTGTCTGAGTGTTTTGGGTTTGCAGCAGAGCCTTGCCCGCCTCCTCTCTGCTCCAACCGGAACTTGAAGCAGAACTTCGTCAGCTGCTAACGACATGACAAAAGGTTATTTTTGTCTTTGTCTGCTTGTACAGCTGTGGCATCACCACATATCGCAAATGTTACATGACATTTTAGTAAAATTGGCTGTGCTTTTAAGATAAGAAACTGTACATGTCATAAAGGAAATAGATGCCGAATATTGCGTTAGATTTTTTTGTAAAATGTGTTTTAAAAGTCAAGAAAAACTCGCTTTATGTTCATAAAATTAGGTAGTATGTCAGTAATATGTATCTTTTGTGTGATAATGATGATGCACATTTATTATTTACTGCTTCTTCAAAGAAATGTACTAATCATTTACAAGTTAATTTAATGTAAATTGTTGCTTGTTCCTCTTTCTACTCCTTCATAATGGACTGGTTCCAGCATATCTTACTTTTCTGTTTGTTCACATAAATAGTGCAGAAGATAATTCACTTTTAACTTCATGCTTAAAACCTGGTAGAAACATTAACCGCGTGTATCTTGCTCAGATCTCAGACCAGGCCTGTTTGACATAATTTAAACTGAAACTTGAGCCCCACATGTTCTGGTTTGAACTGTTCATTAAACGTGGTGTTGTGAATTACAAACATTCTTAGACTATATAGCTCTAAATAAACTAGAAATTTTAGCCAAAGATAATGATCATTCTTCAGGTTAGATCCTCTCAAAGAATCTTAGTAAGCTCTGCACTGCCCCGAGGGACCGTTAGATGATAAAATATGTGATCGATAAGATGATTAAGCAGGCTGGTCAGGTAGGTCACTGGAGAAAAGAGGAAAAGCGCTACATTAAACAGCGTTTTGCATCTCAAAGGCCATCTGTCACATGGTTTTTAAATGATTCAGAAGCTCGTTGAGTCAGTGACGCCTGACTGGAGTGTTCAGGATTTCAATCAACACTTTTAGTCATGTTATAGATCTATCCATCTATTTTTTGTTCCTGCTTCATGGGAAGCTGGTGTCGCTGAGCGAGAGGGAGGGAGACCTGGGAGAGGTCACCTGTTTATCACACACACACGTTTGTTTTGTTATCCTTATGGGGACCGTCCATTGACTTCCATTGATTTTAGTAACTAGATTTATACCTAACCCAAACCCTTTTCCTAACCTTAACCATTACTGATCTATAACTAACCCTAAGACTAACTAAAACTCTATTCGCACCATACCTATAAACCTAACCCCTAACCCTAAAAAGGGGAGTCCCCCTTATGGGGACCAGGCTTCGGTCCCCACAAGAACCCTCGGACCCCAGAAAGATAGTAAATGTCTGGAAACTGGTCCTCAGGAGGTTAGAAAAACAATAAATATGTAAAGTAGTAAAATAAGTATGAGTAAATATGAATTTTCTTCAAATGAAAAATGTATTTAGTTCCATCCACTATGTGGTTGGTCTTTATCTTTTGCTTTAAAGTCAGTTTATCTGCTTACCTCACAGTTTGTGTGGCTGCTGTAGTAGCAACTCCATTTTTCAACATCTTTGAGTAATGAGTGCCATCTGCAGTGCTTTGTGTCCAGTAGCTTTTAATTATTTTGGACTTGTAATTGGGTTTTATAAAAATAAAGATTAACCATAAAAGGTTGAAAGCCCATCGTGCCGTGACCTTGTGTGAAAGCACAACTTCAATGCATTGCTGCAGCCCAGAAAAAAGCAAAAACCTGCAATCCCCCTTCAGCGTTTGCAGCAGTGCAGTGGAACATCGATGCGTTTCTGCAGACTGCAGCAGATGCAGCATCTGCATTAAAGTCAGAATTACATATGAGGAGAAAACAGGATTTAAATGTAGCAATCTTTTCACCAAGACTGAGGATCTATAAAAAAAAAGTGTCTTAGAAGCAAGATACAGTCAGCTGTAACTAGAGTGTGTGTTAAACTGATGTGCACCTGGTTCATCTGCACTCATTAAGGCTGCTTTGTTATCTCGGCAGCATCATTATTTCAGGTGCCTCGGTGCTTTTACTCGGCACAAAGTGGTTCTTCCATAATTACAAAACACACGTGTGATTCAAAAACAAATGAGACTATCAGATGAGTTAGGCTTTATGGAACTTTATTCACTCCCTTTTTAACATTCATAATCTAATCTGAAGAAATTTTCAAAATGTACTTTTTTATTTGTTGACATCCTGAAAAAAAAACTTGTGATGTTAAATTAAACCTGGTGGTAAAGAAACATACATTTGCAGCTGGAATCCAAAGTCATGTCAAGCCGTGTCATTTTATCTGCATATTGGAAGTCATGGGGTGGGGGTTAGTAAACTGGTGCAGTGTTTGATGTGTAGAAAGCAGGATAGTTGGTTGCTTTTAGTCACAAGATGGCAGCAGACGATCATAAAACTGCACAACAGACTTTGATCCATGCGTAAATATTGTCATGGTTTAATAATAAGGCCACGCTCTCAGTCGATCGTCTTCAGGTAATTCTGCTGGTGAGAAACTTACAGAAGCAGCTGTATCTGTTTCAGTGTTCTCTGATGTGCAATTGGTTTTTCCTTTTTGCACCTCCTCAACAGTCATAATCCCAGGGCTTCTTATTGCGAAGAATTTCTGCGGCAGTATACTTGCTGATTGCTTTGTTCTCACTCCTCACAACAACCAGCTAAGACACTGCCAGAGAAACACCCACAGCAGCCATGTACAGCTGTCCGTCTGTCCGTCTGCTTCCTCTCTGCAGGATCCTGGCCAGTTGCTGCGGCTCATTTTGACCAGTGTGTCTGTCACTTTGGACGCTCACACGTCTCCCTCCCAGACATTGCTTTGATGCTTTGAAAACTGCTGGATGACCTGGAAGAGAAGGGCGGGGAAACAAATGAGAGAGAATTGTGTTGTGGAACAAATTTAATTTGGGGAAAAGTATGTGTATTAGAGCCACAATTTAAAAGAATGCGTGGACTCATCCATGCAGTAACCCACTGCGCATTTCCAAGCAGATTCTTGGTAGTGGTTTGGATAATCGCAGCATCACACAACTTCAACAAACACCTCCAAACTAAGAATAGACACCATGACTCATGATTTTGCTACAAATTGTTGGTTTGACATGCCTCTCATCACCTTGTGTGTGTGTTTACTTTCTGTTCACTTGGGTGCTACATCCTGGTGTGTGTTGATGTACCTAAGGGACAACAACTAAAATCTCCGGCTATCAGTTGCGTCTGCTGGCTGCAGTGCTATTTTGGGCCGGATGACCACTGACTGCTGTCTTCACGTTGCGTCTGCTTTACTGACAGGACGACAGAGATACTAGAAACCAGCACGCAGCCGCTGGCAAACGAAGGAAAGCAGAGACTTTTGAAGGAGGAAGTCTTTACATGTGTTTTCAGTGACAAGGTGGCGTTTGTCCTACTGCTTTCGGTTATGTAACTGGAAATTCCAGAGCTTGAATTGTGGTTTTAATCTCACAACTTTATCTGATGTGAAAGTATTTAGATACTTTGATGAAAGCAGTTGGTGATTTTTGAAAACAAATTTATGTCTGAGATATTTCTTACAAGTTATACTAAATATTTGTTTGTTTGCTGATTTCCAGAGACAAACGCAGGGACTCTTTCTGACCTGCTTTATTTTGCCAAAGAGCTGCAGTCGTCTCCCAGACGCCGCCTTCAGTGTGCACACGATGACAGGAATCCCTTCCTGCTCAGGCCTTGATGTAATCCCTAATACAGGACTGAGGAATGCCAATAAAAACATAACCCTTCTGCCGCACTGCTTCGACTGCAGCAGAAGCAGCAGCGAGGCTCGACTCAACAACACCTCCACAAATATTCACAAACAAAATGAGGTTGCAAAGAATTTCCAAAAGAGAACAAACCAAATATCAATAAGACATGAATTAAAACTAGAACAATTCATTTCAAAACAGCATAATACAATTATTATTTTTTAAAGCTTGAGATGAATTTGTTAAATTTCTCTTTTTGTCCACAAATCAAATACTTTTTTATTCTTACAGAGAACAGAACCAGAACATTATCAACTTTATAATACTGGAATCAATTTATTTATTTTCATAGTCAAATGTAATTAGTGCTTACACGCTCTGTGATTTTTTTTTTTTATTGTTGCTATTTGAACTAAAAGTCACGTGGGAAAAATAAATTAAGCGTGATATCACATCAGCGTGGACGTGAACACTCAAATAAATATTTTGAGCTTGATAAATATCAAGATGAATGAACAAAAAATTTATACTTTTATTATAGGATCTAATGGTAATTTAATATATTTGTATATATTTATGCAGTAAAAAGTAGAAACTTAGTAACATATAATTTTTTCATTGAAGTATAACAAACTGATAATATTGATAAATTCTCTACAAATGAACTGATCAAAAATCCAACAGCCTTATACTCATAATGTCATGTGATGTGACAACATCTGTTTGTAAGAATCATTTATCTTATATTTGATTTGATCTTTTATTGCTGCTGCAAATTTTACACAAGTTGTAATTTGTATTATTTATTTATTAAGATTTAGATTTAAAGTTCTTGTATTAAAATGTCTTTGATGAAAAACCACAAAGTGAAGGTCAGAAATTTAATCTGCGCTGAGTGACTTTAGTAAACTTGACTTCTCTTTGTCCGGGTGTTAAATTAAACCCGTCAGAGTCAGTTTTAAACCGCTTCAACGTGCGTGTGTGTGTGTGTGTGTGTGTGTGTGTGTGTTCAAACCTTAGTCCTTCAGTTCGAAGGGTTTATTCTTTTATTCTGAATCTCTGAAGAAAATTAAAGTGCGAACAGATTATCAATCTCTATACAAACCATGAAGTTAATCAGTTTCCTGCTGCCTGTTTTACTACCAGCAGTCAGTTGTTGTATGTAAGTAAAGGTTTTCAATTGATGTTTTAGATCCTCCGTGGTCAGTGTGACATTGTGTTTGGCTCAGAATAACTTTAGTTTGAGTAACCATGGTGCGCTGCCGTTGGAACAGCAGCGTTCCTCTTCTTCATGTCCACAGTTGGTGACATATTAAACCTGCAGGCAACAATCCCTCTCAGCAGTGCAGTAAACACACTCATCCCAACCTTGTGCTCACCGTCACCAGCGTTCCCTCTGCTGTCAGGCCCCTAGAAAGCACCAGCTAATGAACACCAAACACCGCGACCCATCAGCAGCTGCATGTTTTTCTGTTCTCATGTCTGTTTCTTCTCTTTGCTCAACAATTCTTGTAGGAAACACCAGCTAACAACGTTTCTACAGTCCCATTCCTCTCGCCGTATCACCGCACGGCTAACAATGTTTATACTGAACAGCAATGTTTCTGAACAGTGTCTTGCACACTTCTGCTGTACCTGAGCTTTAAGTTTTTTTTTAGATATTTTAGCTTCATTTTAAGTTCAGGGGATTGAATCTGTGAGTTAATACTGCTGTTCATATGTGGGACACAGAGTCACCTCAGTGTCTATCAGCTGGTCTCACTGCACACAAGTAAAACATGCAGGTCATACTGGACACTAAGTGATTATTATTAGTCTCATTTGGTGTTTAATGTGTGACTTTTTACTGCTGAGCTCATCAATAAGGTGTGTGACAGTGTGGATCGTCTCACCCTGGTTCATCTGCTGTGTGAACACGGAGCATAAACCTTCTGCTCTGGCACTGATGACACTCCTCTTTAGAGAGTGAGATTGATTCACTGTCACACCATTAGTTCCCAGCAGAAACATTTCAAAAGCAGATCATTTTCTGTCAGATTTGAATCACTTCTGACTTTCTTTTTAATTTGGGTTTTGCAGACGAGACGCTTCTTACTATGTTTTTATCATCATGAACAAGAGAAACTAATTGAGAGGCAGCTGTCCTTCTATTTGAGGATCGAACTGTGGAAGGACAATAATCATAAAAGGGTCACTCGTCCCATTTTCATTGTGTGGAGGGAAGTGTGCCACTCTGAAATTGGTATAACTGTCCTCTGTGTTCAGTAACCTTTTCTCTAGTTACCATGGTATCATGTTAGCATCAAGTCTTGGCTCAAACACTTTCACAACACTGAGAGCTTCATATTAACATGCTGTCATTTTTATTTAAAGTAACAAGAGGACCTCAACTTGTTTTTACTTCCTCTTATGATCAAATTTTGATTAACATCGAGTAAGTGGGCGCACGCTGCACTATTAAATAACAAAGAAGTGAAAATAAGTTGTAACATTTAAATCAGAAGCATTAATTAATTAGCTCTGACACTCACCAGCTGAGTTCTTCCGGTGTGTTGAAACCTGCCGATCGCAGGCTCTCCTGGTGTGTGACCAGATGACCAGCAGACCCTTCTTTCTCTCTGCTTCATTCAGGCAGCACAACAAGTCAAGGCATGTTCCAACACGCCACCAACAGCTGAACCGGGTGCATGAGCCTAGACCAAAGAGGGAGGAGCAGAGGATCAGAGAAGGGGAAAGCCCAGAAAAGACCCAGCATGACTCAGCTGGCTCAGTAAGTTAACACAGTCTCTTCTTTGAACACTTAAATACATCACAAAGACACTGTTTTAGCTGATGACATGATGCAACTTGCTTATTTGCAAGTAATCTTTAGCAGGAGAGAAGGAAAAGCTTACAGAAGCTGTAACCGAACGCCAGCACGGTAAACTGATAAACACTGCTGATTCATCAAATCACATCATACAGAAACCTTCAGCAGGTCACATCAATGCAGATGAAGCCCATCAGTATGAATTATAAAACTGAAAATCGCTGATTCAAAAGATTCAGCAAAGATTTTAAATCCATGTGAAATATTAATGTTTCCTTAGAGCAGTGATGTTGCATCTGAATTTAAAAACAATTTATTAAATGCACTGAGGAAGGAATCGTCTGTCTGATGGATCAAAGACATGACCATATGTTCAAATGTGCAGAACATGCTGTTTAGCTCCTGACACGTGAAACTGCATTAGAATCTGTGCAGAATCATCAGGATTCGTGGCTGCTAATTATTTCAAGTTGCTCAGATGTTTGCTGGATGTTTTTTTTTTTTTTTTGTTTGTTTTAACTAGATGAAGGGTGATGCCAGTTTATCACTGCTGTTAATGTAAGTTGATCACTAGGCAGATTCTGGCTACAGGCAGCAAGAGCAAGCTCAGCAAAACTCACCCGCTACAATATGGTCTGAGTTTGGCTGCCTGAGCGTCTCTAAAGTACCGTACTGTACATCACCGGTGCTGCTCTCCTCTGCAGCCTGTCAACAGACTGATGACCTTATCAATAAAAGAGCAAAGTCACTACGATGTTCCACTCAGAGAGAATTCAAAGCACTTTAAGTTCTGCTTGGAGCTTCATCTTTGTCGGACTGCCGGCAGCTAGAGTTCAACTCTGTAAAAGAGCAGAAGAGGGGCATCGGCCTACACAGTTTAGTTAATTTATTGACAGTGAATGTGTGGCACTGCGCTGCACTGTAGCATTTGACAAATAGCCAGCAGTAGTTTCATCAGCAGAGTTGGCTCTTAATCTATGCAAGCCTGAACTGTTAACGTGAGAGTTAAATATGGCCCTGCACTCTGAGGAATTTACTCATTGTGTGTGTGTGTGTAATGCTAAATATTCTGACAAAATGATTATTTATTAGTTGTTTCACCTGAGACACAGACTGCAGTCTGTATCTGTGTCAGTCAGAGCAGGAGAGTTGTGTTGGGGGGGGGGGTAAGGAACCCCTAGCCCAGCAAGTTCAAAGCTTGCTGCATTGATTACATCATCAGAACTGGAGTGCTGGAATGGGACAATGCACCATCGGGGGTGAGGAGGGAGAGTGAGAGGGAGGGAGGGAGGGAGGGAAGGGGGGGTGCAATCGTCTGTTCCTCTTCTGTCTCTAAACTCTGCTTAGTCCAATGCAGAGTAAGACGTCTTGTTCTGCTTCAGACTTACTACCTCTTTGTCACGTGAGTGAAGTGCTCTCTGAAGACAGAGTTATAGTATTGATGTGCATCTGTGTGTGTTCATGTGTTCAGATAGAGGCTGGCACTGCAGGAACAGAACTGCTGCAGGACACTGCTGCATTGGTGTTCTGCTGCTGTCTCACCAGCTCCTGCTTTCTCTCTATTCACTCAGGCAAATTGCTTAAGGAGGATGGCGAGCGCATGTGCTGCATACCTTTTCTGGTGAGGTGGGGGGGTGGGGGGTGGGGGGAGACTCAGAGGTGCAAAGCATGCAGGTGAGAAGCTGTGCTGGCCAGCTGTACCTATGAGTGAAAGTACAGTAGAGAAATTAGAGACTAAAGAGGGAGAGGGAGAAAAGAGAGATAGGGTGGGAGGTGGAGGAGGGCAGAACTGAGGTGCAAGAGCAAAACATCAGGTGAGTGCGGCAGTTTCCTTTGCTGGCAGTGCAGCACCAGCCCAAGCGGGTGTGCAGGAGAACTGCAGATGTTCCTGGTTGATGTGAGGCTCTGAACAAAGCACAGTCCTTTAGTACAGTCTGTTATCATTACTGCACTGACCCGCCTGCTATAAGAGAGGAATTCAAACACCAAAGTGATGCTCTGGATTTCACACAACACAGTTCTTCTTTTTTTTGAAGTCTTAGCACAGTTACCTGAGGTGAACTCACAGCTGACCTGGACATACAGAACACTGACCAGGTTGGACTTATCATTCAGACGCCTAGACTGGTGTCAAAGCTTTCTATAACACCGACTCACATTTATAACAAACTTATTGATCACAATTTTACATCACTTTTGAAAAGATGTGTGCAGTGAGACAAAAGTAGCAACATTGACTTACAGAATTTCTGAGATACAACTATAATGAACTTAAGAGCAGTTCAGTTTCTTTAACAACGAAACAAAAAACTATATTTTTAAATTTATATAGAAACAACTTGGTACACTTTGTTCAGAGCAGTGTGTAATTGTCTCTTTGGAAAATAAACAAACAGAACTGTACTCTGTTTGTGTATCCTCTTATAGGATGGCAGAGAATTCTTATTAGCTACAGCACAACTTCATGACTGCACCACAGCTCCCCCGTCCCGTTCAGGCCACTGTGGCCTTGTTCTGATTTCACCATTCAGCACCCAGACAATGACAGCTCAGGATCATTGTTACAGTACATCGTTCTTACAGTTTTCATTCATTCACAATAAACTCTTTCTGTAAAATTTACATTAGCTAACAGAAAAGTGGAGTGCTGGAGAATGTTTGCACTCCTTTAAAGGCTGAGTCAACAATGATATAAGTCTCCTCTAAAGGAGGGAAGTCTTTGCATCTCTTTTTGTTGTCCTTGTGACAAACGGTGACTCCTCTTGACCTGCCGCTATCTGACACGCCGGCTGCTATTTCCAGCCTGTACTATGTGTTAAACATGGATGAGGAAGCAGTGGAGCCTGACTGCTAGCTGCTTGGCTCTTCCTGGGCAGCTGCTGCCTGGTTATTACTGGTGCAGAGGAAGCTGAAACTGATGAGACAGAAGCAGCCTGGAGCTTCAGCACTGCAGGCATGCACACTCTCATCAGGATATCAACTCACATAAACCTGATTTAAAAAAGTATGCTATCCTTTACATAGAGGAATACACATGCAAGATACGGTAGACTACAGAGGAAGGAAATGTTTACCTGCAGAAGAGTCTGGCTCAGTGTCGAACACAAGGAGGAGAGGATGAAAACTTCTCTTCACTTCACTGCGAGCCTCTTGGTCACTGGTGATGTGCTTTCATGGCGCGGCAAAGTTGACTGCAGCATTACCTCCTGAACAGAATGACATTGTTTGCACTCTCTCTCCCTCACTCCTCCTTCTTCTCCTCCTCCTCCTCCGGTACACGCTTGTTCCCCCTCCTCTTCTTTGCACTCTCACTGGCAGCATAAACTGCACAGCTCAGCAGTGTTCCCCCACTGCCGCAGCAGATCCTGCATGAGCTCTGCGTATCTGAGAGGGATGGGACTTTTAAAGGGGAATGCAACCTCCAGGGTCAGTGTGTGTGCGTGCACATCCTCAGTCCGCCCTCTTCTCCTCCTCCTCAGCAGCCCTGCTCTTTCTCCTCCTCCTCCTCCCTGCACTGGAAATCGGTGTAAAGGAACCCCGCTATGCAAACATAACTCACCATCCTCTCTTATTAATTTTTACACCAAAATAAAAAGCTGCTTTGAGATACGAGGATGACCAAACTCAAAGTGGAGCTGGTCCAGAGTGATGGGAACGCTGCCACAGTGTCTGAAATTCTCAGAGGGAGGGATGTTTTCATGTATGAGTGGCAAGAATATGTTTTTTTCCAAAATGTTTAATTCATATGAGATTAAAAAACTTGACACTTTCCTGATAAAATAAAAACCAAAACTCACTTG
This sequence comes from Pachypanchax playfairii, assembly GCA_006937955.1. Lineage (NCBI taxonomy): Eukaryota > Metazoa > Chordata > Actinopteri > Cyprinodontiformes > Aplocheilidae > Pachypanchax > Pachypanchax playfairii. The sequence goes on along the minus strand of SSNP01000007.1, from coordinate 6,506,178 downwards.
ACACAATAAAAAGTTAATTCTTCATTAAGCAATGACTAAGAATTTTATTTAAACAAAGTAGATAAAACCTTCCATGTGGCACATTATTTACTGATTGTTGCACGCTGGTTTTCAGACTCTGTGATAAACAAGAAACAGTCATGGAGGCACATCTAGAAGCAGTTTTCTAAAAAACCTGGTTGGAGTTTCACTTCTCAGAGAAAAAAAGAACAAAATTTCTTTCATTCAAGTTAAATGTCCTTAATCTGCAATCTCTATTGCCTACCTTTCATTACCCATGATGCACTGTTCCACTAGTGCTGTTCTGCAGTGCGCTAAATTTATAGAAAAATCTTGACCAACTGAATTTGTCTTCTGTGCGTTCCACAACTGTGAGAGCGAAATCATCCATCATTTAGTCAGCTATTGAGGTTCGACTTCTTATTCTATGAGGTTATGTTTTCATACAAGTGAGAGTCGTGGCTTTCAGTGGTGACATCCAGACATTGTGTAAATAATGAGGTCTCTGTTCGATTTTCTCTGTTTCGGGCTTTACTGTCTTGTCAGTTTCCTGCAGCAGCGCAGCGTTCTCTGCTTCATACAACAGAAGTCTTCTGTCTCAGGGTTTTGTTGGACCAAGGTGAATGCTGCGAGCTTCTGTCTTCCAGATAAACAAAAGTATCTTTATAGATCTCGAGTTAACCCTGATTCCTTATACTCAAGGTTTAAACTCACCTGAAAGAAGCTGATTAGAATTTTGGATTTTATATAAAAGCTTTTCCCCCAATTAACTTGCAGCTTTGCCCTAACAAGATACATCCCTGCTAGATTGTTGAATCAGCAAAACTCCCATAATGCACTATTGGGAATCAGCCTCATGAGGCTGTCCATATAAATCATAGATATATTTCATGCTAACACTGATATCCATCAGCTGAAAGCAGAGTATCGCTGCCTGCGTTTACGACCTGCTTCAGCTGCACCAGTTCACAGAGTCTCCCAGTTTCTGCCCTCTCTGCACCCTGTGACACTCGGGGGACGGGGGATTTGCCCCCGCCAGCAGATCCCTCAAATACTGTAGCTCACACCATTTTCAGTAATGACATCCCTCAAGATGAATAAGCCATGAGGAGACCCCTTTTACACGTCCTATTAGATTACCATGCGATGCTTTACCTGGTTACTGTCACTTCATCGCCTCTAGTTCTCTTCTCGACTTAATGTTCTATCTCATTAGACCCGCAAACGGAACACGTGAAAATACACGAGAAGGCTCATAGATCACAGAACCAACTCATCTTTGTGCGTTTCAGTGCACGTGAATGACTCTGCTTTGGATTTGATTTAAAATGTAAGAGAAATGATGTAAGAGTCTGAGAGAAGTCGTAACTAAACCTGACATGAACTGTAACAAAACAGAGGTAATGTTCACCTGAGGGAATAAAGGTGATCTGTTAAGAATGGACTGTCTGACACCTTCAGATAATAGAATTAAGCCTAACCGTTGGCTGGTGAGTTAGTGTTCTCTCTCTCTCGCTCTCTCTCTCTCTTTTTGTGATTCGCAGCTCATTCCTCAGCTGCATTGATCTGTTCGGAAAAGATAATAGACAGATTGATTCACCAGCTCAGCAGCTCGCTTGCTTTACAGTTCAGACGGATTCTCAACAGTCTTCAGTCAACATGAGAATTGTCCTGACTGACGTTTAACTCCCGATTCTTTAACATTGTAGATTTCTATTTGTTTGTTTTAATAAAGCAGCATTTTGAAATTGTGAAAAGGTGTTTTTAAAAGGAAAATTGGTTATTCAAAAAAGTCAGAAAGCAGGTGCAGCTATATTTTCAAAATAAGCAATACCTTTTAAATGAAAATGAAAAGTTAAAACAAAATTAAAAACTTGTCTTTTTATAATAAAACCTGTAATAAGTTTTGTGAGTGTGACGTGCAGCATCAGTTTACCTCCTGGGTCCAAATTTAATTGCACATTCACGAAATGAGACTAACCAGTAATAGTTTTTAGATTTGCACAAAACTGTGGAGGTAGACGGAATGATGGGATCCTGACTTTGCAGAGAAAGTTGTGTAGTGTGTTTCACTGCACCAGCGCTTCCTTGCTGACCTCATTCTGTAAAGCTGAACAGATTCTTCTCAAGGCCAAGTGGAGTTAAAAAGAGAAAACCCGTCATGTGTGGTTACACAGGAAGGATTGTACAAATGGATTCTCACTTTTTATTTTGTGTAGAAACGCCCAGATGTCTTTTAAATCCAGCGGCCTGTAAATGCTGTTTGTGTTCTGTCAGATTGATTTTTTCCCCTCGGCATCACTTACAATGATATTAAAGATTCTGTTCTGGAGACAGAGGTTGATACGTGAAGGGTATCAAATTCAGGGTGTCATCAGTTCCTTCTTCAGTGTGAGATGATGGTAGTAAAGGGTCTGTAATGGAGTGTGGCTGAACTTCTGACAGCTGGCTGGTCTGTTGTAGTGAATGAGCAGCAGCTCAGTCAGCTGGCAGCTCGAGTCGAACACAGATCAGTTCGAACTGAAGGAAACTGCAGCAGATCAGGGTGGTAGCATGTTCAAACATATCTGTTTAAATTAATTTTAAAATGATTTTTGATAAATGTGTGTTTTCAAGCTCAGGTGAGTATTTATTCTGGATGGAACATATAATAAAATATAAGTTGAGTGAATCTTGTCTGTAGCATTTACTGTAAATGTGATGCTCTCTAACAGCAAGTCAGCTCAGTTATTGCTATAAATATTTGTTTTCATGATTAAAAAGCATCTTATTCTCTGTTACAAATTATAACTAGAAAAAACATGTAAAAGAATCTGGAAAAGATTCCGGACCTCGCTGGCAGAACCTACCAGAAGAAACAAGATTAGGTTTTATTAGAAATATCAGCTGCAGTTCTGGGTTTGATGAGCTGCTTGTTATTTTACTTCTTTTTTCCTGCTGCATTGTGTTCGGCGTTCCACGGTCTGTGTTGCAGATCCTCCACAGCAGCCGTGTCACCCGGAGAAGTGCGTTGACTCCTGGCCTACATTCACCACAGCGTCTGTTACCTTCAGAAACAGGTACAGCACAAAGTGACAAAGGAGCAGGTGTGCAGGAATCTCCAGACGGCTCTGCTGATGCCGCGAAGCAGCTCACAGCTGATTCCTCACACTTTCACTTGGATGGAACTGAATTTTATTCTAAGATCGTGTGAAAGGTTGAAAAATAAACATTTTCTGCACTGAGTTAGACTTTCATTGTTTTAACATAGAATTTAAATAATATTTTCTTTAATTACTAAATATTTGGTTGAGCCGAAATATAATAATCTGTTATTTACTGTCTTGTAATTAAACAGGATATTCAATTAAAAATATCAAAAATAATTTGTAAGAGAACAATTATATGAATGATACTAAAAGAAAGAGAATGATTATTTGACACAGTCACGCTCGTAGAATACCGTTAACGTGTGAAATAATATAAACTTTCTGTGACGTGTTGTTTCTCGTGGTCGTTATAAGGTTTTCAGTCCAGATTTGAATGTGACAGGAACACTCGCCCTCGTCTTGAACCAAAGACACAGAGATATTTGTCAGTGTCAAACAGCATCTAGGTTCAAGTCAACACTAAAACTTAAAGGCTTTAAATAGTAGAGGGAAATAATTTCACTGGGAAAGTGCAGTTATTACTTCACACATCATTTCATTGTCATACCTCACCCGACGTGAAAGTCAAACCTTTTTTTGTTCCAATTAATCATTTGAATCTGTACAGCGGTTTACATCTGGATCTTCAGCTGAGTGTCAGTTTCTCCTCTGACTGATGTGCATCTTTTTAATTTCCTTAATCTGATCTTTGTTATTTATTTTCTGTAAGTAGAAACTTCTTCTGAAACAATCTGTTATTAATCTTAATCGTTATTTGGTCAACACGATGATTTAAATTTAAGTCATTTGTTTCGACAAATAAGTTGTTGTAAGTTCATCTTCCTGTTTAACTCATTATTTTATATTTCCTAGGTTTTGTTCAGATCTCTGGTCAGCTGTGTTTACATGTGCTTTAGATACAAACTTGATTTCTTTTTTGTGACATTATGAGAAAGATCTTTATTATTAGTGTCAATTTCAGATAGTCAATGTTGAAGTTTCTGATCAGTTTGAATTATGCAATTCACAGCCATAATTAATGAGGTAAATTACTTTTCTTTCTTTAAAACCTGTCTTCTGTATCAGGGATGATGGAGTTTTTGCACCCTCAGCAACTGCAGATCAGAGTGTACAAACTAGCAGCAGTGAAGGTTTTAATAGCATTTATGACCTTAGTTATGTCGAGTTCTGTTTCTGTTTAACCGACGAGTCTAAACGGAGTATATATCATAGGTTTTATTGATGATCCCACTGCCGAGCTTAATGTGAAAACTCAATGCTTTGTGGACGCAGACGAACCTCAACCACAGTGTTTATTTACCAAACAGCTGTATGATGGACGGGATGGTTCAGCCGGTGTCCTGGATCGTCTTCTGGATTCTTATAGAATTTTTTAAATTTTAGATTCAATTTTATTAATTGCCTGTAGATTTTTTTAAACCGAAAAAAACAAAAAAACACAACCTCTAGTATTAACAACACCAATTTATGATCAACTAAACGCTGAGCATGTCTTGTGCATTAAAAGGCTCCTCTGCACACGGGCCGAGGAGGCGCTCGTCCACCTGGGACTCCTCCTAGCTGGATGAGGTGTGCTGTTCCACTGCTGATTGCCTCTCTGTGTTTCAGCAGCAATGCACCATTCAAGTCTGCGGGTGACTTGACAAATGAGCAGCGATCTGAGCAGTGGGGGATGCTTGTACTGCACCACATCCTGTCCCGTCCACATCCCTCTGCCCTGCAGTGGTTCACCTCCCTCAACTCATGCACATTTTACTCGAAACCAGCAAGAGCTCCATTCAAAGTCACACAAATAAAGTAGCAACTTAATGCACAATTAACTGCCGCATGTACAGAGAAAACAAAATTGTATATCTGTCTTTTATTGCTATATAGTGTCTTTGTTTGCAGCGTTAAACTGGTTTACGTGGATTTAATTGGGAAAAGAGTACATTCTAATTTATGTTAGAGTTTAACAAGAACTCAGTCATTTTAAATAAAAAGCTTGTATTTGCTTTTATAAAACTGATCTTTTGTTTTAACGTCATTGTGAGTTTACTATATTTTAGTTTGAGTCCATTGGTTTGTTAAAAATAATATATTTGAATGAGATAAAATACTAGAAACATGTAGAACACTTTTTTCATTATTTTTTTCTTTAAAAGTTTCCATTAGTTGAGACAAAAAGTTGAATATTTTATAGAGAAAACATGATTAGTGTCGTTGACCATAAAAGATACGAAGCAGAAACGACTTAGTTTGTTTTCTGGAATGAAGGATTTTGTTAGCTGCACTAGAAACCAATAAGGATGATTTGTATTGCTGTGTAAGGATTCCTCCTTTACACAGCTGAATGCTGCACATCTTAGATTGCAAGCCAAACATTGAAACATAAGATTTCTTCTCACCTACAGCATCTGTGTAAGTGCTGAACCTCCAGTCATGGAGCTAAGATCATAAAGACTTTATCAGGATGTGGTTTTTTACTCGTCTGTGCAAGTTTGTGAGTCAGCTTGAACAGTAAGACTCTGAACATGAAGTACTAGTTCAAGAGCTTCAGCAGTACGTTGCCTGCAGCTGCATCCTCCACTTGAAGGCAGCATCCATCCTCTGGTCTTCTTCAGAAACTGCATCTTGGAGCAAGCGGGTAGCAGAATGTCTGACGCAGCATGCGATCATTCACCTTGACTGCGTGCGTTGCTGGGACTTGCCTTGGTTGCAGCTGTCCATGCATACCCACCCCCTCACCCACACACACACACACACACACCCGTAAAGGCAGTGCACTCTGCCAGCTGTGGAGTGGGACGTACTATCGATCCTGCTGAAATGATTGTTTCTAAAAGGGAGGCTGTAAGCATGTCTGTTTGCCCCTCCTCTGCTGTGGAGTGGTCCTGAGATATCACCAAGCTCAGCACATTGCACCATCTCTGCATGGGAAAATGGGATTTTCAACTGGAGATGAGCTGAGTGGAAGGTAATTCAAGTCGCCAAGCTATGTTCCTCACCAAGGATGTAAAATGAGCCAAGTTACCTTCAGAATCCTTCCACGTTGGACAAATAAGGTCATTTTCAAAGGTCTCTTTAATTCCAGTCCCTGTCACAGACAATTCACATGACAAATGCAAAAAATAAGCATAAGGGCTTAGAGAGGAAGAAAAAGGAAGATACTCATTGAACAGTCTGATTAATTAAACTTTCTGCAGTTATTTGGGATGAGCATCTTTTGTCTGTTGTGTTTTTAATGAACTGAATGTGGTCAGAAGCTGTTTGTAGACACAGCATGAAGCTCAGGCAGGAGGTGCGTGTCCCACAGAATCCACTAGATGGCAACAGTGTTCAAGGTTTCATCCCCACCAAAACCTGAAATTTGCTGCATAGGTTTTACCCAGAACTGCAGGTTTTGAAACGCAGTCAGTATCAGTCAACTGTAAACCAGTTCTCTGTGTTGGGATTATGGGTTTTGCAGATAAAAAGTGACAGTATCAGCTGAACATGAAGTTTGTTTGCAGAGTGAATCATCCTGGCCAGCGATTTGGACTGAACAGGATGATTTGGCTCTGGGTTCAGCGTGTCAGGCAGTATTGTTTGGTTGTGACTCAGTATGTGAGCAGCAGCATCTCATGTGGAGGATCTTCACTCATTAGCTGGGAGGACAAAGGTCCTAAAGGTCAGGCTGAGCGTGTGGGAACAGTCACAGCTGACTGGTGCTGGAGCAGGTCATGTGCTGTTTGTGTACTGGAAGGAGTTAATGATGTTTTCACAAATACATTCATACAAACTGCAGCACTGCAGAAAGAGTAAACCAACTCTTAATGGTTTTGTTACTTTTAAATAAGCCATAGTTGATAAAAATGTCCAGAGAGCAGCTTATGCACAGTCCTTACAAACATCAGTGGACAGTGACAACCTGCCTCATCATGGTGAAGTTACCATAAGATCACACTGTTGTCTGTTAAATGCTGGTAAAAGTTGTTTTAAATTGAATTGTGGAATTCATAAGATATCTACCGTTTTACACTTGAACAACATTCAAGTTTTATGAATACCGGTAAATAAAAGAGAAAAAAACAATGAAACATACTGTGAAACACCAAAATATTCCATTATGCTGTCACCCTTTTATTTCCATCAGGTTTCAGATCACTTTTCTACAGAAACATGTTGCTATTACTAATGTGAGGAAATAGATGATTATTTATTGTATTTATAAATACAAGCCAAATCTGACTCCTTCACACTAAACTCCAAAAACTGGCCAGAGAAACTGAAACACTTTCCATATAAAACATTTAGAATAAAAAACTGCATCGGTCACTGACGTGCTTCAGATTTCATGTATATCTACTGGGATTTGGAACAACTGCTTATTTGTTTGCTGCTTTTTGGCCTGTTGTCTTAAGAAATGCAAATGTATCATGTTTTATGTTAATTATTGTTTTGTTTTGGTGTTGTGTTTTGGCTGATGCTGTGGTATTCTTAAAAAAGCTCGTTTTTAGTTTAATTGTGTAGTTTGCTTTTGTTTTAACAAATATTTATAGTTTAGTTGTGTAACGAGAGTTTATGACTCATACTGATTTATCTCAGAAACTTACTAATGCTAATGAAGTGTAATGAAAAGCTGGTGCGGCTTTTATTTTAACAAACAAAAGGGATATGCTGAAGCTTGTATTTCCCCTAATTGTGTGACTGAATCATTTCTCAATGTGTTTTTGAATAAACCGATAAAAGGCAGGAAGAGCGTCAGTAACGTGAAGAGGCCGTCGGTACCGGATTCACGGGGAGGTTCTAATCTGCTGTAGCAGCTGGGAGCATTTTATCACGTGACTTTAGAGACGTTAGCGCAGTCATCACCATTTCACCTAATTCATGTCCGGGCTCAAACTGTAAAAAGCTGTTAACATCAAGGAGGAACGAGAACTACGATGAAGTGAGAGCGAAAAACCGAAGCTTAACCCGGTCTCATTCACTTTTCTGCTTCACCGCATCTCAACTTAACAAGGTCTGTGCTGCTAATGTGTTTGTTTTACTTTCAGTGTTTACGTCATATACACCTATTTATCTACGAGGGGCTCTCGCGCTAAACACCCAGCAAATAAAGGCAGTAACTGTCGTGTTTTTGTCGCCTTTCATTAACATTAGCCACGCTGTGTTGCTTGTTTATGCTAACGCAGTCGGTTTGTTTGTGTAAACAACGTTTCAGACTGAGTCAAATTTAACAGAAACGTTTTACATCGACACCGACAAGTCAGCTACGCTAGCTTCTCACGTTGTACCCGCGCGTGGAAGTTCCTCGAGCCCTGAGCCCACGGTGGCCCCCTGGCCCACGAGAGCTTATCTGAAGATTAGGCTAAATTCACAATGGCTAGCATGGCAAGCTCACGGGTTAGTAGGCCTATAGATGCTCAGTCGATTTCCTGCGGGTGCTAACAGTGTTTTATTAATTCAAGCTTTAATAACTTTATGTTCAAGTTAAATAAAATGTGTATTTGCGTACCGATTATCTTTTAAGTTAAACCGGAAGTATGGAAATGTGTGTGAATTTGCAGTATGTTGCACTCAAGGTGAAGAAGATATTCAAAATGGGCTACTAGAAACACAGATGTTCGACAGAAAGCAGCTCAACAACACCACAAACTGCAGTTTGGAAGACCTCAAAGCTGAGTTTACAAAAATATTAACAAGGTCAAGATGACAGGATGTGTCTACACAGGGTTTAAGTACATTGTGAATTGCTTCTAAATAGGATATAGAAGGAATAAAAGAATCCCGATTCAATGTGTTGAAATAATTGTGCGTTAAATAAAAGCGTGACTTGGTTTTTGGTAAACTTTGAACAGTATTTGTTCTGCAGGTCAACAAGCAGGCTAAATTCAGGTGGGCTCAGTCTAAATTGAGCCTTACATGAAAAACAAGTGTTCCCTAGGCTCAGCAGATTCAACGAGCCTTTCCTCTTGCATTTCAATCAGCTTCAAAGCAACCCAGGGCCCCTGGAACCCCAAGCAACCCAAGCCTGGCTTTTAGCCTCCAAAACACACTCCTCTTCAAGGCACCTTTTTATAATTCTAATGGCTTTATTTGTTTGAAAGTACAAGGTAAATATGGGAAGACCTTTTTATTCTTCTGTTAATTTGGATTTTTGTGTGCAATGTATGAGGAGGAGAATGGTAAAGTATTGGCTCAAAGGTTGTGCAAATTAACATGTTTCACTCTTCCTGAATGCCAGACAGCCATTGAAAAGGAGATTGTTTACATTCAGATGCTGGCCACCCGCTGCTGGCTTTTTCTTCCCCCCTGTTTTCCAATCACAGAGGAGACATGACCCATTTAAATGGTTGTTTACTTGCATTAGAAGAAGAGCCAAGGCGCTGTTCAATGAACTCTTGTCTACAATTTAATTAGAGTGGCCTTCCCAGCAGCACAGTTTTCCACATTACACAACGCTATCTGCAGTGTCACTGCTGTACAGTCAGGAACAGGACGACCAAAGAGCAGCTGTAACTCCTGCAGCCGCTGATCTGTTTTATGTTAGGTCACAGTCCAGACTAGAGTCTATCAAAATCTAATAAACAGATGTCCTCAAAATAATAGAATTAAAGCAGTGAATTGGGTGTTAAGTTAAAAAAAAAACTTTATATATTTAAATAGTTTGATTTCTTATTAGTAAAACTGTGTTAGTGCTCTATTACAGCTGTACACGGGTGTTCATCAGGCTTCGATCTTGGTGGATCTGATATCATTTCCTCCACCAGTTAGCTGTGGCCCTGCAGTAAGTCCAGAGTTTTTGTGGGTCAGTATGTCAAGCGCTTTCTAGCAGCTGCTTGATAAGTTGTTAGTGATGTCATGTTGTCATTCGTTACAGAGAAATGTTCAAGAAGTAAAACAAATGATTGAGGGCAAGTTATCAGATGTTTGTGCACTTTAACACTGACATCGTTTTGCAAAAGGAACATATTTACTCTGGTGTTTTGAAACATGGAGCTGGAAATATCTCTTACAAAATAGATCTTTTGTAATGCTTTGTGTTTTTAATTACTGCAAAAAACATCACTGGCTGTTGTGGTGTCATCTGAGATATCATGCTAATTTAATTTGTGAAACTGTTTTTTTTTTTTTTTTTTTTTTTTTTGCTTTTTACTTTTGTGTTTTAGAAAAGCCCCGAACTTTCCATAAAAACAAAACTACCACCATAAAGTTTTAAAGCCTAAATTGAGTTTTTTAATGTTTGTTGCTTCCCCTGCTGTGAGGATGAAGTAATACTTATAAAAGTCACCTCAGAGTATTTATTTATTGTTATTGTAAGTGCAAGACTCTGGAATTTCTTGAGTATTAATTAAAAGGCTTTTAGCTAGAATCTCTGGTTTGGGTTAATGTTGTCATGAAGTTGTTCTGCCATTTCTTTCAACATTCCAGCATGAAAGCAGAGAACTAGGAGGCCGTGTTCAGACTTGGCGCTAATATGGCTGATTCAGTCACAAGGGGACAGCTTAGTGTTCAGACAGATTTTAACGGCAGGTGTGGAGTGATTAAATCTGCTACCTGCGCCACGCCACACACTCGACTGAGCAACATGCAGGACATCAACAGATCGGTTGATCTTCCTGTAAAATCACTAATGCATTCAGTTACTTTAATGTCATTATGTTGACAGCAACAAGTCCAGAGTCACTTCAGTTCAGTTTTTGGTCGTGTATTTTATTGTCTTATTTCTTAAGCAATTCTCATTAAACATATAATGTGAAACTCCTTCACAGTAAAACACTCGAGGGCTCACTGTAGCTGTCAGATGTTTACTGTGAACATAATCATGGTGTTTAAGTAGTTGATCATGTGATTTTGTGTGATTTATAACACAATGAGATGAGAACACAGGTGTGCTGATTTAGTAAACTGTTGATAAAATGTAATGTTTGTAAACCTTGAGATAATGTGGCTGATTTGGGTGTGGTCAGGTCAGTAGTGGGTCTTTATACATCAGACTACTAAACAAACACACATTGAAATGTGCCAGAAGGTGGCCACCCAGGATAGATGCTGGCATCAGGTATGAACGTGACATAGAACCTCGAAACACACTTTTAATTCCAGATTTCAAACTTGTATATTTTTTTTTTTACAACTAAAATATTTATTTAAATGTTTGACTTGCACCATGCTGTTCTATTCAGTAAATAATCCCATCTATTATACCTCATCTTCCCTAACAGACATTTGCCTGTTGAGGAGCAGAAACTTGTTGATCTTGTTTGTCTTGGTTGGTTTGACAAAAAGGAAAAACAAGGCAAGCAGTCATGTTTTTCTACTGTACAACTCAACACTGGATCAAACTGAAAGGGTTATGAGGTAAATGCATCTGGAGGATGGTACGGCTTTATCAGTACTCATGAGAATTTGGAAAATCAGGACATCAGCAGATGCATGTTTTCGGGTTTCAGTGTAGATGTATTTGGTGTTTGCCTGTAAGATTTACAACATAGGACATTTGTGTTTTTTTTTTTTTTTTTTTTAACTCTGAAGAATCACATGATAACAAGGGCACTTCAGAGGCCAGTCCAAAGCCTGAAGCTAATAATTTGTTTGAACTCATGGTGGATAATGTTGTGAATTTCTAGATAATGTGAACATGTACCATGACATTTCCAGGAAATGCTCACTGATGTTCCATTTTGTTGCCTTTATGAACTTTCAATAGACTCGTTGTTATGCTATGAGGGATTTGATGAGTGTATTTACAAGTCTAAACAAGCACAACATTCACTGATGTACTTGTTTTTTGTGCTTTCATCTCTGAATTCTCCAGGTAGGCCTTTAAACTTCACTCCTCTCACTTCGGTGGCTTACATCAAACACTGGAAGAAGATCAAATTGCAGCTAAGGCTGAGGAACACAGTGGAGGAGAAGGTCTAAGGCTGATTACTCCCCCCATTAGTCTTTGAGGAAGGGGGGAGGAAGAAGAGGTGAGGGTGAAGGAGGTGCTATAACCACCTGGAGCATGGGGCAGAAAGTCCCAGGTGGTATTAAAACCATTGACATGCGGGATCCGGCGTTCAGCCCCCTGACGTTGGAGCTCCAGGCCTTAAGTCACACAAAGCCGTCTCGACTAGACCTGCTGCTGGACATGCCACCTGCCAGCTTGGACGTCCAGATCCAACACTCGTGGAACAATAATGACCGCTCCCTCAATGTCTTTGTCAAGGATGACAACAAGCTGGTGTTTCATAGGCACCCTGTCGCACAGAGCACGGACGCCATCCGAGGACACGTTGGCTACACGAGGGGACTGCATGTATGGGAGATCAACTGGGCAATGCGCCAGAGGGGCACGCATGCAGTGGTTGGAGTGGCAACAAGTGACGCACCGCTGCACTCGGTGGGTTACACAGCTTTAGTAGGAAGCAATGCAGAGTCCTGGGGCTGGGACCTGTGCAGGAGTAAACTCTACCACGATGGCAAAAATCTGCCAGGAAAAACCTACCCGGCCTTCCTCGAGCCAGATGACACATTCATAATACCCGACTCCCTCTTAGTAGTCTTGGACATGGATGAGGGGACTCTTGGTTACATAGTGGATGGACATTACCTTGGTGTGGCTTTTAGAGGACTTAAAGGCAAGAAGCTGTACCCGGTGGTGAGCGCCGTGTGGGGACACTGTGAAATACGAATCCGGTACATAAATGGACTCGATCGTAAGTATGAGCTTTAAATAAATGAAGTTGCATTCTGTTACTGTGAGCCGCTGCTGACATTATGTAACTCATGAAAGGCTTTTTGATGCAGTAAATCGAGTATAATGGTTAATGTTTTGACTTTATATTACAGCAGAGCAGCTCTTATAATTTTTGTATGTCTGTTTCACCAGGTGTTATGTAAAACTACATGTTGTAACACCAGATTATCTCTATCCTTACTCTGCAGTTTAGATTACAGTGACATTAATGAACATATCCCTGAACATTTCTTTACACATCATGCCAGAAATTAAATTCAATTGAAATAAAAATGTTACTTTGTAAAGAATCTCAGCCCAAATTAACTGTAGTTTAACACATTTAAATCCTCCACTGCAGATGTTGTGCTGAGTTCATAAACAGAAGCTGCTTGCTTTCCATAAGATTTATGTTAACTGACCACTAATTGAATAATCCCATTTATTTATTGACTTTCAGTAATAAAACATGGGTTTATATCAAATCATGTGTTACCCAACTGTCCCAGTGCGCTCCGTGCTCATTACTTTTTTATGTTCAGCTCCGATCTCTTGACCTAGTTTGTGCAAAATAAGAGTCCAGATGTTGTTCACAAAAGGCAGCTTTGGTTTTGTTTGACGCTTCTTCCTGCTTTTGACTGTAGAGCAGGAAATTCTTTATAAAATGTAGAATCCCACACAAACAAATGAGAGTCTGTGTGGAAGTGCTCCAATCACTTCAGGGTTCTGTTGTGATGACTGGCTGCTTTAAGCTGGATTTTTTTTTGTCATCCTTTCTGTGTTGATTTTCTCTCTTTTCGATTTGAATTAAACATGAGTAGAAGTTGTTCTGTACAACTTAAGAAGTGCACTTGTACAACTCCTGCATGAGCCAAAACAGTCAGGCTATTAAGAACACACATCCTTTTAGCTGCTGCTCTTCTCTTCCTCCTCATCATCAGTAGAAGTGATGCCAATGCTTTCATCTGGCAGCATTAGATACACCCTGCACCTAAACCTACTGCTGGGAAAACAACTTACTTCCTATCAGAACTGTCTCTCTATCTGCTCGTCATCCAGCTCTTGTGATTTGTGCATGTTCCCCGAAATGCACCGTCTTGTGCTGGGTGCATCCTACGTTACAGCTTCACGGCTCTGAGAGACTTCCCGTTCTTAGGTTTACCTGCAGCAGAAGCAAAGCTAATATCTCAAACTGTTTGTACTGCTGTGGAAAACAATGGATGCATTTCATCAATTGGTTATTAATTCTCTTTTTGGTACAAATATTGAAACTCTGATTCTTTACCAGCCTTTCTGCTAATTGTATTTTTCACATTGATCATTTGTCACATTAAGAGTTTAGATAGTTTCACTTCACAAATAATCTGTACATTAAATGGTCCGAGTGCCAGTCAGAAGTTTATATAGTCTTCATTAGCATGGAAATCACATCAGTGATTGATGATTGATTTGAACCATTTTGTTTTGTGGCTTTTCTCTCAAGGTCAACATTGTAATGTTGTAATAATATTTAGCTAACAGTCCTTTACCATGTTGCGTAATAACCAAACACTTTTCTGGCTGGATGTTTTATCTCTCACACCCGGCTTTCAGAAAGAGTTTGTTCATTTTCTGTCGAGCTGAACATTAAACTTATTCTTGTACCACACCATAATGTTACTACCACTGTGCTGGACAGTTGGTATGAGGTTCTTGGGGTTGAATGGTTCCTTCTAAAGCTTCCAGACAGACTTTTCCACTGTGGTGAGACAATCTTCATCTTGTCCTGAAAGTGTTGGTCAGTTCAGTTCTGTTGAGCTCAGAGATCTCTTAAAGCAGGAGCTTCATTCTGTTTGTTGTCCAACTCACCTCGCTGTGATCAGTGACTCTGACATTCCATCAGATTCCAGGTCATGAAAGGTTAGAGCTTCGGTGGCTCCTGGATTGTTCCTGACCATTTTTATTCCATTTCCTTCTGAGTGGGACAGTCAGGTCTTTCAGATTTTGAGAAACTGTTGATATTTATGAATAATTCATAGTAGTGTTAAGTTGTTTTAGCTGATGATCCTGGAATCTGAGGTTGTGTAATAACGTCTCCAGGAGGTTTTCCCAAAGGGAATTCAGTTCTCCTTATTAGATCTTCACTGAGTTCCTCTGACTTTCCAGTTGTTGTGTAATCTAACAAGTAGAACAAATTGACTGTACGCTGAAAAGAGCAAAAGTTTCTGTTTATCAGCATAAACAGTTGGTTCTGGTCACAGAGACGTTATCTTTGTCAGATATTCTGATTCTCAGCACCACTGAAGAGATTTAAATGAACGTATGATTTGTATGTGTAGTTTAGACCCTGTGTGCAAGAACTTTAAACTTGTGAGCCCAGATTTTGCTTTTTAAATCAAGATCTGTTTCAGAACTGCAATCTGGAAAAAGAATGGATCAAATTGATCTTTAAAAGCATTAAAATGAACAATGTCCATGATGTAAAGTTCTGATCAGCACTGGATTTACAATCTGTGCAAATATTTTTACTATGAAACTGATGAACTCCACGAAAAACTGTGAACAGCTTTGATAGTTAAATTTCATTAAAACAATTTATTGTGGTTGTTTCTGCCTGTTTAAAACCAACAATGTGTTTTATATTTTCTTAAATGCTGCTTGTAATCAGACACTCATGAAACCTGACTGTCAAACTGATCGTATTCCTCACCCTTCTCCCTCTTTGCCTTCCACAGCTGAACCCCTCTCCCTGATGGATCTGTGCAGGCGTTCGGTGAGGGTGGCCTTAGGAAGAGACCGTCTGGGTGAAATCCATAGACTCCCCCTACCAGCCTCTCTCAAGAACTACCTGCTCTACCAATGACGTCTATGCTGACTCTCACGACATGCTCAGCACTCCTTTTTCCTTTCTCGTCTTTCTCTGGGATCGTCCTTGGGTTTAACCCGTTTGGCAGCATTACTCAAGCCTCCGTGGCTGATTCAACAAGTACACAACTCCATCTAGACTCCTTTTGAGCTTCTTATCCTGTTTTTAAAGACTCTTTGCAACTGTATTCTCTAACTTTGTAAAATCAGGAATCACTGAGCACTATGCACACACTGATCCAGGTGATGCCCTGACAGTCAGTTGCTGAGCCACCTCCAGTTTGCAGGTTAATGTGGTATAACTGATCAGCTGTCTCCTGCTGTGACCTCCAAACTTTCTCATTTATGCATTCCTGACTTGTAGCCTTTGAAATTTAAATGACAATACCGGAGGTGAACTTTATGTTGATACAGTTGGGCACTGCTGTGATCAGACCACAAGGTGGCAGCACACTCACGTCAACAGTGCATCATCTCAAATTGAGCATTAGATGATAGAATCTTGTTTTTTAGAAGTGGTTTTTAAATGATATTCTCTTTCCACATGACACACAAATGCTGAATCGCTCCACAGAAAACTTTTTAGTGCAGATGGATGAATGAAGCAGCTGAGGAGCGACACAAACTCTCCTCCACACTATCAGGTTTCTCTCTCGTGGAAGTTCATCAGCATTCTTTTACACAATATTGTCACTGTGATTATTTGTAGCATGCATCTGCAGGAACTCCTCTAAACAGACTCGTCTTTTTATCATTTCTGTCTCTCCCGTTTTTTTTGTTTTTTTTTTAAAGTGTAGTAATTAAACCGCAGGTCATTGGAGTCCAGGAGGGTTTTTAAACTCCGAGTCCATCGGTTCAGCACTGGTTCGCACATATTAAACCAGAGAATGGAAAAAGAACTGATGTATTTGTTTGCTGACTCTTGTCCCACTGGCTGATACCTGAGAACCATTAATGTTGTGTTTGTGTTGATGAGATGTATGTGGGGGGAGAGGGGATCTGGAAAGTGGGCTACATAGACGCCTGAGCTTTGGTTTTAAAGCACCATGTTGACAGAAAACGACAATCTAGAATGTGCTGCACAAATGTACCGAAAGGAGTCCAGACTGCCAACATTTTGTCAAACGCCATATCCTGACCTTGTCAGATGTTTTTAAACATGCATCAGTGGGACATTCAGCAGAATGTGGAAACACTGTGCTACATCTTACTTTTTTTGCTTGCAGCTTCCATTTGATTTGTTGTAGAATTGTTTCTAAGTATCTATTAAAGATGAATTGTTTCAAATTATCTGTGTTTTACTTGATAATCCATCGTTAGCTCCCTTCAGAGATCCAATTAAATCCTAAAGAGATTTATCAGATTTAACTGTATAAAACTTCAAATTAAAATTTACGAGCTGTTAATGATGACTAATTTAAATCTTCCAAAATATCTTTCTTAATTAACTTTCCATCTTTTGCTTTTTCTGAGTTGAAATTATTTTGGTGGGGGGAAAAAAATTCTAGGCAGGTAACAATGATCATGTTTCAGTTTGTCAAATAATGACAAACATGGAAAATTAAAACTAAAATATCCAAATTTCACATAAAGCTTATTGTGACACTGGAATCTAAACACATTTACTGTTACAAGTTTTCCGCTACTTTCTTGATGTTATCAAACACATCTGACTGTTTTAAGATCGTTTGCATGGAGCTTGTATTAAAGATGGAGCGTCTATATTTTAAACGGGTTTGTTTGAAGATGTTTTTCTGAAATAAACTGAAGCAGACGTCTGAGCTTTCAGAGACTAAAGCTGTAATGAAGGTAATTTGACTCAATAATTTCCAGAGCTGAGAAAAGGCAGACTTAAGGTAGGAAGCAAATTGATGAGAAAGGTTAATGTTCTTAAAATACATAGCTGAAGAACAGCTTTACTGAATCAAATAGTAGAAAAAACCCATTTTAGCTTCAATATTTAGGTAACTATTTTTATTAAATGGATCGGTACATCCTGAACTGTCTGAGCCTTGTGACGATCAGATGTGAGGAATCGCTTTATGCAGGCAGATCTGAGTCTTATATCAGGTCATGGGTCCTAAAATACACCACACGGTTACATAATTACCTGTGGTTCCTCTTTAACTGCCACCAGGGAGGTTCATGTGGTGGGTAAGATCCTCTGGAACTTGGTGTGAGAGTGAATGTGTGTGCTTGGGGGGTTGCAGCTGCTGACCTCGACCCTTATTAAATATGTCTTGTGACAAAGGAACATACATAAACACTTACAGTAGGTTACATCATAGAAGCTGCCAGACAGTTTGGGCAAAGACGGAGGTTGGATTATTATTTATCACATGCTTTTCACAGATAAACTCTCACAAAAAAGTACCATAAACATGACAGAATAAAACCAAAACTCCAAGAAATAAAAGTGAAGATTCAACTGAATGAAGGTGTTGGACTGAAAGTCCCCGATCGAGGCCTCAGAGCTCAGATCCATTCAGGTTTGGTGTTCATTTTAATCCTACTTGCGTTTCTATTGTATTTATTTTATTATTATTTATGCTTCTGAGACAGCAGTACGAGGTGTCACTTTATTTTCTAATTCAAAACAACATCCAGATCCTGGGATTATTCTTGAACAAGTCTTACTGTTTAAGAGTTCTGTATAATGATTCTACCTCGAGAGTAAAGATTTGATTTATCAGACAAAATACTTGATGTGAAATTAAATTTATTGTGTTCGTGGGTCAACATGATGAGCGGGATTATTGGACACTGTTGCACAACGTCTGTGACAGTTTGACCAGCACATAGACCGAGACATTTTAATCCCTGCGTTTGTTCATCTTTTTACATAAGGCTCCGGATTAACTGCAGCAGCTGGAACAAAAAGTTAAAAGCAGGGAGTTTTCCAAGCGAGATCAGGACTAAAATCAGTTTTTTAAGGAAGAAAACAGCTGATGGAAACGGTGAGTGAGACGTAATCACAGAGCTGCATGTTGCACATCTGGTCACTTGATGTCACTATTTCTACCACTTCAATATCCATGGCAACTAACAGCTACTAACACCTACATTAACTTAAAAGTTGTAAGCAATTATTAATGCAAACCATTCTCTAAGTTGAGTGCATCAGTGTGGCGTGTTAAAGTTTCATTTATCACACACTTGGGCTGTTTAGGAAAACTATTCAGTTTCAGAAGAAACATCTGGAATATATAAAAGGTGAAGTGTTGGTTTGATTGAACTACTCATTGCCGCCGTGTCACATACGTTTCTGAAATGTGGCACATCACAGACATGAAGTAGCAGATTAAAACCAGAGTACAGGGGTGTATCAGTTCTGATGCTCAAATTAGATCCGTCACGTAGGAATGTCCAGGTGAAAACAACACCCAGTGCCTGTTATGTAACATGGGACGCTACGCAAATAAATCTCAACTGTATTAGTAAACAAAATGAACTGACACCCAGTGTTTTCATGTAAATATCTCATCCACATTGGATGACAAAAACACTGTTACAGGTTGAAACAAGAAAATTCAAGTGCATCTGGCAGTGACTCAGACTTTATTACTGTACAACAAAACAAACAAGATGTTATCGATGTGTCTGTTATCTGTCAGTATCGGAAAGGTTTACACAGAAGTTACAATCAAAGTCTGTATAGAGGAATATGCCTGAATAAAACAGTTAAAATGTGGCGTTCCTGAAAAAAAAAAAACATGTCTGTTCTCCTTTTGCTTATTATCTTTGTGTTTCCACACTCATTCCAGGTAGATGGTTTAGTGGAAGTTCTCTGGGAGCTACAATCATGTCAACAGGAGGTAATAAAGAGGAGATAAGCCTGCAGTTCAGCATGTCCCCTGGTGATGTGTGATTACTTCTGCTGCATTATTTTATATACACAGAAAATAAAATGGGTGGGCTGCAAAGTTTGATACTATTTACTTTAACAATTTATTTTCAAAGAAAAATGTGGATTAAAAGAAGGAAGATCAAATCAATCAACTGCCAATTTTGTCATTAGAGGATCACAGATGGAAAAAGAAGGATTAGTGTGTAAACAACTGTATGAAAATAAGTTCGACATGTTTATTAGTGTAAAATACAAAGGAAGTGTATTTACAATTAATTTAGGAACTGTAGAAAGCTAGGTTTATTAATTAAATACTGCAACATGCTGAATACAACCATCTAATCTGTTATGAAAGTTCAAAATCCAGCAGTAGTGTCATAAATTCAGGGAACATTAGTGCACGGGGCTTATTTTCTATTATATCTGTGATTCATCTTTAATGATCAATAGCTTACAGTATCTGTGTTTTTGAGCAATACAGGCTGCCACAAAGACATGTTTTCATTTGATCAAATAATAATATGCACACATGTTATAATGGGGTTGCACGGTGGAACAGCTGGTAGCACTGTTGGCTTGCAGATGTATTAGTTTGCATGTTCTCTCTGTGCACGTGTGGGTCTCTGGTGACTCTGGCTTCCTCCCACAGACTAAAAACATGCATGATTGGTTAACTGAGGACATTAAATTGTCCCTAGGTGTGTGAGTGGTTGTCTGTCTCTAAGTGGACCTGTGACAGACTGGTGACCTGTCCAGGTGTGACCCCGCCTCTCGCCTGGTGACACCAGCTCCCCACGATCCTGAACAGGAGTATGCAGGTAAAAATACTGACTGACATGTAACAACAGCATGACTTCCTAATGTGAGAGTCCAGAATACAAACATACAGTCACGGGCCCAGTCTGTCATAAAGAAATCATCACACTTAACACTTAACAAACCCACGACAAAGAAAAGAGCATGAAGCTGCTAAATTTCTACAAAAATTGTTTTGTTTTCTCTGAAATTAACTGCATTGAGTTTCACAGGCTCCAAAACACATGCACAATGTTGTCCAAAGACGAAGATTGGAGCAAAATGTTAAAATGTCTCTATGGCATCAAATTTGAAAAGCATTTGATTTGATTGATCTAACTTGAACTCATCATTAAGTTTACAGTTTCATGTTCTGAGACATTTGTC
Organism: Pachypanchax playfairii; assembly: GCA_006937955.1. Classification (NCBI taxonomy): domain Eukaryota; kingdom Metazoa; phylum Chordata; class Actinopteri; order Cyprinodontiformes; family Aplocheilidae; genus Pachypanchax; species Pachypanchax playfairii. The sequence goes on along the minus strand of SSNP01000007.1, from coordinate 6,485,471 downwards.
AGAGGTCAACAGTCCAAAGTCTGCAGCAGTTGTTTTTAAGCTGGTCCACTTGTGTAACATTTAAAAATGCCAAAGGAACAAGGTAACAGGCATCAACATATGTTGGCACGCGCGTGAATCAACGTCATGGACAACACCCCCGTCCAGCCCTCTGACGTAAAAACGTGACGTTGCCTTCATGTCACCCCGCGGCTCGGCTCTCCGTTGACAGAGTTAAACGAAGGATAACACCGCTTCTCAAGCCGGGAACGACACATGGACAGAAATGAGCCGCAGTGCGCAAAAATCCTAACATCTTCTCTGTGATTCAGCGCCATTTTAACAGAAATGTTCTAAAACCATGGTGGTTATTTGAAAAACCGAAAAGATGACGCAAAAAGACACGCTGCTACATCTCTTCGCTGGGGGGTAAGTCACGATATTATGCTTACAGTCACTTAAAGATGGGAAAAATGGGAAATTATTGGTAGTATAAAACTTGTTCTATAAAACCGCGTTTAATAATATATTTATTATGTAACGCGATGACAGCGTTCAGCGTTAGGATGTTAAACCGACACGAGCTAACTCGTGTTAGCGCAGCACGAGCTTTGGACTGTTATTAACTGTTTTCAGTTTATTCCGAGACAAAGTTGTTTATTATTTCAAAAAGCAGATTATTAAAATAAAATCCCAGAACATTTTGTGTAACGATCTAAAATTCTTGACCTTGCTGAGGTTAGAACACCGGCCGGCTTCTGGGGTTATTGAGTCCATGCGGAAGTTCGCTAATCCGTGCAGGCTAGCAGCAGAGCTCCCATTAGCTCGCAGTCCGTTACCGAGACACAATGAGTGGGTTTTTTTGTTTGGAAAGAAGTACGTTAGGTTTTATTGAGGAATCATTATGAGAATGACTGTGTATTGTGTTTGAAAACACCGATATCAGACAGCTCGGCTCCTGTTAGCGCAGTGACGGTTGCAGTTAGCTTTTAGCTGCTGGATGTCCTTCATTATTATGTAACGCCGAATATCGTTTCTGTGAACACATCAGCTCAACACCACGCCAAGGAATTTCATATAAATGTAGAATAATATATTTGACTTGATAAGAAGCTATGTGTTATAATTAAAGCCATTTAATATGTTAAATACGGCACCGTTTACCCTTCAGATAGAATGGCATGACATCGTTTAAATTGTAAACCTTAAACGTAATCTTGCAGTACACCTGATGCTTCAGGGCAAGCGCTACAGCATTTCAATGACATAACCATATCATTTACATAGGATTATTTACGTATCAAACTCATTGTTCTGGAAAAAACAAATATCTTTTGAGCATGTTTGACTTGTAAATATCACATTAGGTTTATTGTCTGTCTTAAGCGTTTTAAGACATTTTTAAAAAAGGACAGCTTTAAATTCTCTGGGTTTCAAGGACACACGATAACTAGACTCAAGAAGGAAAAACATTAAATCCTTAACATAACCTTGAAGCTGAAAACTCAAGAGTTTATTTTAAATTCTTCTGTTTAATCCCTAAATTATGACTTTTAACATCAAATACTTGTGTTGGTAAATACAGTGTTCATGGGAACAACATCTTAACACCACTGGAATGGGAAATTATTGGATGATCAGAGAATAAGTAACTGGGTTGGGTGTTACTTTTGATGAGCGTTTCGAGTCAAACATGTCTGACCACATACTCATTGTATCTCCCTATCAAGGCTTTATTGTTTGTATGGGAGACATGTGGGAGTTTTTGTTACTAATTGAATCATTTGTGAGGAAATTGCGAAAGTATTCTGAAAACACTCATCCTCAGGTAAAAAAACTTCCAGTTAGAATGCATGAGTTACAGAACCTGTCTGCCAAAACTCTGATTGTTCAATACTCTTGTCCTGCAGCTCTTCTGCTGCTTTGATGGAGAAAAAAAAAACACCCTCAAAACAAACTGTTAACCTTCAAATTTTCTATGGAAGATGTAAAGATCCTAATGTTTATAATCCTTTATGTGGGATCAAATTGCAGATGTAGTGGCACAGTGGGGGCCATCGTGACCTGCCCCCTGGAGGTGTTGAAGACACGGTTGCAGTCTTCTGGCTTCACCCTCCGGCCTGTCTTCCAAGTTCAGTTGGGCACCCTCAGCGGGACTGGGGTCCTCCGACCTGGAACGGTTACACCTGGGCTGCTGCAGGTCCTTCGGTGAGATGTTCTTCTGTGTTGTTGTAGCTCTGACAGTGATGCAACATTGCAGTGTTGGCTTTTCTCCGGGACATTGTATTTTTCTATTTACAATTAGAAGGACAAAGTGTTCCTTCCTGACAGTTGGTGCATTCTGTTTTTCATCTACTCTCCTTTTTAGAGAACATTGTAAGAGATTGTCTTATTTGTCTTAGGGTCCAACTGATTGAGTCATAACAATGTGGCACTTAATTTTGGGAAAAAGTCCTGTTAGATTTGTTGAATTTATTTTTTGCATGTACTATTCACTGCTCTATTTCCATCCTCCTGAAATCCCAGACTCTAAACTGATCTTACATAAAGTGAGGATTAATTCCACAGTGCTTTTCTCATATTTGGTGCTCTTTAGCCACTGCCTGAGTCGACACAGACCATCAGTTTACTACAGGCCTTCTTATTGTAGCTAAAACAAATCTTTATGATGCCCATAAAAGTAGTTTCCTAATGTGTTTGCTAAAATTGCTTAGTAAGGAGTAGAAACTGTCCCGCTTGTCTGCAAGAGGAGGAGGGACGGTATTAAGCCGGACGCTGGGTCAGTGTCATATTACATTTGGATCACAAGGCTCAGAAACTGAACTAGTCCAGACTGGTGTCAGCTGCTGCTGTAGTCTCTAATCTACTGCAGAACAAATGTATTTTTGTTATTTCATGTTTTGTGTCCATTTTTATAACTTAATTTAGTGACTATAAATGAGTTTTTCAGAGTTGGAGAATTGTCTTTTCATTTCCAGGGTGTTGTCCATGTCCATTTTCAGTGTAATTCTAGTATGAACTGCAAACTGCAGCCACTGAAACCTTGAGATAGGTCATTACTTCAGTCTAATAAAGAAGTCACTGTTGTCTGTATGTTTGTCATTGTTTTGAAAAGAGGTGTCAGGTGTCCTTGACAGAGAGGAGTGGAGTCTTTCAACCCTGCTTGACCAACATCTTGTGCAAAAAAGGAAACCACGCCAAGTAGTTGCCCTGACTCTGCATAGTTCTTTCCTAAGCAGACAGTCATGTGGTGGATGATGGTCCCGTCCTACAAAGAGTTAAAAGTGTTCTGTGGGGATGTGGATGGCGTGACATGCCAAACATTAATCAGGGCCCTAAGTTCAGTCCAGAATCCAGCAGACTGGGCTGATGTAACACTGGGGGGGGATTGCAGCTGAGAACCATCATATTCATCATCCTAATAGAACCTGCTGGGACGATCTTACACAAAGTTTAATGAAACAACATGCATATACATGTTTTTAAATTATTGGTTGATTCTTTTCTTTCAGATCAATTCTCGAAAAAGAGGGACCAAGTTCACTTTTCCGGGGACTGGGGCCGAATCTTGTTGGTGTTGCCCCTTCAAGGTAAAAAACAACCCTCTTCGTTTGAGTCCTTAAAAACGCTGAGACTGCTTGTGCAGAACGTACCAATACACCCAAATGTTTTCCTGTATTCAAAACTGATAAACAAAGCAGATGGAAAACAGATCAGGAATCTCTTATTTATTTAAACTCCCACATGTGTATTACACGAAAACATCAAAGAAAACCAAAGCAAGAAGAACATGTTTACATCTTGCAGATTTTTAATAGCTGCAAACATTACATTGCTGTATAAACAGGAAGTTGATGTCATGGTAAGGACTTCTGCTCCCTGTGTCTCGGTAAAGTTTTGCGTGAGCTCTTTGTGCTTTCAACATGAACAGGCCTGATTACTTTCTAAAGCACTAAACATATGTTTGTGTTACAGAGAGTAGATAATATGAAAAGGAGGAGCTGGACATTAAGTCTGGAACAAAAGTTCAGTTTGTAGAAGTTTCAATTTCACCTTTATTCTATTTTTAGAGTCAACAAAGTGAAAACTTTGCCCTTTTCGTCATTGCTGATAATCCTGGATATAAAGTCAGTTTGTGAAGTCGTATAAACACTGAAGTTAATCATCTGGATAAAAGGGACATGAAATGTTGGCTGGACTTTGAAACTGAAGAAGGTTACTAATACATCTGTCTGTGGTTGAATAGTAGCCACGGTCTTACCTTTTGCCCTGTAGTTCCCGTGTTCTACAGCTCAGCTTTTAGACAGGTCTGAGATCAGCTCTGTGGGGATCTCTTGTGCACGGTCTTCGTTCAGGTCATTCTGGGGTCTGTTCTAGAAGCCAAGCAGAGAAATCTGGCACAGGGGAGCAGATTGCTCTGAAAACCTGCTGATAAAAGCTCAAACTGATCTGTTACTCAACCCCATAATAATAAAGTAACGTTCGTGTTATGAAAACACTCTTCTTCAAACAGAGTTCTGATCAGTGTTTCTGTGTTTCAGAGCCATTTATTTTGCTGCTTATTCAAAGTCAAAAGAGATGTTCAATGGACTGTTGGTCCCTAACAGTGGACTGGTGCACATGTCATCAGCTGGTGTTGCAGGTGAGTCTGCTTCATGTAGATCTATAATCATGTATATAACATGATAAACATGTGATATAATCTAATGCCAAACAGGAAACATGATTTGAATGATATTAATATTTTTGTTTGCTGTTTTTAGCTTTTGTCACCAACTCGCTCATGAATCCCATCTGGATGGTCAAGACGAGGATGCAGCTGGAGAAAAAGTATGTACACCCTTACTAACATCTGTCATGTGTTGAATTGTTTCTGTTGCAGACCCGTGGGAGCTAGTTCCACTTATTTTAGGGTGTTGGCAGGTGGCAACCTATAAGTGACCTTCAGCTGGAACCTTTTAAGGGGGCGTAGCCTCTCTGCTCTGTCCTGGTGTTCTGCTGTGCATGAGGCTTAGCATGTGACCCATCTTTATAAATACGCAGTGCTGACGCTCTGTCCTTCATGCAGGAGGCTATATTTACATTACCAAGTGCAGAGCAGTGGTATCATGTCAGGTCAAAGAAACAAGTCTGCTCCCATCGTCCTTCAACAACCAAAATCTGTCTTGCAGCAACAACTGGAGGCTTTAAGACAAATGTCTGAGTACGTTCAGTCAGTTTGGATTAAATTAAATATTATGTCTCCATAGAGACATTGTTCTCAGGCTCCAAAGTCTTTTAGAGCTGCAGGAAAAAAACATTGTGTACCCACCAAGGCTAGTTAAAACAGTTACTCATTTATCACCAATGAGGAAAGATTTTATTTGAGCATGTTTCCTTATAATGACTAATAACTTTGATTCTTCTGAAGCCATAAATGTGTAATTTGTTAACCTGCCCTACTTTCTTCCTCCTCTTCCTTTGTTTTATCTTTAACTGACTGCATCTCAAACATGTGCATCAAGTGACAGTTTTAAAGTTGTTAGGAAATGTTAAAAAGTTAAAAACATTAGAAAATCAAATGTCTTTTAAATAAAGAGGTTATTTTTATATTGTTTTCTGAGGCTTTATTGACTTTTCCTGGTTTATCTAATAAACTAATAGATACTTCTAAAGGTTTTTACTCAAATAAAAGTTGTAGTTGAAGCTGAAAGAAGTTTTTTTCTACGCTTTTATTTAAGATCTATTTTTAAAAACCACAACAGTACAAATTTTTCAGAAAACGAGCTGTTTTGTTGGATTCGACTGCTCGTGTCGTCTTGTGACACGAGTAACCGAGAAGATTCAAAACACTGAACATGTTGGTTCCCCCTCCAGCACTTGCAAATTTAGTCACTGATGAGCTGAACTTGTTTGACTTTCAGAGCCAGAGGAGAGAAGAAGATGAACGCGCTGCAGTGTGCTCGCTACGTGCACAAAACAGAAGGAATCAGAGGTTTCTACCGCGGCCTGACTGCGTCCTACGCCGGCATCTCAGAGACCATGATCTGCTTCCTTATCTACGAGACGCTGAAGAAACACCTCGCCAAGAATCAGTTTGCCTCCCCGAACGGTGAAAACGAGAAAGGAGTGTCCGACTTCCTGCGCCTAATGATGGCGGCTGCTTTTTCAAAGGGTTGTGCATCTTGCATAGCGTACCCACACGGTAAACCATCAACATCTTTACTAGAAACATGACGATCTGATGTCACAGAAAAGCCTTTTAAAACGGTTTCACCTTGTGTTTTCACAGAGGTCATTCGGACGAGGCTGCGGGAAGAAGGCAGCAAGTATAAATACTTCTTCCAGACAGGAAGGTTAATCGCTGTGGAGGAAGGTTATGCAGCGTTTTACCGAGGACTCATTCCACAGTTAATCAGACAGATCCCCAACACAGCCATCGTCCTGTCTACATACGAACTCATTGTTCATCTGCTGGGAGATTCCAAGTGACGACACGTTTGAAAGCTGGGACTTTTCCATCAAACGACTGATGTCACACATAACTCGCATCACACTGGGCAAAAGACTTTTGAAAACGTAGTGCGGTGCTACACGGACTGATGTGATGAAACTGTAGCAGCTTGTTCGGTTTGTTCAAAGAGTTTTAGACACATTATTTAATTATAAAGCTTGTTAGGAGTTTATTCAAACAACAGAATAATTTATGGTACCTGTTAAAGCTCCAACTCTGGAAGAATCTCATTCATGTAGAGGACTAGTTTTAAGTTAACTAAATTATTTTTGTTTTGTCACTTGGTGATATTTGTGTTCTTCTCATCGCTGTACCGTCACACGCGGCCCGGCAGGTGGGCATGTATTTAAAGAAGGGAAATCCTCCACAGCATGTTGTGGTAAAAATGCTGTATTTTAATTTGGAATAAGACGCCTACTCTGAGATTTCTGTTCTAAAACCTGTTAGAAGTTGCTGTTTTGAGCTACAGAGAGATTTACCATATTTTTTCATAAATATACAAAATCTACAGACTTACCTGATAATGAAGATGTTGTTTACCTTTTAGAATAAAACAAACCAGGTTCTCACTCAATAAAAAAAGTATCACAAACCCCTCCGTTAACAAATAAAGAACTCTTTGATGTTCTTTATCATTGTTGTCATCAAAAAATAAAGTATGAAATGAATTTGTTTAATAAGATCGCAGGTGATAGGATTTAATTTATTGGCTTTCATATCAATGTGAGAATGTCTTCCAGGGTTTGTCTGTTTTTATTACCAGGTGTAGAGGTCACGCAGGATTCTTTTTCCTGAATTCAAAGCAGATTAAGTAAAAAGAAGTGTTAACATAAGAGTGATCAGGTGTGGATGTGTAATAAGGGTGTACAGCTGTTATTAGTTGTTTTGTTGTGAAACTTTCCAAAGTCAGACATTTTTGAGGTTCCGACAGCCTCTAATTAACACAAACACTAAGTCTGAGTCAGCTTGAAGTCTCTTTCACTCAATTATTTATGCTTTAAGGGAACATTTAGAACTGGGAACTAACAGGAAATGAAGGAAAAAAACACATCTCAGAGCTTTTCGTAGTCACTTGGAATGTGAAACTAACCGGTTTGATCTGAGTGCAGGAGGTCGTGAGAGGGACGCAGCCCGAGCTGTCACGCACATATAAACATGCAGGTTTAATCACAAACACTCAACTGTTATTTTGGTTTCTGTTCCTCACCGAGAGGCGTGACTTTCACCATACTGGATCCTAAAGGTTGAATATTTACATTTCAGACAGAATCAGCAGGATACGAAGACTGTGTGAAAAAGAGAGAAACTAAGTTGGAAAGAAGTGGATCCATCAGACATTTAGTTTGCTCTGTATCTCTCCCTGGTTGAGCTGCATTGTGGGTAATAAATACACCAGCATTTTGATAAGTAGAAGTCTGAAATGCAAAGGTGATATAACTGGTTTCTCTGCATCGTTTAACCTTTTTTTTTTTTTTTTGGACTGAGCAAAGGTGAATGAAATGTTTACTTTGGCTCTGATTCGACCCTGAAAGCCAGAAAACATTCGGGACTCTGAAACTTATTTTCTCTTTAGAAATCCACTTCTGTTGCTCCCACATGCCAACACGTCCTCTCTGTGTTACAAAAGATATTTATCATATACATACATTATACATATAAAAGGATTTTGTTCAGTCCTTTATATTACAGATTATTCAGTCTCATTATCATCCAGTGTTTGTTTAGTTTCTTGGTGGAACCTCAATCTAAACATTTTCTCATATAGTTTCAGCAAAAAATACAAAGAACAGTGATGGACATGATATGTTAAATCTTGTTTTTATTCAGTAAGAGTATAAATTCAGTAAATAGATCAAGAAGTGGCATTAATAAACTTTAGTGGCACGGTATTCCAGTTGACGTCTTTCAGTCACAGACGGAAGAGACTCAATCACACTTTTTGAAGCTGTATATTATTTTGGTTGGAACCCATCATCAGTTTTGTCGGTAATTATTACTCACAGTGATAATAAGATCTTAGGGATTGATAATAGTGGACAGGTTATGCACATTTTTTATTTCAAATTTATAAAGATGCTGCATGTTCAGAATTCTTCATCTGTTTTCAGGTCCCTTTTTGACTTTGTGTTCATCATAGATTTTCTTATTTTCTGACCTGTTCTGACATGCAAAAGATCAAAACTGCATATTTTCAAAACAGTTTAGTGGAGAAGGACCAGTAATCTCCTAACGCTGCATGATCCAAACATGGAGATGACACAGGTGTTGTTACTTTTAGAGAAAAATGGGATTTAGTGACGTCTTATTTTTCCTTTTCAATGTGCTTTAGACACAACTAAAAGAAAAAAACTCACCATGTTTTGTTTCTTCTTAAGTAATTTCCAGTAAAACATAATAAACACAGTACAACCCTAATTCCAAAAAAGTCAAGATGATGTGTAAATTGTAAATAGAATGCAATGACTTGCAAAGTTTATTAACCCATATTTTATTCTCAGTAGAAAACAGCATATCAGATGTTGAAATATTTTACCATTTCAATGAAAATATTTCTTTCTTTTGAGTCTGATGGCAGCAATACATCTCAAAATGTTGGAACAGATACAAAAAAAGGTTCAAAAAGTAACTGGCACAGATCAAAAACAGCTGGAGGAACATTTAACAACTAATTTGGTTAATTATCAGCAGCTCAGTAAATTTTCAAGAGAGATAGAGCCTCTCAGATGTAAACATGGGCAGAGGTTCATCAATCTGTGACACACTGTCTAAGAATTGTGAAAAATTCCTAAAAAATAATTCTCAAAGTAAATCTGTGAAGACTTTAAATATCCCAACATCTAGAGTGAATCATCTCATCAACAGATTCAGAGAATCAGGAGGGATCTCTGTGTCAGTTATGAGGTCAAAGGTCAAACCTGGATGCTTGTGATTTTTGGGTCCCGGGGCAGAACTGCATTAAAAACAGTCATGATTCTCTACTGGACATCACTGCACGAGATCCACAAACACAAGTTAAAAATGGATCATGTAAAGAAGAAGCCAGATGTAAACACCACAAGTGCTGGTGGTTTCTTTGGACCAGAACTCTTTTAAAATGTTCTGAGGTGAAATTATAAACTGTTCTAGGGTCAAATCTTATCCAAATAAAAATTCTTTATGGAAACCATGGACACTGTGTCCTACAGATTAAAGGGGAGAGGAACCATCTCTGATTGAACGGGGGCTGCATTAGTGTGTGTGCAGTGGACAGCTCACACATCTAGAAAGACTCCAGATGTGAAAAGAAGAGGAGATGCTTCACAAAGGTAAACAGAGACGTAATGTCATCAAATTAAAAAAAGATAATATTTTCTGTGAAATGATAAAATATCTCAGTTTCAACATCTGATATGCTGTTTATGTTCTATTAGAATAAAATGTTTATGAATTTTGTACATTTTTGCATTCTGTATTTATTCACATTTTATAGCATCTAAACTTTTTTGGAATTGGGGTTATAAACTGAAATGTATTGAATCTATTAACACAGACTGTTACAAACTGCAATTAGATGTTCTGGGTGATTCAATAACAACATCATGTCATTAAGTGTGTGTGATAGTGTGTCTGAGAGAGTGCGTGTGTGTAGTATGTGTGTGTATCTGAGTGAGAGAGTGTGTAGTGTTGTATGTCTGTGTGTGTATCTGTGTGTGTGTCTGGGTGTATCAGCGGCTTATGGGGACCTCTGTCTGCCGCAGGAAGAACGACTCGGCTCCAGGACGTTGGGATGGATCTCTTCCTGACGTGAATACTAAGGTATGTCGAGTGGCAGCAGCTACCCGGATTTACCAGAAACCTTAATGCAAATATAGAAATCCATTTTTTTGCGGAAGCAGAACACTTCCAATAGATTTATTATCTTTTTTTTACCCCTGCGGTTTGACTTTTGGTAGGTTAGTGTTGCTGGTTAGCCGTTAGCTCCTCTACCCGTTTGTTGTGTTCTTCTTTGCTTCATTTACTGAAGTCGGATGTTTTTCAGCATCTGCCAGCGCCATCCTCAAGACAGCAGGCTCTCTTAGCCTCCGTCTGATGGAAGGCTGACGGAAAAATGCCAATATTCCTCCACATCCTGGTAACGGGTAAGCTAAAAACATTTAGCCACGCGCGCGATACAGCTTTGCTAGCTTGCGTTTTTTCATGAAATTACGCAACGAGATAAAAACAAACAATTAAACAAACATAACAAACCAACAGAGAAATAGCTGAATGTATCTCGTTGCTCTGAAAATAATAAAAATTAAAAGGTCTGGTTTTATTTACGAGTCTCTTAATTTAACTATGATGTCATTTATAGACAAGTTTTTACTTTAGTTTAGTTCAGACATGGAAGTCTAGGATGTTATAAATTAAACACAAGAAAGAAAAGATTTAAAAATAAACTGTTTATCTATTTGACTAAACAGAAACAGCTTGTGTGAGTAGTTCCTACAACATTTACATAATAAAGGCAGATTTAACATTTTAAGTGCCAACATGAAGTTCTGAACACTGAGCTGCACAGTCGTCGCTACATAGATCACACGAAATGCCACTAAACCATTAAAATAACTACAATTATTACTGCGATTAACAGCAACAAATGTATTTGAATTGTTTTGTTTTGTGTTAGTTTTGGTCTGTTTTTTGTTTTCTCTATGTTGTCTTCTCCCCCCACAGACCTTAATGATGTTTTAAAATTCATTGTCTCTGCCTGCCCACTCCGCCTCTGGAACCAGATAGTCAGCTGTTCCTTAGAAATAAAAGTGTACTGTACAACAGGAGTAAATTAAAACCCCAACTGTTGTAGAGTAAATCTGTCCTGACATAATAAGACACCCAGACCCACAATTCTGTCTGCCAAATAAAACAATTAATCACAACAGGCCAACAAAAAAAAAACAGCTCACAGTGTTCAGTCTCCGTCAGGTAGTAGTTGTGCTTTTTTGACCCATTCTGATTGTATCCGGAACCAGTTTCAAACAAAATCCAGTTAAGAGCAATTTTTATTAGTTGGTATAATTTAATCTGTATTTAGTCTTGTTACTTTTGCCAGTTTAAAGTTATTTTATTGTGGGTTTTCCTTTTTAACTGTAAAGTCTGTAAATTTGCTGTGAGCAAAAAGCTACAGAAAACAAAAGAGGAAAGAACTTCGAAGTTGGCAGTAGTTTCACATCTATGTGTAAATAGCTCCCACTGTTTATTGTTTTGCATAGATCTGAATCTGGAATCATCTGATCGGAGTTCATCTTTTTTTTTTTCTCTCACAGTCTTGTCGGGTCTGCTGCAGGATGGAGCAGCTGCTTTTGGTTTTGGTGAGTTTAGACTTGATTTGAACTCCCTATGTCTTCGGCCTTTCTTGTTGCTTGCATCCCTCAACAGATTCCCTCTGATCCACAGGCAGGATAAGAGTAGTGAATGGAGATCACTGTTCCGGGATAGTGGAAATAAACCTCCACAAACAGTGGGGTACCATCTGCGATCACAGATGGGATTTGAGGGCAGCCAACGTGGTGTGCATGGAGCTGGGTTGTGGGTTTGCTGAATCCGCTTCTCACGGTGCTGAATTTGATCCAGGCAGTAGAGCGATCGCGTTGAACGCCGTCCAGTGTACAGGACACGAATCCAGTTTGATCCAGTGTGATCTCACCCTTAACAAGAACTCCTTCTGCATCCATGAACATTATGCAGGCGTGAAATGCACAGGTGAGGCTTTACACTCTGACATGGCACCTGAAAGTGTCACTGGTGTCTTAAATGAAATAGTTTAAAATGTCATCATTCCAGGCAAACATGTTCCACATTTGGAAGTATTTTAGGTGCTTGGGTCGAATTTTTCCAGTCTGATCAGAGCTACGTGCTTCACGAGTGATCAGTCTGTCGTTACTCTCAGGTACCCTGTTGAAGCCCCGGCTCGGGCTGCTGTCTTCTCAGTCGGTGTTCTCCTCTGGGGAGTCGGTTCACTTTTACTGCAGCATCATGCAGCTTAATCGTGTCAGCGACGTCCATCTGTACAACCACGGAATCGCCACGCCGCTGGTCACACAGAGAGCTGATCCGACCCAGATCGGGGTGGACCTCACCCTGTCTGATGTTGAAGTGTTTTACCAGGGCAGCTACAGCTGTCAGTACAGCGTGTCGGGTGGGTTTCCTCCGCAACGGATCAGCTCTCCACCTAGCAATCACATTAACATCACTGTGGGTGAGTCATTAGCAGTTTGTCTAGTTTATATTTACTCCTTTCATTTTTTTACCAATACCTTGTTGTGTTGTGCAGACTGTGCCGATTTATTTGTCATGTAGTTTCTGTACATCTTTTTATGCTCATCCTCAATGAACTTATCTCATTCTGGTTTTTGCAGTGGACCTGTTGACCCCTCAGCTGTGGTACAACACATCCCCCGAGGCCCTGGCTGGCTCCGTCATCAAAGGACAGAGCTTTAACATCACATGCTCCACACTGCAGCAGTACCCCGGTGGTTCCTTCCAGCTCCGTCTGGTCCGCTCCAACGGCACAGTGCGCCAGTCGCTGCCCGCCCTCTCCCAATCCGTCACGTTCACCTTCCCTGATGCCCAGAGCTCCAACGAGGGTTATTATTACTGCCTGTATCGGGTGCAGCTGGGCGGACGTACGTTTGTCTCTAGAGAGAGCCAGCCCCTGCCTATAGCCATCAGAGGTGAGGCTCTTTGATTCTTATCAACTGCACTGTGTTTCTGTTCCTTCATTTTTTTTATAAGACTCCTCCCACTTTCAGATCCTGATCCAATTCTAAGTCCCATGGTGATCAGCTGGCTGGTATCAGGAGTGACATTTGTTGTAGCTGTTGTCATTATATTTACCGTGGCCAAGGTGGTGCGCAACAAGGAAAAGAAACCCTCTGAACTGGAGCGGGAGACCAGAACATGTGAGTTCCTCTTTCTCTCACAAGCCTTGTTTTTGTTTTTATTATTACATTATCGTAGAAAGCCACTTGTCTGTGGATCCAGTTTAACAGATGTGCTTGTTTGCAGGTGTGGACAACACGTACGTTGCCTTAGCAGTTAACAAGTTATGATGGAATCAGCGGGCAGCAGAAACTGAAAGGTAGTTTATCAACAAACTAGTCTTGTTTTAAAAAAAGTATTTACTTCCTGATATTTAAAAAAAAAAACGTTCACACCTGATATTAACATGTTTGTTAGGTTTATATTTAGCAAAAAATCCATCTTTTTCTCAGATGGGAAACACGCAGGCAGCTCAGTCTGTGAACTTAGTGTTTGACTTTAAACAAAAATAACTGGTTAACAGTCACGTGATGCTCTGGCTATCACCAGTAGGATGAGAAGTTCTTTCAGGGTAATTCTGGAAACTTCTTTTCTCTAACAGATACTTGTATATGGACTTTCAAGAGGGCTCAAACTGCTCAACAACATCCACAGGTCAGAAGTTTGGTTGCTCAACAACATCCACAGGTCAGAAGTTTGGTTACTCACTGACCCGCCTGCTGGTGACTGATGGAACCACTTCAATCTGGATCAGGCAGTTTACTCAACATCACCTCCATTAACCAAATCAGACTGTAACGTTCTTTCATATACTTCATTCAGGTCAATGTTATTGCTGGAAAACAATGAAAAAGATTGTCATGTACCATGTAATATTCTAAGATGTAAAGAAACATCCTGACAGGCAGTTATTTCACCGTTCTGACAGTAAACACTACTTCTAGTTTAGAGATCTACATTCAGATCCGGCTACTGCCACGACTTCAGACAGAGTGATAAATCTGGTACTAAACTGGGGAAACTGTGACACGAGTTCTGTGTGTATGATAAAACCATTTAATCGTATTTACTAATTATCACTAATAACACTCTGCCAGGTAACGACGTTCTGACTCACAGAACAATGATCCTCCAAGGATCACAGGATGTTTTTGTACTTCAAGACTAACACTACTATGCATCTGGCCTCGTTAATGCACTTACGTCTGTACATAAAGTCATTTATTAAAATGTCTTTGTTTTGTGTGCGAGCTGTTAGTTTGACAATCTGAAGATGTCGCTGAAGGTACTTTAATTTTATAGCATCAAACTATTCAACAGGCATTTTAACAGGATGCAGTCCTTCTATTTTTATACCTTATTTAATGTTTATGAATAAATGATTTGAAATGTTTACATATACAAGCTCTTTATTATATCACCAAACCAAAATACAAAACAAATTACAAACTTGGAATACTTTTAGATTATGTGGTATAATGGCAAGAAAAACCTGTCCTGTGAAACACAGTGTAAACTGGAAGGTTACAGCCCGTCCAGTTTGTTGATCGTTTCAATTTTAACGATCAGAAATCGCATTTACAGGTAGAAACTTTTATTAAATGCAAAAGGCACTTCTGAAAAGGATGTAGGTTTGATTTCGGGGAGGAATCAGGCTGGTGAGCTGCATCATAAACTTTTGAGCTCATGAATTTATTGTGCGCCGAGTTTTAAAAACAATCTGTTCAAGATTTTAAGTTAGTGCAACTTAAAGCTTGTAAATATTTCTAATTCTGAATAAAATATTTGCCATCCAACATCTTTAAAAGCAGACTGATTCACTAAACCTTCCAACAAAATATCATTTTTATCATTTTAAATTGATATTATCCCACACCAGATAAAATTTAAGATAATTTGTGCAATATAAATATATTTTAGAGCAAATGGCTGACAGTGAGCACCTGTAGTTATCTGAATGAACTCTAAATATAACAAAGAACTAGTGTTTTAACAGTTTGTTCAATTGGCTCTTGACAGTATGAACTTTACAAACAACTGATGCATCTTATTTACATGCAGATGAACACCAGGAAGCAGAGAACGCTGGAAATATATAAACATTACTTAAATCACAATTTAGACTACATTTAAGAGCATTACAATTAATTTACCCAAATTTAAACAGTGAACCGTGTATAAAAACCCATCAAAGTCAGTCTGAGAAAAAGAAAATCATTCTAAAACTTTGAGGGATTGATTCGTCTCCATGGTGGAGAAAACCCAGTAGAGGAAAGCCGCCACGATCAGGAAGAAGACAAACTGAATCCACAGCGGGACGAGGCGAGACGACTTCGCTGCTTTGGGAGCGTCTTGGCTAAGTTTCACTGGCTTTGGAGCCGAATACGAGTTACTGTGGGTGGACGGCGTGTCGTACATGTAGGGCCTACAAAACAAAACACAAGAACCCTCAAACTCAAAACATGGCTGTGCAGGTTGAAACAAACGTGTTTGTTTAATCATGTGAAGTTGTTTCAGTCAGAGAATATTAAACAACAACGAAATGTTTGATATAATCTCATATGTGACATGTCTGGTCTTGAAATGTTAAATACAAAGAAGTGATGTTGGGACTTTTGATCATCTTGCCGGGCTGAAACAGTTACAGACTAGCTGGAAAAATAAACTTAGAAAATGTTCAAGTTTCTATGAGAATGATCTATTTCTTCATTTGTTTGTAGTTTACTCTCACAGCTCAGTTTCACGAGTCATCAATCGCTCCCAAAGTTTCTCGTACTGTCTGACTCTCAGAAACAAACCTGAGCCTCGCAGCCTCTCAATGCTTAAAGGACGGGCAGATACAATTTGTGGTTTAGTGTCAAAAATATTTGTAGTTTATGTTGATAAAAAAGGTTTCTATCCAAACAATTTTTAAAATCAAGTAAAAATCTTATCCAGAATTTCTGATTATAGGACTCATTTGGATGATAAATATAAAAAAAACAAAAAACAGCAGAAGTTAAAAATCTGGTGTCATTCTAACGAAACTTACTGATCGAGCAAATCCCTCCCTCCGTATTCAGGCCTCGAGTAGCCCGAGTAGGACGTCCTGCAGAAGGACAAGGAAGAATATTTTAATACTTTCCACCAAGTACACAAGTAAAAACAGTTTAGATGATTAGAACTTACTCCCTCTGCGACCAGTCTGGTCTTGATCTCATGTAAGTCCCACTAAATGGACGAGACAGAACCGTTACTCAGACCGTTGAAAATCAACCCAAAGTAAAAATGACAACACAGAGACAAAAACACAAACTGACCTGTCTCCATAGTTGTCACTTCTAGTCTGAAAGATTAGAACCAGAGATGACAGATAATTACATCCTCAGCAGTTGTAAAACAGGCTTTTCTAATACTTATAAATATTTATGATAGTATTATATACTACATCTCACAGCAACGAAATACCTGGAAAAACTTTCAATGCCTCTTTTGTATTTAACCATTCATTCAAATTTAAAAACAGAACCACAAACACCCGGAAATCCTCCTCCGCTTCTCATTCAACTCATGTTCCGAATGTTAAAATGGAAGCAAACATTTGATTACATGCCTGTACAGGTACTTTACATTTAAACCAACAAGGGTGTGAGCAGGTGAGCAGATGAAACACCATGTTCACTCAGAACCAGGGTGATGATACTTACAGGTGTTCTGTAAACGTAAGTGACTTCATCCTCTGTAAGAAAACACAAACACATTAAAGTTGCTGCAAACGTTCATCATCAACACAAAGATGGACGAAACCTCGCGGCTTCTTCTGGTGAACACACAAACACCTGCTGTCCAGGTATATCTTTAATCAGGAAACAAATGGTTTTTGTTATATGGAGTGGGCGGGGCTGAGACTCATAGCACAGTCAATTCCTAGCTGAGATGTTCCCCATAATAAATGAATGTGGATGAAGGAGGAGGAGATGCCTGTCATTTCATGTTATTTTAAAAATAGACAAAAGGGGAAGCGATGTTGACATTCAGTCTTCAGGATGTTTCTCATGCTGAAATGGACAAAAAAGGAACTTAAACTAGCAGGATTTATTTTCATTTTTTTCAAACACTAACTTTAAAGTGAGGATACTGGAAAACGTTCAACAGGCAGAAAGATCCTTCTAACGGGGTAAACGCTCGATGTCACTGGATTAATGTGGATGGATTCAGAACAATCCTACCCGATAAAAGTATTCAACCACACACTTAACATTTTCCTCAGATTTGTATTTATTTAGACAAATAATCTACAACTATAAATATGTTTAACTAAATGAATAATTATCCTGTAAAAGGAAAGTAAAACATAACAGATTTTTTTACACGTCTGTCAATTTTTAGTTTTAAAAGTGTTTCTTGATTTGAGAATGAATAAAACTTATTTTACATTAAATGCTTGTTGTTTAATATTTGACTTAAACACACGGTTATGAAAAATCTCAGTTTTACATGTTTAGTAACAACATTTCAATCAGTTTGACACGTTTAAAGAGCATAACAATAAACAAAACGTGAGAGCAGTGTTTCATTTAAAATTGACTCATTTTTATGTAAATTATGAATTATCTTGCACATAATTTATATTAATCACAACGAACTGACAGGTATGTTAATGTAAACAACTTTGACTCAAATAGAGCCGATGACTTACCTTCCTCCCTGTAGAAGGTTTTATCAGATTGTTTCACCTTTCTGTCTTTTGCCATGGCTTCTTTCAGCTTTTTCTCATAAAGACTTCGTGTGGAATCTGTTTTAAAAAAGAAATTTACTGAAACATGAAGGAAAACAAGGGACTTTACTGAAGATGTTTAAACGGACGGAGGCCGGAGAAGTTCACTGGCCCGAAATCTGAATATCTCACCGACAATAGGTCCATGTTTTATCCCGTATTCATCCAACAGCTCGCTGATTTCCTCCGAAGATTTGTTACTGAGCGAAGACATTTTACTTTCTTGTTCGTTCGTTCTCGGTTAATCTCTCTTTTCTTTTCGACTGGCAGTAAAAGCAAACTGGAACCTCCCACCGATGAGAGCTCGATTTTACAACCAGATAGCAGCTGTGACGCTCAGTAACTTCGAGCGGTAAACGTGGGGAATTATAACCCCGCCCTCATTTTTTAAGCTAATAAACAAGACAGGCGCACCTGTACATCACTTCCGTTTCTGTTTGGTTCCTGTTTTTCATTGAACCAGCGCCACCTACAGGCAGATATTTATATTTTTGATGCACTGGGCGAAACAAAATCAGTATACATGCTTATTTTTCAATCCCATTTTTTTTATTAACATAATATACGCGCGCGCGCGCACACATACACACCTGTTTGTAAAATTTTGTTAGGATTTAGATCTTATGAAAATAGATGCTTCAGAACGAGCCCTTTTCAATTAGCTGCTTAGATTCAATTAGCTGCTCTTGTAAACAAGCTCGTTGCATCATAAGTGGAAAAAAGGTTATACTAAATTTAGCCAAAATCCTTCAATCCTTGCAGCATCCATATCCTAATAAAATAATTTAAAAAGAGTCACGTTTACAAAAAGAAAACAAACAAGCAACATTTAAACAACTCAAAACTGCTAGTAAAATTGAAGAGTTACTCCAACAAGCCGTCATCATGTGTAAAGCTGTTCTAGAATAATTTTACTATTGCTTTGATATTTTATGGTGTTTAAATTTTTACCTTGTCAAAGCAAATTGTTCCTCAAATTAATTAATAACCAGTTTTTAATCTTTATTAATGAAGCAGTATTTTTCAAACAAAAATAAATTTACATCAAGCAAACTGTAAAAAAAAAGTGTATTTTTCTGTATTTTTCTACAAGACATTATTCTGATAAGAGTTTTTATAACTGTTTCGACCCTTAGGTTGAAAAACAGGGTCACAACAATCACAAAGTTTCAAAGATAGCCTACAGTAGCTTATATGAGCAAATATGTTTACTGTGTTATTAAAATAAACATACGTTTTATTCCAGCTGTGGGGGAGAGAAGGACGAGAGGTTGTAGCAAATAAACAATATAACAAAACACACTTGTCTCACAACTAGTCTAAAGTAAACAACCAAACAAAGGAAATCCTAGTCTCCTTATCTAAAATCATAGGGTTTTCAAAACACATGTGACACCAACCTTCTGACCTAGTGTGTTTAACAGAAAATAATCTACGTGACACAATGTGTCCAGAGATCCAGATAGAGTCAGACAGATGTGTCTTAGATGTTTCTGCTCTTCTACCTGGTCAGACTAGAGTCCTCGTGGACTGAAGCACACCGGTCGCTCTCCTCCAGCAACCAGGGGGTCAGAAAAAAAACAAAGTGAAGGAGGAGCAGAAACGACCAGATAGACTCTGTATGTAACAATAACAATATCAACAAATTAATTGATGAGATGAGCTACAGCCTTAAACAGAAAAAAGATCTCTGATCCAGTCGGGCTGATCTGAGATCAACCAGAACATTAACAGTCCCATTATCGTCACCACGCCCAACTTCATCATCAGCTTGAGGAAACTGAATCCCTGCAAGAACAAAAAAAAAAAAGACAACAAGGTCAAAACAACACACACACGAATTTAATAAAAGTCCAGGACTGCATGTACCTTGTGTGTTTTTGTGGATGTTTGTGTGTCTTTGACTTCTGATGGACTCTGTAGCAGCAGAAACGTTTCCGGGTCACACACAGGCTTCATCAGCAGGGTTTCTTCAGGCTCTCTCTCTTCCTGGACACAAAGAAAGGTGTGACGTATATTGTTTGTGTGTGCGTGTGTGTGCGTTCTTCTGTTTCCGTGAGAAAATGAAGATTTTTCTAACATCAGATGTTTCTATAAAACATAGGTCATCTCTCTCCTCCTCCTCTTCCTCTTCCTGCTCCTTCTCCTCATCTTGTTCTTCCTCCTCTTCCTGCTCCTTCTCCTCATCTTGCTCTTCCTCCTCTTCCTGCTCATCCTGCTCCTGGTCCTCCTTCTCTTGCTTCTCTGCCTGTTGCTTTTGGTCCTGGTCCTGCTCCTCCTCCTCCTCTTCCTCCTGCTCCTCCTCCTGCTCCTCCTCTTCCTCCTCCTCTTCCTCCTGCTCCTCCTCCTGTTCCTCCTCCTCCTCTTCCCGCTCGTCCTCCTCCTCCTCTGTGAAGCTGCAGGATGAATCATTTTCACTGCTGGAAAAAACAAAGAAACAAACAGACAGACAGACAGACAGACAGACAGACAGACAGACAGACAGACAGTCAGACAGACAGACAGACAGACAGACAGACAGACAGACAGACAGACAGTGATGTAATTCGTCTTGCATCTAATGTTCTGTGTTTGTAGTTAGCATGTCGTCTCTTACCTTTCAGTTTCATAGTGAATGATTTGGGATAATGGATCTGCACAGAACTGGACTTTTATCTGTCTTTCTGCAAACATAAAGATTTATAAACGAATGAATCGTGACTCATTCTGCTTCAGAGTTGTGACGAACACTCACGCTGTCTGTCATTCTCGTCATCGCTGTTGTCATAAAACCTTTTGAAAGCCTCGATTCTCTCCTGCATCAGCTCCATGTTCCTCCTCTCTTCATATTCCTCATCCGTCAGCTGTCTCACCTCAGTGACCTCGGAGGTGTCGAGTCCAGTGTTGAAGAAGAAGCTGTCATCGATGGACCCCTGGTTGTAAGAGCTCGTTGCTTTTGTTTCCTCTCTCTGCACCACAGAGTAGCAGTTAACGTGTTGATCGGGGCGCTGGTTCAGATCTGAAGGAGGATCCTCCTCGTCTCTGGTGGAGAACAGGTACTCCGACAGGAGGGCGTCACTTTTTAACACGTCAAAATCTGACCTCAGATCTGCTGGATTGGCTCTGTCGTTCATGGTACTATCATCTGAGCTGCTCCAGCTTGAAGACCCAACACTGCTGTCAACGTGAATGTCCTCCACTGTCTTCTTGTTTTCAACACCTTGAGCTCTTGTATTATCTGGGAGTTCATCACTGGTCCCTTCTGGTGGCTCCTCGTCACTGCTGGAGCTGTAGGAGCTGCTCTCATCCTTCTCAACCAACACGTGCTCTGAATTCTTCTGCTTTAGATTTATAATCTCCACAGCATTCATCTCTAAATCTTGGCTATACAGAAAGTCATCCTCCTTATCATAATCCTGGTCCTCAGCACCTTCTGTCCACGGGGTCTCTGTCTCATCTCCTTCCAGGCACGCTTCCTGCTTCATATGAGAGGTATTCAACTCTGGTTTTTTTCCTTCAGCTTCTGCATATTCACCAAAAGAAAAGTCTGAGGGACGATCTGCAAAGCTCTCACCTGCTTCTTGGTGCTCATCACCTGTGAAATCTGTTATTTCATCTGTAGCTTCCTCACCATCAACTTCATTGATGAGATCCTGCAAATTCTGAGAAGACAGGAGTGGAAACTCTAACGTATCGTCCACAGGATCGAGCTTGTAGGGATTTTCTGTCTCGTCCAGTAGAAGATTTTCTTCTTGTTTTATGACTTCAGACTCAGAATCAGACGAGTCCTCGTCTTTGTCTGGGTTGTCCTCGTCTGTCTCTGCACTTTTCCTCATCACCTCATCTCCACCTTCAGGGATTCCACTGAAATAGGACAGCTCCTCCTCATCACTCCCAGCCTCATGCACCTTGTTGCTAACTTTAGAGTTGTCTGCACACTCTGAGGCTGCAGGTCGTCCCTCATCGAAGATCTCGCTCTCACTGACCGACATCAACAAATCCTCTGCTTCTTCTGCTGTTCCCACTTCTACATCTTCTCCAGAGGAGGAACCTTCCTCTTCAGAGCTTGTGTCATTGTCTTCTGGTGTTTCCCTCACAAAATTCTCCTCGTTATCTTCATCGTCGGACTGCTCTTCGTCATTTTCAGTCATAAACAAAGAGTCCACGTTTGCCTTTTCGAACTGAGCAACACTCTGAGCGGTTGCTTCCTGCAGAGACTCATCTGTGTTTGTTGTGAAGTTTTCAGCTTTGTCTTCCTCAGTCTTCTCATCAAAACCTAAATTCTCAAATTCCAAATCCCCATCGGAAAAAGACGGAACAGAAGACTCTGAAACAACAACATTCAAAAATAATCCTTTTATAAAGAAAAATAAAACAAAACGAGACAACAACAATCTGTTTCTTACCTGAAAATACATCTGATAGAAGATCAGCGAAACCCTCCATCTTTACAAATCAAGCTCTTAATCAGGATTTATAAAGACAAACGTGAATGTTTTACAACAATCAGTCCCCCCCTTTCAGAAAGGAAAAGAGCTTGAAGAAACTCTCATCTAGTTTGACTGCAAGCAGCTTCCTGTCAAGCAGATCGAGCACAAATTTACACATCAGAGCTAAAATATTTATAAAAAAAAACAAACACCAGAAACATGTTTTTAACATGAACTTACCATAAAAGATGAACAATTAAGGCAATCTGTTTGGTTTTTGTAGAAAATGAGCTCTTAAAACAAATGTTTTGTGCTTCCGTTGCTGCACGAATGCACCTTCATGAGCTGATAAAATGATGTCAGCTTTGATGTGGGTTTGGTTTCAGATGCAGCAGCTGAACACCAAGTTCCTCCAGGCTGAAACTCGGTTTACTGGTGCGACTGTGATGAGTCTGATGAAGAGTCCCGGTTATTTTAAAAGAATTAAAACTGACATGAAACATTTTTTTCTGGTGATTTTACTTTATTGAAGGCAAGTTAAATGAAAGATTTAATTATAAAATGAATGACAGTCATCTGGGTTGATCTACAGCTCATGGCGGAAGAGGTAGCGGTGGTTGGGCTTCAGATCCACTTCGACAGGAAAATGGTCACTCACCTCAAGAGCCTGAAGAAGAATCAAAGAAATATAATTATTATTGTTATGTGTTGAATAACTGAGCTAAAGGTTGGTGTTTCTAAATGAGGTTGACCTCGTCTTCTGTGAGATGAAAGCTTTCTTTAAAGTCGAATGGCTGAGCTGAATCTGGAATCACACTGGAAATAATCTCCCGTCCGTGAACAATAATCCTGCATGAAAATGTTAAAATACTCGTTTTCTAAAGTGAATAGTCTCCACAGAGAATAAACACTTTTACTGACCATAAAAGGAGAAAAAAATCCTGAATAACTTCTCAGTCTCTGACCTGTCGTAAGCGCAGTGCGTCTTCTGTCTCACGGTTGTGTCCTGCTCGTCTCCAATCAGCCAATGAAATTTGGGGTCACTCCTCAAGCGCACGGCCTTCCAACCTTTAATAGTGACGTAGCTGCAGCCTGCGTTCAGGTCTCCTAAGATCATCACGTTCTTTTGTGGGAGAAAAGAAGCAAAAAAGAAACACTAGAGGATTAAATCATGGATGAACAACAATAGTTCTGAGTGCTGAGTTTGTTTTGTGAGATTTCCTGGAATTTTGTTTTTGGTTCATGAATCTCTGTTTTACTTTCCATGTTTGTTCGTTTGATTCTTTCCTCTTGAGCGCTCAATATTTTTCCTTATATTTATGTTCACATTATCTTAGTTTGGATCTAGTATCTTCTCTGTTTGCATTTTTAGTCTCTTGTGTAATTTGTTTTCAGGTTGTTTTTATGATTTCTGGTCTCATTTTCACTCTGTCCTCTGATCAGTCCCCCGTCCTTCCTCAGTGATCACCTGTCCTCTATATGAAAACTCCCTGGTTTCTTCTCATTGTCCCTGTTGCCTCCTCACATGCCGTGACGTTCCCTGTGTTTCACGTAGTCCCAGTGTTAGTCAGTAGATTTTTACTGCCATGTCAGCTCTTTGGTTTTTTATTTAAAGAATATATTTTGAGGTTCTGTGTCCCGCCTGGATCCAAACACCACGACACAACCAATAGTGATGGAGAAGATGTAGTAAACCTAAACCTGCTGCTGNACTATGGCCAAGACCAAAGAGCTGTCAAAGGACACCAGAAACAAAATTGTAGACCTTCACCAGGCTGGGAAGACTGAATCTGCAATAGGTAAGCAGCTTGGTGTGAAGAAATCAACTGTGGGAGCAATTATTAGAAAATGGAAGACATACAAGACCACTGATAATCTCCCTCGATCTGGGGCTCCACGCAAGATCTCACCCCGTGGGGTCAAAATGATCACAAGAACGGTGAGCAAAAATCCCAGAACCACACGGAGGGACCTAGTGAATGACCTGCAGAGAGCTGGGACCAAAGTAACAAAGGCTACCATCAGTAACACACTACGCCGCCAGGGACTCAAATCCTGCAGTGCCAGACGTGTCCCCCTGCTGAAGCCAGGACACGTCCAGGCCCGTCTGCGGTTTGCTAGAGAGCATTTGGATGATCCAGAAGAGGATTGGGAGAACATCATATGGTCAGATGAAACCAAAATAGAACTTTTTGGTAGAAACTCAACTTGTCGTGTTTGGAGGGGAAAGAATGCTGAGTTGGATCCAAAGAACACCATACCTACTGTAAAGCATGGGGGTGGAAACATCATGCTTTGGGGCTGTTTTTCTGCAAGGGGACCAGGACGACTGATCCGTGTAAAGGAAAGAATGAATGGGGCCATGTATCGTAAGATTTTGAGTGAAAACCTCCTTCCATCAGCAAGGGCATTGAAAATGAGACGTGGCTGGGTCTTTCAGCATGACAATGATCCCAAACACACCGCCCGGGCAACGAAGGAGTGGCTTCGTAAGAAGCATTTCAAGGTCCTGGAGTGGCCTAGCCAGTCTCCAGATCTCAACCCCATAGAAAATCTCTGGAGGGAGTTGAAAGTCCGTGTTGCCCAGCGTCAGCCCCAAAACATCACTGCTCTAGAGGAGATCTGCATGGAGGAATGGGCCAAAATACCAGCAACAGTGTGTGAAAACCTTGTGAAGACTTACAGAAAACGTTTGACCTCTGTCATTGCCAACAAAGGCTATATAACAAAGTATTGAGATTAACTTTTGTTATTGACCAAATACTTATTTTCCACCATAATTTGCAAATAAATTCTTTAAAAATCAGACAATGTGATTTTCTGGATTTTTTTTCCTCATTTTGTCTCATAGTTGAGGTATACCTATGATGAAAATTACAGGCCTCTCTGATCTTTTTAAGTGGGAGAACTTACACAATTGGTGGCTGACTAAATACTTTTTTGCCCCACTGTAGTTCTGAGTGCTGAGTTTGTTTTGTGAGATTTCCTGGAATTTTGTTTTTGGTTCATGAATCTCTGTTTTACTTTCCATGCTTGTTCGTTTGATTCTTTCCTCTTGAGCGCTCAATATTTTTCCTTATATTTATGTTCACGTTATCTTAGTTTGGATCTAGTATCTTCTCTGTTTGCATTTTTAGTCTCTTGTGTAATTTGTTTTCAGGTTGTTTTTATGATTTCTGGTCTCATTTTCACTCTGTCCTCTGATCAGTCCCCCGTCCTTCCTCAGTGATCACCTGTCCTCTATATGAAAACTCCCTGGTTTCTTCTCATTGTCCCTGTTGCCTCCTCACATACTGTGACGTTCCCTGTGTTTCACGTAGTCCCAGTGTTAGTCAGTAGATTTTTACTGCCATGTCAGCTCTTTGGTTTTTTATTTAAAGAATATATTTTGAGGTTCTGTGTCCCGCCTGGATCCAAACACCACGACACAACCAATAGTGATGGAGAAGATGTAGTAAACCTAAACCTGCTGCTGCTGATGATACTAATAATAGTGATGATGAGGATGCTGATGAGGACGTCTCACCTCTGTTTTCCACTTCTTGTGAATCTTCTTGACAACAACATACAGCTCATCCATCTCCTTCATGGCGGTTTTGGGAGAAGTGTGCTGTCCAATCAGGATGAAATCCTTCACCACTGGAAATAAACACATTTCCTCAAGATTTTTGTTTCAGTATTAAATCTTTTCATCTGTCGTAAATCTGTCAAGAATTCAGAACATTTGCTGAAGGATTCTCACTCAGCTTGTTTTGATCTAAAGGAACGTTTCACTGACACTCACGTGTAGTTGGGGAGTGAAAGCGGATGATAAAAGGCTCTCGGGAGAAAATATTGGTCTGGTTGGTCTCGTCTCCCTCCAGTTTAGGAAACTGATAATGTTCTTTAACCTTCAGCATGTTGTTCCTGGACATGATCAGAGGGGAGGAGCCTGTGAGGAGGTTGTTTTTTTAGAAAGTTGTGGCTAATCATTGTGATGAATTACCTGTAGATATAAACATATTGCTCTTTGTAGCTCTTCCTCCCGTGTCGTTCACTCTCCACATATGAATAAGAGTTGGATTTGTCGAATCTGATGAGAGCAGCATAACGACACGTTATTTATTCATCAAATGATGACAAACGAGACGAATGTCTTACTGCTGGATCATGTACCTGTTCAAATCTTTGACCAAAGCTTGTATTACTTCTCCTTTAGAGTCCCGGACCTCCTGAATGAGACACAAATCACACCGAGAGAGAATCTTGGTGCCAAATGAATAAAAAAAAAGAAAGAAAGAGTTCCATCAGTGTGTCTTTTGGCTTATAATAATAATTTGTTTTAAACACACCTCAGATTACCTTCAGTAAAATCCCCATAACCCTCTTGTTGTTCGCCTTTGATTCACCAAAACTCTGAACATTGAAGGCGCAGATTTTCAGGGAAGATGTGACGCTCAACAAACACAATCCCATAACAAACAGGAGCTCCCAAGTCCTCATCTTGCAAACGCGTATCGCTCTGGAAGGAAAGGGGATTTTGGTGAAATCCAAATGATCGAGTTGTAAAAGGTTACAGAAGCTCTGAGTCACAGAGAGGCAGGAGACTGACCTCAGGCCAGCAGAGATCCATCTCTTCACCCAGCTGCAGTTTATTTAGGGAACGTACAGGTAAGACTGATTGTAAAAGACAGCGTGTGACTGATGTGCTGTGTCAGCGCCTTTTGAGAATGGAGCTTCATCTGGAACAGTTAAAACCAGTGAATACGATGAACAATGACTCCATCCAGCTCAGAGTCGAGCTTTTACCGGGTTTTGTCTTTCAAGTTGGAGTGAAATCCAACAATAGATGTTTCCACAAGCCACTTCTGTCAATTTCATGAAGATTTCTGTGGAATAAACCACATTTTATTCTGTTTCATGTGCAGCTCGATGTCATGAATGAGTGAGATTCATGCTGGTTCGTGTCTGCATTGTTTACCAAATGTACTGACATCAAGTGATAAAACACAATTCATTAGTTTCATTCAACAACAACTTAAAGTGCTTTAAAAATAAATGTCTGTGTTTTATTTTCTCTACATTTTTTAGCTTTTAACTTACATCTATTAAACTTTGTTTAACCTCTTGATGTTCAGGTCAGTCATTTGGTAAAACACATTTTACTCACTATTATAATTTATTAAAAGGATGAATGGAAAAATCCCAAAACAAAAAAATATGAAGATATCTGAGTAAAAAGGTAAATATTATGCACTCACTGCAACATGATCCTCATTATTATTATTACTACATTATTCCAGACATTTCATTACAACTCTTATTACCCCAAATGAATCAAAATTTTAAAGAAGAAACGTTTACTTGTAGTTTCCATGTTGTGGATGTTAAAAGGTTCATAAATAAAATTAAGTTCTAACAACAACAACAACAAACAAATTTTAAAATGCCTCTTTATTAAATATAACTTTGCAGCCTACATGTCAATGTAAGTATATTTTTCAAATGTTTCTTAGTGCAGCTCTGTGCAAAAGTCTAGATTTCATTTTTCATTTCTTTAAATTTTAATGATTCAGTCTTTCTTCTGATCTGTTGAAATTATTTTGTCTGAGCGAGCTTACATTTTTTTTTGAAAGACTGACAATGTTTTTCACTCATTTTCATTCCAGTTCATTTTTAGGGAAATATTTGTTAATTTCACCTAATTTCAATTTATGAATCATTCAAATATAAAAAGGCTCCTAAACTTAGAGGACGAACCAGCAACTTAACAAAGAATCAAAAGGCATGTTATGCAACACAAAACACATATTCTGAGTTCTACTTCATTTATTAGTTCTGAGGGCAAAAAAAAATACTTTTAAAACAAACATAAAATATTTTCTTAGCACCCAGAGCTGAAAACGACAGCTAAAGAAGGATGTGGCTCTCAGGTCCGGGTTCAGGTCCATGCTGGTTTCTGACTTTCAGATGCTGCTGACGCTTTTCTCCTCTGCTTGTTCACTTCCATCATTTTTTTTTTTTGGAAACAAACTGCATATGCTGCTATTATCGAGGAAATGAGTAAAAAAAAAACCCAATAAACTAGAAAAAATCTTCAATTTCCTGATATCTTTAAGGACCTGAGTAAATTCACAACAACAACTTTTATTTTTTGTTTTTATTTGAATGGCTTTCGAAGATTTATGTTTTTTAGGTCAGAAAAATGCCCCACTGGGACTCACCATCAGATCACATCATTTATGTTAAAATTTTATAATTCAAACATAATCGTATTAATTAAAGATGGTTCCTCTGACACAACAGTCAGTTTACAGTACAACTGATATTTTCTTTTATTCTGATGTTTAGACTCACAACTTCATAAAAGTCAATATTAGATATTTTTGTGAGCTTTAAACAGTTGCTGTAGATGTAATACCGTGTGCACACTCATACAGAACATCTCAACACAAACTTTGAGTTCCAAGTCTTAAAACTACGTCAAAATACAAAATTCACGCTCAAATCTAATAGTAAGAAAATAAGTACAACTAAAATAACAATATTCCTAAGAGGTGACGTCATCATATTGGTCGAAAACAGCCGGAGTGTTGAGGAGAAGCCATTTCCATGAGATAGTCTGCAATTCTGGTCTCTATGTCTGAGTACAGGTCTTCCATTTGATCCCTGAAAGGAGGATGCCACAACCACAACATGACAACTCCTGCTACGGCCAGGAGCAGAAGGAGGAACACACAAACTCTCCACCAGGAGCCACACGGCGTCTAAACACACAGGAAACAAACATCAGAGTCACAAACACAGTAACGATCTTTATTTCTGCTCTGATGATGGAGTAAAATGTTCAAACAGGTCACACTGGGAGGAGAAGAGCATGAAGACACACACACACACACACACACACACACACACCCACAAGTGTGTTTTGGTATCCTTATGGGGACCGTCCATTAACTTCCATTGATTTTAGTAACTAGATTTATACCTAACCCAAACCCTTTTCCTAACCTTAACCATTACTGATCTATAACTAACCCTAAGACTAACTAAAACTCTATTCACACCATACCTATAAACCTAACCCCTAACCCTAAAAAGGGGAGTCCCTCTCATGGGGACCAGGCTTCGGTCCCCACAAGAACCCTCGGACCCCAGAAAGATAGTAAAAGTCAGGAAACGGGTCCCCAGGAGGTCAGAAATACAAACCC